>JAFEMH010002126.1:0-374029 GCA_022495995.1 Adenophora triphylla var. japonica | reverse complement strand
CAAACTCTCTGGCCCATGAAATGAGAGGTTTTTGTGATAAAGGTCAACAAGCACCGTCATTCTCGGGATGAATGCATGGAAGTTGTATGGGACGTCCTCCACGAGGAACTACCATTGCACCCCTCTTCTCCAGCGAAAGAGCGTGATGTTTTCCTAGGTTGCTCAGCCAGCGCGGCTTGGCCTTAATACGTCCCTACACAGATTGAGCGATCGGAATGACGATGAATCTGGACTCCGAGGAAGTCGAGGACGCGGGCAGAACCCGCAAGCGAGACCTCCGCATTCCCAATACTTTCGATTTTGAAGACGGAACTTCCCTTCCGGTCAGGTCGCTTCTGACCAAGGTTTAATACCGTGGAAATTGTCAAGCTCAGCGTCCAGTCTGAGACGGCTATCCGATGGTTGGAGCCATTGATTCGCATAGCGAGGAATCCCTGCGGATCAAGTAAGGACGGCCGACACGTCAATATCATCTATTCCGAGGTATCTGATGAAGCCCGAGATCCCGTCCTTGTTATCGAGATTATGCGGCACTTGAGTCGCACTCGATGAGCGCACCAGCTCATGAAGTAAACGAGGCCCCTGGCCAAGCGAGCTCGAGCTCATCACTACTTCCAGTACCAGCCCCAGCAGCAACCGGCCCGTCTTAGTCGGTCAAGCTTATACCCTCGAAGCCTCCGCGAGGCCGAGAAACGGCGACAAAGGAGACCAAACTCATCGCCCTGCTTCTGGAAGTCGGATCAGCCTCGGGAACGCTTAGGCGGCCACACCCGAAAGCATCTCAGCCTTGAGAAAGTTTTCCCCTTGAGCGGAGTCGGCTTCCGGCACGAGGAAATGACCACCTCGGCATCAGTGTGCGCTTCGAGTTAGATTCTACTCCCGAGTCGTCACGGCCCCGGATTCGAGACATCCTGCATTGGGCTGCTAGCTCACGATAGACTTGGCGATCGAACGAGATCAGGAGCCCGTCGACATTGCGGGAATTCAATACCCCGTGGGAACAGTCAATCAAGCGAGATATGGGCAAACTTCTTGGTGATCGAGATTAAGGAAGGACGCATGGAATGTCCCAGTCCGACTTCCTTCGTCGATATAATCCAAGTGTTCACTTCGTTCGGCGATTTGTGAATGTAATCACGGTTACGGACACTTTAGCCGGTGATGCGCACCTACGGAGGCTGCCTAGGTCTGTAAAGGAAAGCTCTCATGGAACTAGCCGCTCAAGAAAGTCGTCTTTGGGGCGAGGACTGAGCTCGAAAGACCTACGGGGACCGAAGCCCCTAAAGTGTCGCGGGCGACTTCGGACGAGAAGGCTAGAGGCCGGCTCTCCTGGCCCAGTTCGACCTCAGGAGTTTTGCCGTGGCAAGCTTCCCGGACCTACGGAAATCTGTTTCTCATCCAACCCCTCTACGCCGAGGCAAGGGCAGATTGGTCAACGATACCGATGACCTAGGAGATGGAACGAACACAGCAGAACGAATCCCAGCGCTTACGCTTCCCGAGGAAAGCAAGTTCTCACAATGAAAGCGATGACGAAGATGATGAAACCATTCTCTTCTAAGCCGGGCATGAAGTCAACAAAACCGGACTCCCAAGGATTCTGGGAGGATGGGAACAGGATCATCACTGCACTCAAATTGAAAGGCCAACTCAGGGGAGGAAGGTCTCATTTAAAAACAGGAGGAGGATGGAAATTCGTCCTCGAGTAACTACTCGGGGAAGATTCCACGGTCTCACACCTTCATTTACGAAACGATCAAGCCTAGGGACGGCAACCGGTACCTACATGGGCGAGATGTGTCGGGAAGCCGTGTACTACACCTTCCGACATACCCGCCATCTCGGATAAAGCGAGAAGAAGAAAACTCTCTCTCGATGGAGTGTTTGACCTAGATTGCGCGCATCGCGATTCAAGAGCACGGCTATTCTCACATGGGAAGAAACGAGGCATTAACTCTCCACGCGAGGCTCCGGCTGCAAGAAGGGTTGAATTCTGGGCCCGAGTACTGGATAAAAGCCTAGCCAACCACGAAAGTATCGCCGTTGATCTAACTCCAGGCCGCACTCTTTGAGCTATGCTTTTTGCTAGAAGAAGGGAAAGGAACGCGATATACCGTGAAGAGATCAAGGAGACCGTTCTGCTGGTTTGAGCCGAGAACTCTCCCAACTCTCCACTCCGGGAGGGTCGGCCAACGCCACGGTTCAGGCCAGTGCAATCATCATTTGTGCACTTACCATTCCCGGAACAGGCATTACGTCAAGCTGCAGGTTACCTCCCATGAAGGCAGAGACCTAAGCCCGTATCTGCAGGGACAGGATCCGTCAAGCTGCTGAGCTCAGGGAATCTTCATCCACAAATCAATGAGTTGAGGGAAGACATATGGGCCCTATGCTCACGAGGAATCCTCCTCTAACTACGGCTCAACTCAGAAAATCCCGCTTTGTTCAGAAGGGACCAAGAGCACCTGATGTCGGCGTTCTAACCCGATCGGGTCAAATCGCATGCATTACACACCTAAGGCCACCAAAAAGCCGACCGGTCAGCGTATAAATTGTGCTGGTCAGGTGGCCCGAAGACACAAGTTCCTTGAAAGTAGGACCCGATCCTCACTCGGCTCAAGCGGACTCAGGCAAACATTTCCGCTTTGGTCTCTGCCCACCTCCTGCTCTATCCTACACAAGCTCAAGTTGGAGGAAAGCTCCCCGTAGCTGCCGCACCATGGTCCCCATGGGCGCAACCCCGACATGAAGTCATTCGAGATGATTGGTAACATCCACTATGGCAACATTATCACCTTCAGAGATTTGGACCTTCCCAAAAATTTGGGGCCGATCACAGATGAGCCAGTTTACATCACAGCCCGGATCAGGTGGACGAGCGTCGCCTTTCCCCTGCGTGTTGGTAGACGTGAGGTTCCGGAATGAATGTCTTGCCGGCCAAGCATGATGGACCTGCTTGACATCAAGCCCACAGATACTTGAAGCCTTCGATCCAGACTGTACATCGAGGCCTATGACTCTACTTCCCGTACAGATCCTCGGGGTTGCCTACTCTCAACTTATCTGGTTCGGCAGTTGCGGGTGATCCCCACTGAATTCCGGCAAGTGTTTGGACATTCCAATCACTTTCACAGCCATCCTGGGGCGTCCCTGGCTGCATCAAATCAATGTGCGTGGCATCCACCCCTTCACCGAGTGCCTCGAAGTTCATGCAAGGCAACGGAGCTAACCACAGCGATCCACGGCGACGGTGCTCATGACACATAGGGGACCGCAGCACCAACGACATTCCAGTATTGGAAATCAAGCATAATGATGACTATGCCATTAAGCACTCGGATTCACTGGAGACCTCCAAGATCAATCAAATATGCAACGTGTGACCTTCATTTGTCTCACGATCGATTCCTCCTGCCATGCAGGATGATGAAACTCATGAATCTTCATCGCGAGGACGGTGGCTCTACAAAAAGGCCGTGCAAGCGCCGAGCACCGAGGTTATTGAAGTCAAGGACCACACCACGGTACCGGGGCTTGGCCACGTGTCAACACCGGCCGACATCAAGGAAGACAAAAGGGCCTCGCGCGCACCAGAGGCGGCCGGCCCGCAAGGTGCAGAACCTCAGACGGCACACACCCAAATCTCCGACCTTACGTGCTTTGACCTCGCTCATTACTTCACCAAGGGAACGACGGCAGAGCTGTAACCCGGTGGACGACCGACAATTGGGAACCATGCGCCAGAACCTTGAGGGACCGAACGAGAAACGGATGGCTAGAAGTCGCAGCAGAGGCTTGAGGGGACCGACAGTGGACCTTGATGAAGATGAAAAAGAAGCGAGGGATAGTGTCAACGCCAAGACTACGAGAGAATGGAACAGGCTGATAGCCTTGCGGGACCTCCAAAAGCGTTTCGAGAGGACTCAGCTAATCCGGATAAGGGGAGCGTTCCTCCACATCAGCGGCCTCTACCCTGGCACCAAGCTTGCCGACCACGGTCAGGCATGAGTACACATTCAAGGGAATCCCCGGACTCTGGAGGAGAAATCTCAAGGTACTCTCCATGGGAAACAAGTTGTTCGGATCACCCGCCGAGGCCACATTCGAGACAAGAAATCCAAAGCGGAAGGAACCAGACCATAGAAAACGCTCTCGCCGACCAAATTTACAGTAGTCTGCTTGAAGAAGTCATGGAGTTGCCCAATTTGATCGACCGGGGCTCCGACAACAAAGATGATCGCCATGATAGGGACAAAGGAGCCAAGCCTCTCGATCCCCGCACCCTCCTCAAGCATCCAGTAATGCCACTCAAGAATTGGGTAACTTTCACCACCAAGGGCAAGCCAGTGAATTGGAAGACAAGCCGGGCCCGCACCCACATCTCCCTAAACCCGGTCTCAAACCCTCTCGAGCCGGTCCTCCTGTCGAGTCCGGTCCCTTCCGAGTCATCCAAACGGCCTTACGAGGGACTATAATGTTGAAGCTAATCATGTATTCCCGTTCTTGTGTAATGAAAAGTCTCGACCTTTCTGAGTATCCTCTCATTGCCACTTTAACAACTCGATAAGTTAACAAACAACTTAAAAGACGTTAATAATTCAATTGATAAAGAAGCACACATTAAACGAGCAATACATTAGAGAAGTTCTCGAGCGTGTAGTTGACCAAGAGGACAACCTGCCCAAGCCGCCGAAGAGGTTATGACCAAAGTGAACCCGGGGTCGCGCAAGAGCCTAAAGAGACACAAGTGGGCGCTTCGCCGATGCGTAAAAGGAAGCCCCGATAAACCTCCTCCGGGAGTATGTTGACGTGTTCGCCTGGTCATACCAGACATGCCAGACTCGATCCCTCAATCGTGGAGCACAATGCTCCCGATCCCGAATCCAAGCCTGCCAAAATAAAGTAAGCTGCGCAAGATCAAGCCAGAGTGGTCCTTGCAAGTTAAAGAAGAAATTGAGAAAATGCTCCGAGTTGGTTTCATCGTGAGTGATTGAGTACCCGACTTGGCTCTCCAACATCGTGACGATCACCAAGGCCAACGGAAAGGTCGATGTCAAGCGTGGATTCGGGATCTCAACAAGGCCAGCACTTCTAAGGATGATTTCCCACCGCCTAACATCGACATGCCGGTCGACACCACGGCGAATTTCGAAGTAAAGTCCTTCGTGGACGGGTTTGGCTGATACAACCGTATCAAGATGTCCGAGGAGGATCGTGCCAAGATCGCCTTCACCACTCCACGGGGGACATACTGTTACACGGCCATGCCGTTCGGTCTAAAGAACGCCGGGCTACTTACCAGCGGCCGCAATGCGTTCTTCCATGACATGATTCACAAAGAAATCGAAGTATATGTCGACGACATGATCATCCACTCCAAGGGATCGACATGCAAAGGCATGACAGATCCGAGGAAGTTCTTCAATGTACTTAAAACACTCCATGAGGTCGAACCCGCAAAGTGCACCTTCGGCGCCAAGCGCGCAAGGTATCGGGGTACATGGTTACGTAAAGAGGTATTGAAGCCGATCCTGTGAAAATCAAGGCCATCATCGATACGAAGCCGCCTCAAACCCCGATGTAAGTGAAGAGCTTCATGGGAAGACTTCAAGACATCAAGCCGCTTCATCAACCAGCTTGACATCTCTCTCGCGAGCCCATGTTCAAACCGATGAAAAAGAATGCCGACATCAAATGGGACTCCGAGTGCCAAACAAATTTTCGAGAAGATCAAGACCTACTTGGTGAATCCCCACTCAGTGCCCGCCACATGAAGACAAGCCACTACTCTGGATCCGACAAAGAATGTACACGTCTATCGGAGCAATGCCGGCACAAGAACAACGTAAAGATTCCAAGGTTGAGCATGCAATCTACTTCGTAAGCCGAAAGCTTCAAGGAAGTGAACTCACTACTCAAGATCGTGAGAAAACCCGTACCGCCTGGTATGGGTAGTCGGGAAACCGAAACACTACATGCAGTCGCATTCTGCTCCCGGTCTCCAAAGTGGACCCCGTCCGATATCTCTTTGACAAGCCATCTCTGTCGATGCGGCTAGCCAAGTGGTCATTCTTCCCGGCCGAGTTCGACATCAAGTACATAGTCGAAAATCAACAAAGGGCGAGTCATGGCGGATCGCCTTGCCGACTTCCCGAGCAATGAAACCTAAGGGTCCTCGATCCGCAATTTCCTGACGACGGAATCTTTTCACTTGACAGTGCAAACCGCTGGCAACTCTTCTTCGATGGGACAGCCAACAAGAAGGGGAATGGCATTGGAATGCTCCTTGTCGATCCCAAGGACGAGCATACTCCCATAGCCATCAAGCTGAATTTTGAAGCAACCAACAATGCAAAGATAATACGAAGCTCGTGCAAAGGTTTGGAAGCCGCCGAGCGCAACATCTTAGAAGTGGATGTATATGGAGACTCAAAGATTGATCATCAATCAAGTATCCAACAAAGGGAAGACGGTAGATTCCGGCCTTCAGAAGTACCACGCGTACATGGAGGAGCTCATTGCTCGCCCAAGGGACATCTCTTTTCACTATTTGCCAAGAGACAGAACCGCTTCGCAGACGCCCGGCAACCCTCGCCTCTCTTGTCGAAATTCCCGAAGGGAAAGCAAGAAACCCTCGTAACAGGCAGACGGGAAACACCCGCCTATTGCCGTGAGATCGAAAAGAAAAAGAAACGATCGACGAACCCCGGTATAATCAAATTTACCGGCACCTCCAAAGCGGAGAAGCTTCCTTCACAAATGAAGATGGAAAATACAAAGAAGGGATCAAAGCCAAAAACATGATGGCATTAAAACGCCCGGCATCCCATTTCGTCATTTTGGGGGTATGTACAAGAAGCGCCACCAAGGGCCACTCCTTCTGTGTAAACAAAGAAAAAGCCAGCGAGCTAATGAACGAAGTTCACAACGGAACCCGCGGTCCGCACATGAACGCCCGAGCATTGACACGCATCATTCTCCGTATGGGATACTATCGGATATCAATGGAAATGCATCGCATCCAGTTCGTCCGAAGCCGCGACAAATGTCAACGGTTTTCCAACCTCAATCACATCCCTCCTCACGAACTCTACCGCATGACTACGCCACGGCCTTTCGCCACATGGGGAATCGACGTCATCGGCAAGATCACTCCTCCAGGGAGCAATGGTCACGAGTTCATTTTAGTCGCAAATGACTACTTCACCAAATGGGTAGAAGCCGGATCGCACAAGGTATTGAATTCTAGGAAGGTGGCCAGGTCTATCCGAGAGAACATCATGTGCCGATATGGAGTGCCCAACGAGATCATCTCCGACAACGATGGGACCCCACACTTGAAGGAGATTGCACCAACTACCGACCGACCCGTGCGAGTCACACGTCAGGTGCTCCTTCCTTACATCCACCACAAAAACCAATGGTGCAAGAGAGGCACCAACAAGACTCCTCGCCACGATAATCGAAAGATGACCACCAGAGGTCGGACTCGGCCCGAAAAGCTACATCTAGCCCTCTCGGGGATACCGAACATCAGTCAGAACCGCCACAGGGGAGACTCCGTTCGCACTTACCTACGGAATGGAAGCGATGTTACCCGTGGAATTGGAAATTCCATCCCTCCGAGTCCTCTTGGAAAACGGGATCAATGAAGTCGAATGGCTACAGAGCCGCCACGACGAACTTGCTCTACTCGACGAGCGCAGATTGAAAGCCATGGAACACACTCGAGCCTACCAGAGCAGAATGGCACGAGCATTCGACAAGAAAGTCAAGATCCGAGACATCAGAGAAGGTGACTTGGTGCTAAAGGAAAAGCCTCCTACGCAGACCAATCCCCTCGGAAAGTGGGAGCCTACCTGGATAGGACCGTTCGTGGTACAAAGAATCTTCTCCGGAGGAGCCATGAAGCTAGCAGACTTGGACGGAAACCCTTTCGTTAACCCCGTGAACGGAAGCAAGCTCCGCAGATACTTCGTTTGAGGAAGAGCACGAGTCAACTCACCTTCCCCATACACCGTCCCCCTCAGTAAATTAAAGTGCTAAAAGAGTAATACCCAACTGGATACATTCCCGCTAATGATCCAGGTAAAAAACAGGGTCGCACTTCTTTTGTCTTTGTTTTTCTCAAATTCACCTAAAGTGTCGAACTACGGTGACCTGAGCCCCTTAGTCCAGTTGTAAAAGGGGAACGTAGGCAGCCATCATTGGTTCGGTCTAAAAAACAAAAAAAAAATACAATAAGCATCAATTGCTTGTGTTTCGAAAAAAAAAAAACTCTTTTCATTTAACCTACAAATTCATAACGGTTAAAACATTCTTTGATGAGTTCAAGCACGGTCAACTCTTGACTCGCTACACGCTAGCAAAACTATAATAAAACATTAATCAATTAATGTGTTCTGTAATGACAATGGATGGATACTCTGGACAGCAAGGTCAACCTAGTTTCCCGTACTAGGTCCTTCATCCTTCTTCCCCTTCCCTTTTCCCCGGCGAGTGTTCTTCACCTTCGCAGGAAATATTCCGGTAGGCCTTCTACCTGGCTCAGGGACCCTTCCCGACGCCTCCGTCAAGCCTGTGGCTGTCAACACAGTCCTTTCTCTGGCTCTGTCTCGAGCCGCCTCGCTTCGAGCCATCATCGCAGTGCTTTGATTGGCCTCCCGATCAGCACTTGCCACATAATCAGCCATGGCATCGCCAGTACGATTCCCAGGGTTAGCCCTCGCTTCTGTCCTCCTCAATGTCGAGCTGTCCAGGTGATCAGCACCCAACAGCTCACTCCGTCTCCACAAGATAGCCATCTGTGTCTCCCCCATACACTCTTCGTACCAGTCCAGATACTGCGTCGACAGAACAGTGCCCTCTCTCCGGTGAAAGAGAACCCTGGCAGGAAAGGACGTGTATTGCCACCACCGGGTGACCAGCAATAGCGTCGAAGGATCCTCCATCTGCAGAGATCCCACCTCAAAGGTAGCAGCATAACTCAGATCAGTCAGTGGCATCTGCTCCAGCCCGTACTGCCGCAGAACCAATGATGGAATATAGAAAGACGTCTGAGACAGCCCCGGCACTCTGACGATCAACAGACCCTCCTGAGCGGTCCTACAAGTCTGTAACTTCCAAGAGGGAACCCACCATCGCAAGTGATGCGTGCCAAGTCTGGCCATCCAGAGCTCCAGCTCAGCCTGATTACCCCCTATCACCAGAGGACGTCGCGAGAAAGACCAAGCGTCACAAGACATTGGCACCTCAGGCATCATCTGCAGCCTCTCCCTCAACCACATGGTCAGCATAGCGGGACTCCCTCCCCACATGTATCGGCTACCGGTCGCCATCCGGCCTATGCCCAGGAACGTCTCGCCCAAGACCAATGGCACGATGTCTCCTCCACTCCGGCACTGCCTCACCAGGTCCAGTACACTGTGATGGCACACACCCAGAGACGTGAATGTGAACAGAGTAGCAATCACGCACAGAGCAAACGCGTCCCACGCAAAGACGCTCCTCGCTCCGCAAATCTTTCGGGCGGTCCCGAAATGTCAACGTAATCGGATCCTGTATCAGCATCCCGTATGCTTCTCCAGCCGAGATACCCAACAAAGACACTAGCTTCTCAACAGTGGCCATGCCACCAGCATACGGAAGAACTAGCTGTTCCGTCTCAGGTCCTCCCAGAATGGCCCGGAAATCTTCAAACGTAGGAGTGACTTCGTTGTACGAAAAGCTGTACACATTCCTCCTTACGTCCCAGAACCGAGACGCGGCTCTCAAAAGATCCCAATCTGGCATGAGCTCCTTCAAAGCCCAAACAGATTTAATCCCGTAACAGCCTTCGAAAAACCTTTTGTTCTGCCTCGTGTGGTTCCGTACCCACGACTGAAAGTTGTCCAAATATCGCTCTTGCATCCGAGACGATAACTTGGGAAAAGGAGCCATGTCAGAAGGTGAAGAAAACCTTAAGAAATGGAAAAGAACTCAGCCAGAATGAGCAAAAGCAATGCGCAGTTCTTACAAATTGCAAAGTTGAAACTGCAATTTAAAGAATCTGGAAATTCAATCCTAGTCCGGCCGGACTCCCTCTGCAGTTGACTTGGTCAACTCTGCAGCCAGCTGCCTTAAAGTTGGAAACATTTCCAAACCATGCCCTGTTCACTCTTATGAAATCTGCGTGCCTGCCCCTGATTTCATTCAACTAATGTCAATATCCCTTCCGCCCCGGGCTCGTGCAACAGTGCAAATAATTAAAAATTAGTGCATACATGCTTAATTTTTGACCCGTTCAATTTTTAATGCATTTCTCCTTTTTATTTATTTTTGATTAACCTATTTGCTTATTTGCCGAAAATAACTGAAGGTGATCACAGAATAAATATGCGAAGTACAGGTTCCGCCCCACGGGCGCCTTTTTGCAAATATATTTCAAATCAAAATTTGTTCCTGACAAATACAGGCATTTTGTCTAAACAAAATAGTAAAAAAAAAAAAAGCAGTAAAAAGGGGACTACTCTGAGTCCTGCTCGTCATCCGTACACTCGACGTACTGCTCCGCCGCTGCCGGATCTGTCGCAAACAGGAACTCGCCAAACTCCTCCAGCCGGGAATAGGCAAAGGGCCTCCTCGGAGTACGCGAACTCGAGGACTCCCCCCTCTCGCGCCCCGAGTGCGCAGAAGAAGGAGCTCCAAATCCAGCCGTTCCGCCCGCGAACTGGCCAAACCCCTGTGTGAAGTCCTCCCCACCAGCTGTGGGAGCGGGCGGACCCCTCGGCCTGGACGGCCCCGATCGCGACGTCCACGCTCCTCCGGACGCACCGCATGAACTCCACGAGCCTCCTGGCGTAGCGACCACCTCGTCCACCGGCCTCATGGCCTCATTGTACGTACGCGATACTGCGAACCAGGAAAATCATCGAAAGCGAACAGAAAGTACAGATCCATCATGTCCAGAATGCTACTATCAAATGCAGAAAATCGAAAAGATGCTCACCGAAGCATTGGGGTCCGCCCTGTATCGTGGTCTCCGCCCCGCCGGGAGCGGGATCACAAGCCGCCTGCGCCAACCGTCCAGCCCCTCGTACGCTAGCCTAGCTCGCGGACAGGAAAATGTCGAGGACCTCCAGGGACCTCGCCCTCCCTATGCCGCACCCGCGGGCTCCTCAGCCTCATCCTCAAGAAAACATCATAAGCGGCCCCCGCTATGATGTACTCGGTGAAGTACACACCCTGAAGGTACCCCTCCAGCTCATCAATCGGCATCTCCCGGGGATGCTGCATGTACAGAGGAGGATCCACCGGCACCAATGGAAGAGACCCCGCCATGCCGACGGGTCACCCTCTCCCCCAAATACATGGCGTCACAGTGAAGTCCCACCAGGAGCTTCCGCCGCCGTGTAGTCTCGCTCGGCACCGCACCGCGACATGATCAAACCTGCTCCACCAGTCAGCCGGATCCTCTCGGAGAACTCCAAGTTCAGCGCCAGAGATATCTCCTCGTACGACACTCGAGTGCCAACCCTCGAAGAGACCGCCCTCTTCGCCTTCTTCTGCCAAACCAGGCAAGGCAGGGAACAGGGGACGGTACGGCTCCTTTATGTCCCAAGCCTGCGGACTGAATACCTCGTAGCACCAGACCTGCCAAGAGAATGGAAAGTTATGTCAGCTACAAAGCAGATACATACGAGTACATAAAAGGGGCAAGGAAGAGAAAAAGCACGTAAACTTACATCCAAGACAGGCGTGAAGCAGCTAAATGTGTGCTCCTCTCCCCGCGAGAACCTGTCCAAAGAGTGGTAGAGCTCGGCCAGTCCAGCCTCCCCCCACGCAAACCCCCTCACGGCATCCAAGTCTACCAGCGACCCGAGCAGAGGGAAGTGACAAGACGTGTCGGAAGTCGGGAACAAGGTCGCTGACAGCGCAAACCAAAGGAACCCTCGAGCCAGACGCTCCGCGGTCATCCTCAAGGACCCAGCCAGATAATCGGCGACACCCGCCCTCAAGTGATGCTCCATCGGCCTGTACCGAATGCCTAAGCCCCTGGCATCGGTAATATCGAAACCCAGCAGCCCAGACAACTGCTCCGGGGTGTAACCATCAACCCACACCAGCGCGTTGCCATAAGTCGGCAACCCAGTGATAGCGGCAAAATCCGTGGGAGTCACCGTCGCCTCCCCCCATCTGAAATGGAAAGTGTGGGTCGTATCCCACCAGTACTCGCTCAGCGCGACATACATGGACCTGCCCCTCGGCGTATCAGCTGTCGCCGCCACAGCACTGATAAACCCAGCCAGCCCGGAGTCAATCACCAGCTGTCGTGGACTCCTCTCTCCCTCTCGAGCTACGTCCGGGATAAGGCCCCACAATGCCTGCACCGCCTCAAAAGCACCCCGACTCTTCTGGTTGTGGGTATCAACCGTCCCTGTCCCCTGCAGACAAACAAGACAGAAGCAACGTCAACAAAATGCAACAACGCATGTCAAAAGGATGCAATACAGATACGGTTCTCATTCATTTCCTACGTATATTTAAATCATTTCGAAAACTCCGTCGAATCCGGAACTTTCAAAATCTTTCGAAAACTCCGTCGAATCCGGAACTTTCAAATTCTTTCGAATTTTTCGAAAATTTCGCTCCGTCCCGAATTAAAGCTACTTTAATTTTGGAAAATGCATTTAGACATGGAATTTTGCAACCAAAATTTTTATGTCATCTACCCATGATGTCAATTGAACTACGTCCTAGTCAATTTCGACAACGATTCATAGCAAAGTCAAAAGCCCCAAATCGGGCACCAAAATCCCTAAGTAAATTCCTAACAAATTTCTAACATTTAAAGAATGCACATTCTTGAAATTAATGGAATTTGTAGGGAACTTACGTGTCTTTCAATCCCTCCCTTGGAGTTGTGGCGGTCCCTCGCCGGATAAAACTCCGCCGGATTCAATGGAAGAGTGGTGGTTCGAATGGTCCGAACCAATCGAGTTCTTTCGTCGTCGGTCCTTCCGTGGCGAGCCATTGGTCCTCCTTCACCCTCCATAGCGATTTTCCCTCACAAATTCGAGCAAACCTTGCAATTTGGGTTGGATTTCTCTCTCTTTTCTCTCCTCTCTCGCCGGCAACAATGGAAGAAAATGGCCATTTTCTTCCCCAGCCTCGGCATTTAAAAAGTTTCTGGAAAAACAGTAAAAGTCCGACCGGACTCTTACTGCACCAGAATAAATTTTGCCCCTTTTGCCCCTCAGCTTTTGGCAATTCCAATTTTACCACTTTTGGCCCCCAAAAGTGTAAAATTTCCCCCAGTTAGACATTTCTAACACCCCATCCCCCGAGGATAAATCTCAGTTAGTTCTCACTAACGCTCGTCTCCAGACGTTAAATTCTCAGTTAGTCATCACTAACGTTCGTCTCCAGACGTTAAATTCTCAGTTAGTCATCACTAACGTTCGTCTCCAGACGTTAAATTCTCAGTTAGTCATCACTAACGTTCGTCTCCAGACGTTAAATTCCCAGTTAGTTCTCACTAACGCTCGTCTCCTGACGTTAAATTCAGTCCAGTTGACATTTGACATCCAAACGTTCAACCATGTCTCCGGACATTTCAGTTACGATGCCGTCTCCCGACGTTAAAATTTAATAATGGTCCTCACCATTAAACTCTCAATCGCGACCTTTCACGGTCCGATTCCAATTCTCAATCGCGACCTTTCACGGTCCGATTTCAATTCTCAATCGCGACCTTTCACGGTCCGATTCCAATTCTCAATCGCGACCTTTCACGGTCCGATCTCAAACAGTTAATCCCGACCTTCGCGGTCCGACCTCCACTCTCTTATCGAGACCTTCGCCAGTCATCTCCGGCAACAGCAATAAGCCCGAACCCCAAGGTACGAACGCCTTGCAAATAGTCATCTCGGCAATCAATAAGCCCGAACCCCAAGGTACGAACACCTTGCAAATAGTCATCTCCGGCAACAGCAATAAGCCCGAACCCCAAGGTACGAACGCCTTGCAAATAGTCATCTCCGGCAACAGCAATAAGCCCGAACCCCAAGGTACGAACGCCTTGCAAATAGTCATCTCCGGCAACAGCAATAAGCCCGAACCCCAAGGTACGAACGCCTTGCAAATAGTCATCTCCGGCAACAGCAATAAGCCCGAACCCCAAGGTACGAACGCCTTGCAAATAGTCATCTCCGGCAGCAATAAGCCCGAACCCCAAGGTACGAACGCCTTGCAAATAGTCATCTCCGGCAACAGCAATAAGCCCGAACCCCAAGGTACGAACGCCTTGCAAATAGTCATCTCCGGCAACAGCAATAAGCCCGAACCCCAAGGTACGAACGCCTTGCAAATAGTCATCTCCGGCAACAGCAATAAGCCCGAACCCCAAGGTACGAACGCCTTGCAAGCAAATCATCTCTCCTAAGAATAAAGAATAAGCTCGAACCCCAAGGTACGAACGCCTTGCAACAATCCTCTTCGGCCATCCAGTAAGCTCCGAACCTAATCCCCAAGCAGATAAAACTGCAACAAAGAATAAACCCAAAGACCCAAGGCACGAACGCCTCGTCGCATCGTAACTCCGGTCGAGGCGCCACACGCCCTCGAAGGTTTCAGAAGTCCCAGGTTCAGACGCCTCCCAACAGTCTCCATTCAGGTACAGGTACCTCGCGAATGGTCTCATCCAGGTTTAGACGCCTCCTAACAGTCTCGCTCAGGTCAAGGTCCCCATGCGCGGCCCTTGCCCCTTTTTCGAACTACGATCGGCTTGATTCCCGCTCGGGATACGTAGGAATCCTTTTCGCTAAGGGTCCAGCCAGCTGACCGCCCAGGTCTCCTTCAAAGTAAGGCATCCCGATTTGGATCCTTATCTTTTTCAACGACCCCACCTCCTTCGGAGGAGACGTCGCTCATGGGCTAACTGTAAGTACCCAAATCCGGATCGTCCAAATTCGTCAGAAAGTTAACCGAAATCCGTTAACTGGCCCGCTCCAGGTTAACCGGAACTCGTTAAACTCCCGTTCTTGTGCAGACGAGGCGTCCGGGGCGCCCGTGCATCCCGACGTCGAACCGTACTTAGCACGTGACATCTCACGTAAAAGTATGGCTTTCCCTGAAAAACGCATTTTCCGGCACTTTCCGGGGGCGTTTCGGACATTTCCCGGACTGTTATTTTAAAAAACGGACAAAACCGGGACCGAGGGACAAAATCCCACCTCAGCTGGTGACTCAGAGGGCACGTGGCAGCCATGCCACCTCCCTCTAGTCACCCTTCAATCAATTTCAGGAGGAAAAGACCAAAATGCCCCTGGTTTGCAAGCCAAGTCCGGCCGGACTCACTGTGCACTTTTCCTGAAATTGCCAGCAAGTCCCCCAGATTTCCAAAATTCCCAAAACCCCTGAAATTCAGTCCAAGTCCGGCCGGACTCCTACTGCAATTTTCACCCTATAAATAGAAGTTGCTGTCAAAGGCAAGAAAAAGGATTTTTTCACACCAAAAAATCACCACCCCACGGTCCAAACTGGTTTTCACCCTTCCCGAGCTCCCGTTTTGTCTCGATTCGCGTGAAACCTTCGTATTTCGATCAAATACGCACCCTACAACTTCGAAACAACCTTTCGAATCACTTTCCGTGTCCCGTACACACCTCCCGAGCCAAAGGAGTCGACCCTAGCCATAGGTATAACTCCCTCTCTCTGAATCTTCCGTTCCGTCTCGGTTTACGCGCCAGTCGCTATAACTGTTTCGAACGTCCGTTATCAAAATGTAGACGCCTCTGTCTAACGGGGTCCGATACGTTTTAGCCCCTTGATCCTCTTCTCTTTCCGTAAGAGAAGTAATCACGGGTTAAAACGGCGTTCCGACCCCGTTCCGTTTACTTTCATGTCATTTACAATTCCGAGCCGTTTGGCCTCGTTGATCGTCATTTACAATTCCGAGCCGTTTGGCCTCGTTGATCGTCATTTACAATTCCGAGCCGTTTGGCCTCGTTGATCGTCATTTACGAATCCGGATCGTTTGATTCCGTTGACACCGCTTTAAATACTGTCATTTACAAGTCCGATCCGTTTGGATTGTGATAGTATTTACTTTTCAAAGTCCGAGTCGCAACCCGATTCGTTGATCGCATGTCATTTAATACGTATTTTTCCCGTAAAAATCGTTAACAATGTAATGCCCGGTTCAAAACCGGAGTTCGTCCGTCGAACTCTCTTTCAAAACGCGCGAAATGACGTTCGGCCTCCGAATGCTCATCTTCAAACTCAAAGCCGCCATTTGACACTTAAAATCATTTAATACGCATTTTTCCCGTAAAAATCGTTAACAATGACTCGCACGGTTCAAAATCGACGTTTGCCACGCAAACGCTCATTTCAAACTCAAAACGGACGGTTGTCATTCAAACGCTCGTCTTTTCAAACAAAGTCACCTAATCAACGTTTGACATTCAAACCAAGATTAAGCTTGTCATTCAAGCCCCCATTTCAAAAGACACACACACACACACACGATTTCGAGAAAGGTAGAAAGACTCGTCATGCGAGGCGTTTCAGGCGATCTCGTCATACTCTACCCGAAACGTAACTTGACCTCCGAACCTAACAATCTCTGGTACAAAAAAGCTTTTTACTCGTTTTTGCTGCCAATAAAAATGATCCCCTTTTTCAAAAAAGCCTTTTCCTAAGTTTTTGCTACCAATAAAAACGACACCTTTTCACAATAGCCGTTTCTCAACGTTTGGGCTCAAAATACAAAAACCGCATGGCGACTCCTCATTTTGTTCCTTCCCATGAAGCGAGGTCTCAGACACCAACCCTCCCCGAAAGACAACCGCGTTTCGCGTCCGCGCGAAATCCCGGGTAATTTCAAAAAGCAATTCCTCTTCTTTTTTTTTTTTTTGTAAATTCTATAAATTGAATTGATGTCGAATTGATTCTCCTGTACCAAGCAATTGTATCCCATTTTTTGTTTTTTAAGATGTTTCTAAGATTTAAATTCCGATTTGAGATATAAAACAATAGTGTCTACTTGTAATAAATTTGCAGCAGTTGTAGGAGTTAGAATACATTTGTTTTTTGATTAAAATCCAATGCTGGTTACTATTACTAAGCTTTATATACGGATTGGATTGAGATATAAAATGATGGTGGCTAAGTGTAATATACTGCCAACTGTTTTAGGAATTAGACTACATTCCAGATGCACTGACTGTGATTGATGATCGTCTGTATCGGTACATAATTGAGTTTGTTTCGATTTCTGTAATGATGCTTGAATTCTGGTTGTTTTATGGGCATGCTAATGATATCCCTGCCATCTTCCTTGTCTTTGTTGGTTTCGAAGGAATTGATAGAGTAAGAAGTGATTATGAAATAATCTAACGGAGGATTGTATATTATGTGCAGGCTGATATATGCTGGGAAGCAGCTAGGAGATGACAAAACAGCCAAAGACTACAATATTGAGGGGGGGTCTGTTCTTCATCTTGTTCTTGCACTAAGGGGTGGCGGCTGCTGCTTTTGAACAAAATTCTCGTGAGGGGATTTAGATGAAAAAACTACTTTAATGATGAGCTGGTACTTACTCTATATACTATGATGTAGTTGCCTAACTATGGATGGTTTTCCGTTTGTTGAAACATATAATATAATAGGCTGGCTCAAGCACTATTTAGTATTTACACTGCCTTTGGTCATTACTTTTCAGTTGGGATATGGTGTTGGCTTTGAGGGATGCACATGAAATTTTCATGGCTGCATGGACGTTGCTTGTTCCAAGTTTGCTTCACGTTGAGGGCTCACTCTAAATTTCCAGTTCATCTAATGGGTCATCTTTACTTATTTAACAGGATGTTGTCAAAATCATGAATGAATCCTTGTATGATAAGTATGTTGATGAGCATGGTTTTGTGGATTTTGGTCGAAGTGGGGGAATGAGTCGAAGTGGTGGTATGAGAGATGCACGTATGGTGTTTGACAAAATGCGCGATCGGGATTTAGGTTTTGTAATTCTCACAACATTTTATGGTTGTTTGTACAGGATCTGCAATTACTGGCCCAATTGGATCTGCAATAACTGTGAATTCCATTTCACAGTTATTTTTATGTCATTCCTTTAGAACAACTGTAAAACAAGTTTCACGGTTGTTGGGTTTGATGTAAATAACTGTGTAATGATTTTTACAGTTATTGTGCATCTTGTGAATTCCATTTCACAGTTATTTTTATGTCATTCTTTTAGGACAACTGTTTTCACGGTTGTTGGGTTTGATGTTAATAACTGTGTAATGATTTTCACAGTTATTGTGCATAACTGTGTAATGATTTGCACATTTCCAAGTTGAGAATTTTGTTTGTGCACAACTGTGAGGTCAATTTCTCAGTTATAGTTATGAGTGTTATTTTTGTGTCATTCCTTTAGGACAACTGTAGAACAAGTTTCACGGTTGTTGGGTTTAATGTAAATAACTGTGTAATCATTTTTACAGTTGTTGGTTGTGATGTGAATAAGTGTGAAATGTTTTTCACAATTTTAAAACTGTGAGGTCAGTTTCACATTTATTTATGAACGTGAAATGGTTTGGTTTTTGACCTTTCTAAATTGAGAACTGTGAGGTCAATTTCACAGTTATTTTGCTACTTCATATCTGTGGTTTACCGTTATTTATCAGTTGTTGATGATTGTTTGTGCACAACTGTGAGATCAATTTCTCAATTATGATTGTGAGGTCAGTTTCACATTTATTTATAAAGTTATTTTCATCAAAATTGTGAAATAGATTTCTCAGTTTATAAATGTGAAAACCATTATACAGTTGTACTCATGTGTGAACAAATGATAAATGATTTTCTCAGATTTTTACAAGTGAAAAAAAAAATATTTTATTTATAAATTTTGAAATATATGGTGAGTAAACTTGTTTGATTCATCTTGGCGATGTGATTAAAACAGTGATTTCGGATTATTTTTTCGACTTTTAAATTTTGAGATATTGTATTTTAAAAATTTAAGAGAAAAAAAAAAGGAAGAGAGAGAGAAAAGTAAATTAAAAAAAAAGGAAAAGAGAAAAAAAAAAGAAGAAAATGTAAAAAAAAAAAAAGAAGAGAGAGAGAGAGAGAGAGAGAGAGAGAGAGAGAGAGAGAGAGAGAGAGAGAGAGAGAGAGAGAGAGAGAGAGAGAGAGAAAAGTGTGCGTGCGTGTGAGCTGGGCGTGAGTGGGCAAGGGCAATTTGGTCCAGAAAATATATAGGGATTTTTTTTGGGGTTTTGATAATATTAGTCCTTGAAGGTAGTTTTCATTTGGAATGGGGGCTATTTGGTCAAAGCCTCAAATTATAAAAGGTGATATGTGATTCTATTTTATAAGCTTCAATTTTTTCGAGCAAGTCTTTAATTTTACTCTCTATTTTAAAATAAATAGAAAAAAAATTAGATTTTCTCTGAATTAAATAGCAAATTTGAAAAATTATTGAACATTCATTTTAGAGATTTAAAAAGATTTGCGTGCATACTTTCGGAGATAATAGCCTACTATGTATATTTTCTTTATTTTTTATTGAATGATATCTTGAAAAGTATTGATTCGAGTAGAAGTGAAACATTATTTAGTGGAAAAACTGTTGTCGGTGGAGATGATAGTTCTTCAAGTGCTAAATCTACTACGAATGTTTTGTTTCAGGAAGTATTTCGAAATTTTTAAGTAGTATTCACACTTTGGTCTTTCGATTTACTATTCCAGTACGTGCATGGTATATATAAAATAATCGCCGTGTATCGCACGGGTTTGTTGCTAGTTTTATTTAGCACATAGTTTGCCGACAATACGGCTTTTCCCCACATGTTATAAGGTAACCCCGAACTTATTAACATGACATTCATCATGTCCTTTAAAGTCCGATTTTTGCGTTCGACAACTCCATTTAATTGAGGTGTATAAGGTGGCGTTGTTACATGTTTTATTCCATGTTGAGCACAAATATCCTCAAATAGAAATTCATACTCACCACCACGATCACTTCTAATCACCTTTATTTTTCGGTTAAGTTGATTTTCAACTTCATTTTTATAGAGAACAAATTTCTCTATAGCCTCATCTATACTTTTGAGAAGATACACATAACAATATTTTGTGCTATCATCAACAAAAGCCATAAAGTACTTATTGCCCTCACGTGATTGTGTTGATTTGAAGTCGCATAAGTTCGTGTGAACCAACTCAAGTGGTTCATTTTTTTTTATAATAGAATGGAACGGACCTTTTGTTAATTTTGCCTCTACACACGTTTCACATTTATGTTTGTAGTCTATTTTACACTTTGGTATGAAATTCAAGTTAATTAATCTACGTATAGTATCATAATTAACATGTCATAGTCTACCATGCCACACATTGAAAGACTCAAGCAAGTAAACGGAAGAATTATTTATTTCATTGCTTTTGGGCTTAAAAGCCATTATATTTAGTTTCACAACCATCACACTTAGCTTGAACATTCCATCATTGACATACCCTTTTTCTACAAACATTTCACTTTTAGACAAAGTAACAACATCCAACTCAAACACAATACGAAAACCATGCTTAATCAAAAGCGATCCGGACACCAAATTTTTTCGAATATCGGGTACATAAAGCACATTGTTGAGAGTCAATTCTTTCCCGGAAGTCATCTTGAGCACCACCTTCCCTTGACCTTTTATATCGGAAGTGGCTGAATTTCTCATGAACAATTTTTTACCATTTTCAAGGGCTTTAAAACTACTAAACAAGTCTTTATTGGAGCCCACATGCCTAGTTGCACCGGTGTCAATCCACCACTGATTTGAGTTTGAACCCACCAAATTCACCCCGGAAGTCATCTTGAGCACCACCTTCCCTTGACCTTTTATATCGGAAGTGGCCGAATTTCCCATGAACAATTTTTTACCATTTTCAAGGGCTTTAAAACTACTAAACAAGTCTTTGTTGGAGCCCACATGCCTAGTTGCACCGGTGTCAATCCACCACTGATTTTGGTTTGAACCCACCAAATTCACCTCGGAAATTACCGCCGCCAAATGCATATCGAAAACTTCATTGGAGATGACATCAACCATGTTTGCTTGCTTCTTTGGCTTTCTACACTCGGAAGACTTGTGGCCCACAATACCACAATTGTAGCAAGTTCCACCGAACTTCTTCTTGGAGATTCCTCCATTTGGCTTCACACTAGAACCTTTTCCGGGCACAAACTTGTCTTTGCCCTTGGAGCTATCACCATCCTCCACCATATTGGCTTTCGCCACAAGAAGATTATTCAACTTGTTTTCCGCAATTCTATTATCTTCCACAATTTCAAGACGAATAGCAAGCGCTTCAATATTCATTTTCTTTCGTTTATGGCTACTGAATCGAACAACGTGGGAACCAATTCTGAGACTCCTCGTGTGGAGGAAGCGCTTCGTGTGAAAACCAATCATTCAAGGAATGTGTTGTCCAAACTGTTCCGACTCACCATGGTGAAAAATCGATAAAATTTGTTGGAGTAAGATTGTGGAGCATAGAGGCTCTCTCTCGCGCACAGGTGCGCAAAGGGGTGTAAATCATGGATCAAAATGGGCTTCGGGCTACCGAACTCATGTGCATGCGCGTCCTGCGGACACGAATGTGGCTCCGAATTGGCCTACTCGCGCTAGCCCACCTTTTGCATTTCTTTTCGATGTGGGATAACCACATTTCCCACTTTCAACCCACTTACTTTGAGCCTTAATATCTCATTCATCCCTCAACTATTTTGGACAAATGAATATATGATTTCAATGTTCTCAAGAAGTAGAACACAAACCTACAATTAATTGGATCATTTGACAAATAACCCATTTAGAAAATAACACATTATTTCATTCAAAACACCTTATTTTTCCAACATATTTTTGTATTATGTAATCGCAATGCAATCACCATTGACGATCTCACATCATCACAAAACAAAGAGTGTGCCATTGTTCTTGCTGGACAAGATAATTTTGGGATGTCTGACGAGCATTTACTCGTCAACCTGAATTCTCTGTACTAAGTACCCAAAGTGAAATATTATCCAATAGGGGAATTCTTAAATGTCGAATCGAGGCATTGTCCAAGTTTTAATCGTAATAGAATAGAATTCAAATGTCTCATGTTTTAGATCATAATTGTTATTTTTTGTAAGTTAAGAAATGGATCAACTATGGATATTTAAGTTGAGCCTCCGACTTTCTGTATTGCCGTCTCTTTTCTTATTATAAATTCAAATGAATTTATTGTTTATTCAAAAGAAAACTCATAAGTATTTTATTAGTAGCTCTGGAATAAAGTTTCTAATTAATTTTTGCATCATTATTATTAAAAAATAATAAAGAATAAGTAAAAAATTCAAATGAACTAAGAATATAATTTTCAAAACACTACGAAGAGCTCATAACTCAAGAGGCCAAAAATATATTAATATGAATTGATTTATTTTTAATTATCCAAGTTTTATAATGAAAAATTGCCCAAAATATTTAGTTTACCAATTAGGAGTGAAAATTTTATTCTAGAAAAAAATTAAAAATAAAAATTTTAACCTGGGACCAAAGATATACTCCCTCCGTCCAAGTACATACTTCACGGTTACTGTTCACGCGTGAATTAAGGAAAACAATAATGATATAATGTTGTGAGTGTAAAAGTAAAATAGGAGAGAAAATGAGTGGAGGGAATAGTAAATTATAATGGTGTTGTGAGTATTAAAATAATGTAGGAGACAAAGTGTGAAATATGTAATTGGACAATCAAAATAGAAAGTATGAAGTATGTAACTGGACGGAGGGAGTAGTATTTTATTTTAATGAAAAATGTATACTTTTTCCACTGTAGAAACTTCTAGTGACCTCTTTGTTAAAGAGCAATTTTTTTCCAAATATTTCTTTTATATATAAATTCAGTTAGTTGTTCTTCAATTTTTCTACTTTTCCTCTACGTTCCGTTTTAGAATAAATGTCGCGTCTTGATTTATTAATCAACTAAGTTAAACTTTGATTAATATTTAATGATAAATTATTATTTTTCATAGAAATTTAAAACTAGTTATAAATTGTGTTTTTATTGATGTATCAATAACAATTTTCAGAATAGTGTTAAGATAATCAATTTTTATAACTTTTTGATTAAAGTTCAACTTAGTTGACCAACAAAGTCAAAGTATAACATTTCTTCCCACCTCTCTTCTTTTAAATTAGGTTTTTTATTTTTCGAATGTTTACATATGACAATTCATGTTAATCGATCCCAAATTTTTTTGGAACTAATGTTGTTATTGTTATTGTTGTTGGAGGGAGTAGATAATTATTTCGTGACAGATGAAATAAGTGTTTTCATATGGTCTTCAATTCTTGTTGATTCAAGGGAATCAAAAATTGAAAAAATAGTCTAATAATATCAAATGGGGAAAACTGGCTCCTTAAACCCTAAACAAACTACATTCTCAAACCCTAAAATGAAAGATAAACCTAATTAAGCAAAGATTATGTAAAGACAATAATAAAAAAAAAAACCCTTCTAAAAATTTAGAAGCATGTTTGAGTGCCTAAATAGATGTCTTTTTGGGTTTTTAAACCCTTTGATAGTGGGCGAAGTTCTATAGTATTTGTAGGCCTCAAAATCTATCTTTTACTATATAAAAGATGAAGTCAATATAGAACTTTTTCTTCAAAACTCTCACCTAAACATAATTTTGATCATATTTATTTGTCTTAAGCATTCAATCTCAAATAATAAATGCAATAGTACGTAATTAATAATTGATTATTGAGCAGCATTTAATACAAGTTAATTAAAGCCATTTAATGACTTTTAATTGGAATATTCTGGAGAATAGCAGATTATTGAAGAGTGTAGAAACTATTTTCTGATATTCTGTTTTGAACTTGAAACCACAGGTTTAGAACACATTTTCAGCATAAATATTTGAGAAGGCATAACAAACCTGCCTATAAATAACATCAATATTTAGTCTTTCTCGAGTAACTATCCCATTTTTTACATAATAAAGTACAAACAATGCCTCATTTGTTTTGCTTGGTTTGCAACATCAACTTATTACAATATGGAATGCATTTTTCACTATGGTGATTTATATCCCATTAATATATATTTCCTCTCTCCCAAACAAAAAAATTGAATGACAATATAAATTCAAATTTGATCTAAGCTTTTTTTTTTAAGATTTTTTTTGTAATTAATTTTGGTGCGGAGGTAGTTACAGTTTATTTAATTTCATATTATTTGTATAAAATCGAATAAATTATTTTCAATAGGGAGTGAGAGTCCATGCGTGCTTGAAAATTTGTTGAGATGTTGAATGAAGAATGTTTATATGCAGCAATGAGTTTTGATGACAATATATTGAATTTTAAAACCTTTGCAAAATATAAGATCATATTTATTGAGAAAACAAAGGTGATTGAAATTAATTATACAAAAAATTCAAATGTAGATATACACTTTTAGAAGAAAGTTGTGAGATTTTGAAGGTAAAATATAGTTTGATAAAAACCACAAGATATGAATTTCAACAATATGTTAAAAATTATTTAATTAATTATACTTTAGATATATTTTAGATCTTGATAATCTATCTTATTTTAAAACAAGGGTTCATGTAAATATATGCATTTCACATCGCACTATATTATAAACATAGAATTATTTTGAAAATATAGGTTTAATTTATTGTAAAATACTAGTATACATGTATTATTTAAGGAAAATTTACAGCATATATATATATATATGTAAGAAAAAAAAATACCAGATTTAAGAAGGATTCAAGTTCTATCCGGTAAAATGATTTTTAATCATCTGCTAATATAGATGTCTTTAATGAAATTTGAGACTGCGAACAATGAATGTAGATATTTATGAATGAAGAAACAAAAGATGACGAAATTCTTTGAAATAAGCGTTGTTTAACCATTTTTAATGATATTTCTAAATGAAAATACATATGTTGATGATTTGAGAAGATATATACGTATAAGCATGAGTATAGTTGATGGATTAGTCGTAAAATCTTGGTCTTGGGTTTCAAAAAGCGCCAGAGAAAGATTGAGGATTAAATGGAAATTTAAATTTCGAGTTTGGGAGAAGGTTCATATTTATATGATGGGTTTAGGGTTGGGTCAGGTTATTTTCGGGTGGATTTTATTAATTAGCAGCCCAGTCCGTTAAGAAATTAATTGGGTTCATTAGATTAGTCTATCATAAAAAGAATTACTCGTATTTTATTGAGTTATTCTCTTTTGGGTAAAAACTTATTTAAAAGGCAAATAAAATTTTATCTTTAGAACTGAAAATAAATAGGATATTTATATTAATGGTTTATTTTCTTAACTTAAGAAGTCGATAGAAAATGGAAGGAAAAAATTAAAAAAAAAAAAGAAGATGAAATTATTTTAGTGATGTGGTATCACCTATATTTCAAAATGAATGATATTATAATTTCAAAATAAATGATCTTGTATACTAAGTGTCTTTAAAATTATATTTTTTTTAAAATTATTATTAATTCTTATAAGATTTTTTAAAATTTAATAATTATATAGTATACTCCATCTGTTTTGAAATATTTGTCGCTTTTAAAATTTTCACAAGTTTTTAAGAAACATAGTTATTATACCAACTTCATGATTAAAATATCAATATTCTCATTATTTATTATTTCTCCTTCATTAATTTCAACAATAAATCAATTAATAAAATGGAAAAAATTTCAATGCCATTATATATTTTTGTTGAATATATTTAATTTAAAAAATAATTTTATAAATTATCATTTATGCTAATAGTAACTATTTTAATTTAGTTTCTGTTATTTGTCTAAGTTTTTTGACCGTGCATTTAACACACGGATGTTAGACTAATTCTCTTTAATTTAATATGATGTACTCTTTTCGTCCCACCTCACTTGACACCCTTGAGGTGGGCACGGAAACTAAGAAAAAAAGAATAAAATAAAATAAATGTGTGGTAGAAAATGAAGAGAGAAAATGAGTGGGATAAATAGTAGTGTTGGTTGAATAAATTGAGTGGTGGAAAATGAAGAGAGAGAATGAGTGGTGGGGTAGAGTGAATATAAAATTATAAAAAGTAGGCTATTTTGAGAAGTGTCAAGTGAGTTGGGACGGCCCAAAATAAAAATAAGTGTCAAATAAGGTGGGACAGAGAGAGTATGTTTCATGATTCATCCGAAACAAAAATTAAGTACACTTATATACACGCTTAAATGAATCCAAAAACTCCAAATGCCTTGTTGTCACCATCATCTTATTTGTCCGAGACATCCACTACTTGGATTTGAACCAAAATAGTTTAAGAGTAACTCCATTGAAAAATATGTTTTTTCGAGTGATTAGAAAAAAAAAATGTGTTTTTAAATGCACGATAACATTTTCGTAAATAATCAGAATTTATTAAAAAAATGTGAGGTGATATTTTTGTAAGTAATTTAAACTTTGCAACACCATCTGACACTCTTCAACACACGAATTGGACATTTGTAACACCACATCTGACCATCTCAAACACTACCACTGACCATCTTTTAACACTTCATTTATAAAAACTTCAAATGCCCGTTTGAGGATATCAATCTAAAATGTTCTGGATATCAACTTCAAAGGTTCTGGATATCAGTCTCAAAGGTTCTGAATATCCAAAAACCTTTGACATTGATATCCAGAAGGTTTGTTGGTCATGGATGCAGCGCACACGAAGTTTAACTTATCTATAAACCTTCTGGATATCAGTCTCAAAGATTCTGAATAACAATCTCAAAGTTCTGGATATCCATAAACCTTTAACATTGATATCTAAAAAGTTTGCTTGACATGACCTTGTTCAAATGTGCTTTTTAATTCATATCCAGAAGGCTTTAATATTGATATCCAAAAACATATAATGTTGATATTCAGAAAGTTTGTTGGTCATGACATTGTTCAAATATACTTGTTAATTAATATCTAAAATGCTTTAATATTGTTATCCAGAATCTTTGGAGCTTGTTATCTAGAAAGTTTGTTGATCATGACATTGTTCAAATATACTTGTTATTTCATATTTAGAAAGCTTTAATATTGTTATCCATAACCCATTGATCTTGATATCCATAAGGTTTGTGCCATGGACCAGTGCGCACTATTTTTCATTTATTTACAAAAATGTTATCGTGCATTTTAAAAGACCTTTTTCTTAATCACTAGGAAAAACGAGTTTTTCCTAGATTTTCACATAGTCTAATTATAATTATGGATATTTTAACAAATGATATAAAGGGTATTTACTAGGGCAAATAGCATTGTACTGCCATCAAGTTTACATAAAGTTACAATTTAAAATTTAATGTTATATTTTTTGCAATTTCGTACACCACATTTACTTTTTGTTGCAATCTAAGACAAAAATGGATGACACTTGAAAAAAGCTAACGAAAAAGACGAAAAATTTAACGAGCTCACAGATTCTTCCAAAAAATTATACTCCTTCCGTTTCAATTTAAACTTTATACTTTAATTATACATAATAAAACTGTGAAAAAAGTGATTAAATAGTTGAAACATGGTTGAAGTTTAGAGGAGAGAGAAATTAAAATACAAGTGTTAATCTTTAAACAATTGATTTTTTTTCTATTTTCAAATTTCTCTATATTTTTCGAACATATTGTACCTAATATTTTAATTTTATGATATCAAAAATTATTTATATGTTATTATTTAATAGTAATGTTTTCATTAGAATTTATTGATATAATATGTTTTTATAAAATATGAAACTTGAATGTAAATGTGAATTTAAATCGTGCTCGTGAAACTTTTCGTATATTTCGTTAGCTTTCTTCAAATATCTTCTAATTTACCTTAAATTGCAGCAAAAAGTAAATATAGTTACTAAATTGTAAAAATTGTAATATTAGATTTTAAATTGCAATTTCATGTAAACTTGATAGCAGTAAAATGCTATTTTCCCTATTTGCTAATATACTTTTTTTTTTTTTTTTATAATGACCAAACCCTAAAATAAGTACGCCTATTTGTTAATACTATACTTTTTTTTTAATAAAGACCAAATCCTAAAATAAGTACGTAAGTTGCAACCCTCATTTATTGTTTAATGTTTTAGGTTATGATTACTTTTGTTTTGAGGGGAGAAAAATGATTGTGAACAACATTAATTTTGACATGATTTGGGTCATTAAAGTAAAACATTAAATATACTCCCTTCGTTCCATTTTAAGTTTTATCTTTTGTCAAAATGGATGTTTCGTTAAAAATTTTACATTTTCTAAAATGGCAAAGAATTTTTACTATTTCACTCACTCATTCTCTCTCATATTTCACTTTTATACTCACAACCCTTTTCAAATTTACTATTCCCTTCACTCATTCTCTCTCCTATTTTACTTTTACACTCACAATACTTTTTCTACTTACCTTTTTCCTTAATTTATGTATCCCTTCAAAAGGGTGAACCTTTTATTGGGACGGAGGGAGTATTTACTTTCTTAATTGATAGTACATTACTTGTTTCCATTTATGCATATTTCATTAGTCCCATTACAAATTATTATGCATTTTTTTATTGGACATCTCATTATAAGCTATACACTATCTAAAATTAAAATGTTTTATTAATTTTATATTAATGGGACTCATATATTATATTTATAATAATAATTCAATTATTATTTTTTATCCCACTTTTTCTATTTTATATCACTTTTCATATTCAAAAGACCTGATTTACTATATTTTTTCTTAGTTACTGTGCAAACAGTAATCGTGAAGAAGGTTGTAGTGGGACCGGCCAGTATTTGTTTGAAAAGTAAGCTAAGTTTGTCCCAAAAGAATTCCATTCTTAGATTTGTTTAGAATAAAGCTAAACTAAGCTGTTGGGTGATATTCAATAAGAAGCCCTTCTAGATTGGCTTAGTTTTAATGCAACCCTTGGGGTTTGTATTCCTCTCACTTATAGCAATCATACTTTGCTTTTGCTACTTTGATCATCATACTTCATTAACTCATTCTTTATTATTCCAAAATATCGATGTCTACTAGTTCTTTAATTTCATGTCATCACACTAAATTAGCATCGTCCAAGCCTCTTTAGTGATATTGAGCCATTTGACATTCTTCAATTTAGAAAAATATCCACTTTAATATTCAAATTATATACAATAACAAAAGAATAATTTTTCACCAATACAAACTATCATATACTCCCTCCGTCCCATCTTTTTGTAGATTTTTGGATTTTGCACGGGAATTAAGGAGGAAATATTATAATGAAAGTGTTGTGAGTGTGAAAATAAAATAGGAGAGAAAATGAGTGGAGAGAATAGTAAATTATAATGGTGATATGAGTATTAAAATAATGTAGGAGAGAGAATGAGTGAAGAAAATAGTAAAGATTCATTTTCATTTTAGGAAAGTACTCCCTCCGTCCCGCTAATATTAGCACACTTTCCTTTTTGGGCGTCCCGCTAATATCCGCACACTCCCAAAACGGAAACTTTATATTAATAAAATATTCACTCAACTCCACTCATTCTCTCTCCTACATTATTTTAATACTCACAACACCATTATAATTTATTACACCCTCCACTCATTCTCTCTCCACTCATTCTTTTACACTCACAACATTTTATTAAAATATCATATTCCTTAATTCCCGCGCAAACAGTGTTTGTGCTAATACTAATGGGACGGAGGGAGTATATATTATTGTGGGACGCCCAAAATTGGAAAGTTTATATATTATTGTGGGTCGAAGGGAGTATATAATTTGTCAGTTAGTTTCTTTTGTTTAGAGGTAGGAATAAAAAATCAAACCAATCATGTCAAATTGCTAAGGTAAAAACTAAATTTGTGTCACCAAACTACTCCCTCCATTCCACACCACCAATTGATACTTATTTCCTTTTTGATCCATCCCACATCAATTGATACTTCTCAAAATGACAAAAAATTTATAATTTTATATTCTTTCTAACCCACTCATTTAATCCTAATGAAAATAATTTACCTAATACTAATCCTAATTGGGCCATTAGTGAAAACATTTACCCAACCTAATTTAATTCACCCAACCTAATTTTTCTACAACCCATTTACCCAACTACTCCCTATCCATTCATTTCTCATACCCATCTTTGAAGAAACCCTAGATTGTTCTTTCAACCACCGGGCAATCTACTATTCCCATCGTCGATTCCCTACGACTTGCAACCAGAAAAAGAGTCAAAGTCATGGATCCGACTTCATCCACAGCAACAAACTTCAATTTCAAGGTTTCGTTGCCCGTAGACAGAGGTGGCCGATTTGTTAAACCGGCGGTTAGCCGGTTTTCAACCGGCGGTTTTCAACCTTGGAAAGTCCAACCGGAACCGAACCGCCTAACCGGCTAAACCGGTTACGGTTTAGGCGGTTCACGGTTTTAACGGTTATCCGGTTAACCTCCGGTTTGACGGTTTGGATCTGCTCAGCCGAGTCCTTGGTGTTGCTCGGCCGAGCAACCCTTTTAGGGTTTAGGGTTTTGAGGGTTGCTCGGCCGAGTCTTTGGTGTTGCTCGGCCGAGCAACCCTTTTAGGGTTTAGGGGTTGAGGGTTGCTCGGCCGAGTCATATAGTAGTGCTCGGCCGAGCATATCATTTTTCAGTTAATTTTTTTACAGTTTTCGTTAACTTTGTATGTAGTATATTAATTTTATTTTTTTTTCAATTTTTTTTAGATAGATAAGACTATTTTGAACTTAAGTTTACTACATACATTTTTTGCAAAAAGGTTTATAAAAAAAGTTATGAATTTTTTAAGAAATAAAAGTTAACGGTTTTTTGAAAAAAGTTAACTTTTAATTTTTTTCAATTTTTTTTGGATAAATAAGACTATTTTAGACTTAAGTTTACTACATACATTTTTTGAAAAAAGGTTTATAAAAAAAGTTATGAATTTTGAAAGAAAGAAAACTTAACTTTTTTTAAAAGAAACAAAAGTATATAAAAGAAAAAAGGGACGGTACCCTTAAATTTTATTAATCAAAATAAAATTACAAAGAGGGAGACAACCAACCTTACCCTTTTATAAATAAGGGGGGACATTTAGGAGCCTTTACCTCAACCTAACTATTACAATTAATTAAAAATAAATCTAATCTAAAGTCTAAACTAATCTAATTAAAATAAAAATTAATCTAAAACATCATTCATTCATCACTACTTTCCGTGGAGTTCTCGACATCGTATTGATATCTTGGATCCAATCGATCCTCATCATAAGGCATGTCTTGTTGCCTTTTTTCCGCTCTAACCCAATCGCCAAGTAAAAGTTGATGTTCCAAGTTTTCACTTGTTAGTTGAGAACGTCTTTCATCCAAAACATTTTCACCAACGCTAAATGCCGATTCAACCGCCACCGTTGAAGCGGGAGAGGCTAATACTTCTTTAGCAACTATGGAAAGTATAGGATAAATGTCTTTCCTTCTTGACCACCATTGTAAAATATCAAATTCATTTGAATTTGGATCTTGATTTAATTCAAATTAGTTTGTAGTGAAATACGTTTCTAACTCCACGGGAAGGTTTGATGATGATGAAGATGAACCTCGAAAAGGACCATATTTTTTACTATACAAATTTGTAATAAAACTATATGGATCCCCACTAGTAAAACTTGATTGGGGAGCAGAGGAATCATCTTCATGTTGTTGGCTTTGAGAAGTGTTTTCATATAAGACATTATACTCATTAAAAAGGTTAATCAAATCATTTTTTGTGTCATTAACAATAATTGACGAAAGTTCATAACTACCGTCACCATCGAGATATAATTTCATATAATAATAAGTTATAATGGACTCTAAATCATCTAATTTAACTCGGGGATCTAATAACTTTGCAACCAAGAAAAGAGACGGAATAGTGTCAAAATATTTAAGCCACTTTTGTCTCATGTTAAAAATGCATTGGTTTAAAATAGGGCAATCTTTTAAATTGTCAAAAATAGTAACAATTGCAATACAATGCTCTAGCACCAAAACGGAAGTTGGATAATAAACTCCCGAAAAAGCCAAAGTAGCGGTATTAAAAATCCTTAACAATTCACATAAATTAATGCATGCATTCCAATGATGAGTAAATAGAGGTTCATGATAGCCAATTGACATAAAAAATTGCGCTAGGAGATCTTTATAAGCATAACCATCGCTTAACATTTTATAAGTGGAATTCCACCTAGTTGGAACATCGTAAGTAAAATATTTGTCCGGCACACTTTTACTTCTTAAAAACCTTATCCATTTTTTTGTATTAGAATTTTTTTTGAAATAAATTGAAGAGCTCGTCTAATTGGCTTAACATGAGTTTCTAATGCATCTAAACCATCTCTAACACATAAATTAATTATATGACATAAACATCTAATATGAAAAAACTTACCCCCAAGTGAGGGTTGACAAACGGTAATTAAATCGGGCAAACTAGCCGTATTAGCACTTGCGTTGTCAAATGAAATAGTAAATATTTTATTTAAAATACCATATTCAAGAAAAATCTCAAGCAATTTCGCACAAATATTTTCCGCGGAATGCGGTGGCTCAAAATCTTTGTAAGCAATTAATCTTTTTTGAATTTTCCATGAATTATCTATCCAATGGCAAGTAACGCCCAAATAAGTATTTCTTTGCCAATGATCACTCCAACCATCGGCACAAATTGAAACTTTATTTTCTAATTTTGATAAAACATCAATTAAATCTTTTTTATATCTTTCAACCACTTTAGTAATATCACGTACGAGATTCGTACGTGGTACTCTCGTGGCGGCGGGGTTCAAAGAAAGGCGAGCAAAATTTTCATAAAAATTACAATCCGCAAAATTAAAAGGAAGGCCTTTAACGCAAATAAATTTGGCTAGTTCATCCCTATAAACCCACTTGTCAAATTTAAAAAGGACGGAAGAAGGGGAAGACGAACCTTGTGCACCCGAACCCGAACTACGTTGAAATTGTAATTGAGTTTGCGAAGCGGAAATGCCAAGTTTCTCGGGATGTTTTGCCGCCAAATGCCCGTTGAGCGTCCCATGCCCTCCGCCTCTTTTGAATGCGTAAGTCGCATTACAATAGTTGCAACATTCTCGAAAATTATAATCATCCTCGGCAGTAATTTTTCTTTTGGTGAAATGGATGGCGAAGGTATCGGATTGTGGCTCTCTTTCTCTAGGGGGTTGTCGTTGTCCCCGACCCCGACCACCTCCCCTAGCTCGGCTGCCCCTACCACTCCTAGCATTACCACTTTCAATTTCAACTTGTTCTTCTTCCTCATTTTGTTGAATATTTGGATTTTGATGATCAAAATCATCGTTGGGGGAGGAAGAATCAACAACGGACTTGCCTAAATTGCTTCTTCTTTGATTTGCAGCCATTTGTATAAGAGAAAATGAAGTTTGGAAACAAAACGGAGCTTAAAAATGGATGAAAATGGAGAAAAGCACTAATTTCGTTAGAAAACTAACTGAAAATGGGACAATATTTAACTGAAAATTGGATGAGGGTGAGAGTATATGTGAATATTTGAGAGTAGAAGAGAAAGAGTAGAGAGAAATAATGTGGAAATAAAATGGGAGGAGGGAGGTGATATATATAGTTAGTAAATTAGGCAAAAAAATATTTTTTTTTAATTTTTGACTGCCCAAGTTAAAAATTAACGGCTAGTTTTTAGAAATAACGGCTAGTTTTTGAAAAAGTAGCCGTTGGAACATGTTCTGGCGTTATGCTCGGCCGAGCAACTCATATGACTCGGCCGAGCATGACCGTTATTGGAAATTAACACACTGGAAGGTCTCGCTTCTGGCCGAGCACCTCATATGACTCTAGAGCAAGTCAAAAACCGGCGTGCTTAACCGCGGTTGGATCGGTTTTTCAAAATTCTCAACCTTAACCGAACCGGCCAATTACCGGTTTCGGTTAGCCGGTTCCGGTTAACCGCCGTTGACCGGTTTTACCCGATTTTGACCGGTTTTCAACCTCCCGGTTGACCGGTTCGGTTTATAAAATGGACACGTCTACCCGTAGAGGATACGGTGGAGACGATTCCTTCTGTTGTTGTTGCCGAATCAGATCTATGTCCTGATTCACCGATTTATGAAGTTTCTCCTTCGATTCCTCACTCATACTACGAAATCGTCATCCCCGACACTCCGTTTCCTTACGATGACTACGGTTCATCACTAGTCTTTGAAGATACCGAAGTGCCTGAGACTCAGTTTAGTGATTCTGAGCATGGCGAATCGTTAATGGCTGATATGGAGCTTCAATATCGTTCGAAGGCTTCAATAGAGGTGCCGCCTTTGTCCATTGAATCTAGATCTGGGATGTACCTTTCAACCCTAAGAATGATGGCTTGTTTCTTACCAAAATGGATTGCTAAGGATGCAATTGACAGTCCATTATACCCGGCATCAGATGAAATTAAAGGATTCTTGGCTTCCTCGACTTATAAGGTCGTATCTCTAATTTTACTATTTTTGGTGCATTTGTGTGATTAAGAGTACGAATTTGTTTTGAAAAATTTGTTCTTGGTTGTGAAATGATGATTGTCTTGTTGCTATTGTTATAAGGCTTATTCAGTTTATGTGTGCACAATGATGTTTAGTGGTGTCTATGATGCTATTTGCTGAGACTAAAATGGTGGTTTAATATGATATTTTTATCAGAACAGAGGCTGCCTTGATATTGAAAATGTATTTGTTGGTTTTTGTGATATGATGTTGGTGTTTTGTGGGGTTTGTGATGGTATTTTTTTAGTGGTGTCTATGATGCTATTTGCTGAGACTAAAATGGTGGTTTAATATGGTATTTTTATCAGAACAGAGGCTGCCTTGATATTGAAAATGTATTTGTTGGTTTTTGTGATATGTTGTTGGTGTTTTGTGGGGTTTGTGATGGTATTTGTTGTTGGTGAGATGGAATTTTTCTTGTACAATTGTTCATACTCAGTGATGATAATCATCTGAGAGTGAGAATGCCATTTTTTGTGGGGTTTGTGATGGTATTTGTTGTTGGTGAGATGGAATTTTTCTTGTACAATTGTTCATACTCAGTGATGATAATCATCTGAGAGTGAAAAGACCATTTTTTGAACACAAAAAGATCATCTTTCTATTACATTGAAAGGTCTTTTTTTTTACACAAAATGCAGCCCACTACTTATATTCAAGAAGGCCATTTTTTGAACACAAAAAGGCCATCTTTCTATTACATTGAAAGGTCTTTTTTTTAACACAAAATGCAGCCCACTACTTACATTCAAAAAGGCCATTTTTTGAACTTACGAAAATTCTTCCATCATGCCCTCAAGTTCATCACTACTCCCTTTATCCAATAGATGCAATAAGCATTCTCTCACCAACTGCAAACCAACTGAACACTCATTTGGTAGTAAACCTCTTCTTCGTAAAGCAGCTTTTCCCATGTGCTGAATTTTGTAGTTATTTGCTCCACGTACAATCATAATAGATTTCAAACATGTTTGCAATGTTAGAAATACATTGTCCAGTGTGATGTGTGAGAGTCTGTTGAAAGATTGTTCCACTGCATACACCAACTGATCAACATTCGTTGCTTGCACATCTGTCTGTAATGACTGTATTGATCTGAACCATCCTAGATCATTCACGTTGGTATCTGGTGAGTTTGCTGGCTGGAACATTAGTGTAATATTGAATCCACCTTCGCTCTTTACTTGCAATGAAATCTGGATCTCGATGTAGGGACACATGTGGTGGGTCATTGTCCCACTGAATCACTATGTTTTTACTTTCTGAAGCTGGCCAGTTTTGCTTGATTGCAGGGAGAACCTGCAATCAAGTCAATACTGTGTGCATTAAAACAATGCAAATAAAAAAAATAACATGAAAATAAGAAAAGTCAAAGAACTAACATGGTTGATCATCATTTCATTTGTCACTTCTCTGTTAATAGAGTCAAGTGGTTTGGTAACTATGCTCCCTGCATCCCTATTTTTGTTGTTTCTCTTTGCAGCTTCTTTCCTTGTAAATGGCCATAATCCTACTTTTCCATCAAATAAAAGCTCACTATTTTCTTTGTAAATTGGTCTACTAACAGCACATAGAAACATGACTTTTACCACAATTTTTTTGCTTTGGCAAGACCTGTGAGGCTCATCTTCTCCCGGACAAATGTAATATTTTTCCGTACATTTGGTCATGTTAAACCACTTTTCATCCACATGTATAACATGTGTCATGCTTTTGAACTTTGGAGAACATGTAGAAGAATCATAACTGAGTTGCTTTAGACTGAATAAAAGCCTAGCTATCATGTGTGTTTCAGTTAAAACAGGTTTTATGGCATTAGAATGTGGTCTGATCACTCCAAATTTTTTTCATCTGAAAATTGTACTCTTGCTTACCCCCATTGCAGTGGCTACATTTCTAATTGTACCTCTTTTATGAAAAGGTATTGCTTTGAGCTTTGAAAGATCAACTTTAATTTTTTTAGGATTGCTAATACCTCCTCTTCTTGAAGGCAAAGCAATTGGCAGTCCAAGGCGCATCTGATTTCTCACCGTCTTTCAGAACCTGAAGATTGTTGGTCTGCTGACTCCAAAGTTGAGCATAGCTTCTTCAACTTTGCCTTTTGGAAGCATCCCCTTTTTTGCTGAAAGTGCTATGAACTGGCCAATCAACAACCTTTTGTCTTTGGAAATGTCTTCATCTTTTGCCATTTTGGTTTTCTTTTTCTGTTGTTGCTTTGGTGAACAGTTTAAGCAAACATTACAATGGTGGGTCTTATTTATGGAAGGTTGTAATTTATTAGCGGGAGATTCAAAATTTTTGGATGTAATTTGGAATTTGAAGGGAAGTCACTTCTCTGTAATCAGTCCAGTAAATATTTGAAATTTGGAGATTAAGACTTTGGAGCCAAAAATTAAAGAACTGTCCACTCTTCTAATTTTTGTACTTTATCTCAACTTTTTTTTATTTTATTAGTATTCCTTAATCTGTGTGCCCATTTTTTTGTATCCATTGGTGTGAAACGGAGGGAGTATATTATTTTTCAAAATGTTCTCACTGAATTATTTATTTTTAAAATATTCTCATTAAACTTTCACATTTTTCAAAATGTACACTCCGTCAACAAATTGCTAAAAGTTTAACAGTATTTAATCACATTACCTCACATGACTAATTTCATTAAATATAATTTAGGATAAATGATTTTTTGGGGGAATTAATTTGTAATATTTCTTGTAAACTATGTGATAATGATATTTTACATAACTAAATTGTAATTTTTATTATACATGTCAACAACGTTAACATATTGGTTGAAAAATTAATGAACATTAGTCACGTTAAGTCATGTGGCTAAATTTCTTTAGGCTTGAAGCAAATTTGTTAACAAAATGAGAACATTTTGAAAAATAATAGTTCAGTAAGAGTGTTTTTTTTAAAAAAGGTAAAATTTAATGACTAAAATATGATTTTTGCCTATTGTTAAATACTGGAATCGTGACTGAGCAATTTATACATAAAACCAAGTTAAAAATTAATATTAAACTAAAACAACAACAATAACAAAGTTTTGATCCCAAAAGGCCAAAAACAAAGAAAAATTCAAATATATGGTCCATCTTTTAAATTTTGTCAGGTACGAGTGTCCACTATTTTCATTCACATTATTCATTTTCAAATACTCCCTCCGCCCAGCTCGCTTAGGAAATTTTGAAATGACACGGAAATTAAGAAATATTATTATAGTATTAGAAGAGAAAATGAGTGGAAAAAGTGTTGTGAGTATGAAAAATTAAATAAGAGAGAGAATGAGTGGAGTGAATAGTAATTATAATGGTGTTGTGAGTATTAAAATAATGTAGGAGAGAGAATGAGTGGAGAGAATAGTGATTTAAGGTTTCCATTTTGGGAATTCTTAAGTGAGGTGGGACGCCCAAAATAGAAAATTTTCTTAAATGAGGTGGGACGGAGGGAGTATAAAAATATAAATTAATATTTAATCAACACTGAATTTTAATTCAAGTCCTAAAGCAATTCTTATTGAATATCTAAGTCACCAAGTGATTGACACTTGGCAGTGAGGGCAACATTAACGAGATTTGGGTGACGTTTATTTGAAGAGGTTTTTCTCTTTGCAATTTAGTCCCTCTACTTTTTATAATTACAAATACATATCTATATTATATGATTAAATTATTTTTACTCCGTCCTGAGTGAATATTCAAAAGATAAATATAAAGGTAAAAATATACTCCATCCGTCCCTAAATATTTGTCCCATTTCTCCTTTTTCTTTATCTCAAAAAGTTAGTCTCATTTCCAAAATTAAAGCTTCAAAATCACTAAATTTTCAAAACTTGTAACATTTAGGGACAGAGTATTACATAACGGCGGTGTATGTTATCAATAATTTTCAAAGCATTCGTAAAAATAACCAAAATTAAAGCTTCAAAATCACTAAATTAAAATGTTTGAAAAGTCAAACGGGACAAACATTTAGGGACGGAGGGAGTATAATATGAAATAAAAACATAACATTTATAAAAAAAATAACATTACATAATAATACAAAAGTCACATAATATTAATGCAAACTAATAATAAAAACGTAAATAAATTTACAAACAACAACAATTTTAATATTCTGGTTGTCTTATTATTTATTATTATGTTTACACTTTTTTATTTCAACTTTTTTGTTTTATGTAATCGTATATAAATAATAAATTTGATATTTATCTTTTATTTAAATTTTAAATCTAATATTTATATTTTAGTTATATTTAATTATATTTAAATTATTAAATAGTTTATTTGAAATTTTACCTTTGATACATCAATTAAAAAAGAGGTCAATAGTAAAAATAAGTAAACTTTGAGTATTGTTTGAGAATTAATGAAAGTAGCTTAAGGGTGGAGGGAAATATGCTAGAAATATTCTTTTTAGTGCAAATTTTGTGCAATTGGAGAGAAAATAAATTTTTGTGCAAAAGTTGTACCATACTATTGCATTGAAGATGCTTTAATAAACTTCAAGAGCATATTTTTGGGAACGTTTCAAAAGAAATGACAACAAAAATTATGTAATATCGTTATAATATTTCTTACTTCAATATATTTGTTGTATATGATGTTGAGTTCAATAAAATTTTAATGATATTGTAATAAAATTTATAATGTTTAGGAAAATAGTATTTGTTTTTAAAATTAATATATTATAGTTTGCTGAAATTTAATTTCACTCGTAATTTATATTGTCAAATAATAAAATATTGAAAAAATTTCATGAGCTCATTAGAGTTTTATTGTTGTGGGGAAAACGGTTGTTAGAATTTTATAGAAATTGAGTGTTGATGTGACATGATGTGACAATACGATTAAACCCCTTAAAGAGTTTATGAATAAGGATGCCCATATAGAACTTTTTTATATACTTTTCTCCGTCCCATTATAAAAGAAATGTAATGAGTTTTGCAAAAAAAATTAAGAAAAATGTATAATAAACAAAATGTTATGAGTATGAAGAGTGGGATATAAGAGGAAAAAGTAGAGTAAAAAATAGTAAATCAATAAATGATACAAGTATAACAAGTGAATCCCATTATCAAACAAGTATTAAAAAATTTCCTTTTTTAACTTGAGTCTTGAAACTTAAAAATGAATCTTTTGTTTATTTTGTAATGAGATTGAGTAGAACTTTTCTACCCTTAAACAACAAAGAATGTGTTGGGTTTAATGTCATCTAACTTGAGAACACCTAAATTATATAATTGAACAGGCAACGTTGAGTAATTCCTGTGACTGCAATCTGGCACGGCCGTGCTTAGTGTTTAGCACACCCGTGTCAATCAGGGTATCTGGGCATGCGTTTGGAATAGCGGACACGTCCGTGCAGGACAGACAATACGCCCTCACAAAAGTTTCTGGAAAAAGGATGCGGTCGTGCAAAAGAAGGGGTGCAGTCACGACAAATCTCTGGAATTTTGGCACAACCGTGCAGCTCAAAGGACACACTCGTGCAAGACGGGTTTTGGGCCTGGGCTGGCCAGTCTTCAGCGCAGGATTGTAAAACCCTAAAGGATTAGGAATAGGGTTGTATAAATACTTCCCTCTCCCCTAACAATAAGGTGTAATTTCTAACGGTGCAAAACCTAGATCTAAAGACTAGCCAGTCTTCAATTGCTCATATGTTTCTTTAGATCTAGGTTTTGCACCGTTAGAAATTTTGTGATCAAAATACGTGCACTAGATTAGAGATTGTAATCGTTTATTTCTAAATGATAATATTATTCTCTCTCTCTCTCTCTCTCTGCTCGTGCACGTAGTAAAGTTGATGAACCAAGCATATCGTTGTTTTGTGTGATTGCTGTGTGATTGTTGTTTTCTATATACTTTGTTCTAACAAACTGGTATCGGAGCCGGTATGGTTAAGAAAAGTCTAGGGGTATTTCGCTGCAGAAGAAGATGAGATCAGAAATAGAATCACCAGTTGACAATTTCGATGGGAAGATAGTTTTAGAATTTGGAAAATCAAGATGAAAGCCCTGTTGAGAGACAAGGGTTTGTGGGCTCCAGGTGGCTCTACCGTAATCGTGGTCAGCAGGATCCAAATGGCAAAGCGTAGAAGCTGTTTCCATAGGTGTTGTGCTTAAGCACTGACAACGAGTAGAGTTCGGAGAAGGACAAGAAGGCGGGTGAGAAGGAAGCAACAGATCTAATCGCGGTTGATGAGAGGTCCCACTCTAAAATCATAAGGTGTCTAGATGATGATGTTTTAGCGGATATTGCAGATACTGATTCCGGAGGTGTTTTATGGCTTGCGTTGAAAGATATGTTTATGATACGATCATTGACCAACTATTTGTATCTTAAGCAAAAGATGTATTCTCTTAGAACAAAGGAATGTATGCCCATTAGGGATTACCTATATAGATTTACATCTTTATTACTTGAACTTCGTAATATAGATTTTAAAGTTGCGGATGAGAAAGTTGCGTTAATGCTTATTGTTCCATTGTCTTTATCATATGAGCACTATTTTAACTCTAGTATCAATGGTAAGGAGACGATCACTCTAGAGGAGGTAAAATCCTCGCTTAAAACTAGAGAGTTGCGTCGAAAAGCAAGTGATAAAAGTAGTATACATAACCAGTCATCAGGTTTGGTTGCAAAAGGCAACATGGGTTCTAGTGGCAGGAAGGGTCCGAAACCTGGGGAAATTTGTAACCATTTCAAGGAAAAGGGACATTGGAAGATCGATTGTCCTATAAAGAAGCGAGGCGAGCCTCCTATTCGTTACGAGAAGCTAATGCTACCAGCGGTTGATAGTAGCAGTTACGATGAGGATTATGCTTTAGTAACGAAGAATGCACGACGATCGAGTTGCATAGATTCTTGACTCTGAAGCTTCTTACCATATTAGTCAGAGTAGAGAGTGGTTTACAACTTATAGGCAGGTAGATAGGGGTAATATTCATATGGTCAACATTTTTACTTGCAGGGTAGTTAGTATTGGCTCTATCAAGCTGTAGACTCATGATGCTAAGTTCTGCACTTTAAACGATGTGAGACACGTTCCATACATGACAAAGAATCCGATTTTCTTAGTTTTCTAGACAACAAATGGTACAACTTCAAATGTAAAGGTGGAGCACTTTGTGTTTGCAAAGGTTACAAGTGATTCGAGAGCCTTAATCGGGACTCCTTGTATTTCCTCCAAGGTAGAACGCTTTCTTGGTAGTATTGGTTGCATCATCTGAGTAGGTCAAGTAGGCTATGACAAAGTTGTGGCATATTAGGCTTGGGCACATGAGCATTAGAGGGATGCAGATACTGGCGAACCATGGTCTTCTTTGTGGCCATAAGGTCAAAGGCCTTAAGTTTTGTGAGCATTGTGTACTTGGGAAGATGCAGCGAAGCAAGTTTCCAAAGGGGGTTCATAGAATGAAAGGTAGTCTGGATTACATCCACTCAGATTGTTGGGAACCTTCATGTTAGGAATCATTGAGGGGTCACATGTATTTCTTATCTATGATAGATAATTACTAGAGGAATACCTGGGCTATTATTATGAAGCACAAGAGTGAGGCTCTCACAAATTTCAGACAGTGGAAGACATTAGTGGAGAATTAGATAGGGAAGAAAATCAAGATACTCCAGACAGATAATGGGTTGGAGTTTTGCAATGTCGAGTTCGATGAGTTCTGTATGGAAGTGGGGCTTTCTAGACATCTCACTATCAGGGGTACACCACGACAGAATGTTGTCGTATAACGCATGAATCAGATATTGTTGGCTAGAGTAAGGTGCATGCTCTCCAATGCAGGGTTGTATAAGCGGTTCTGGGCAGAAGCGGTTAGTACAACATGTTACTTGATAAATCGCGGACCTCACACAAGTATCGATCTCAAAGTTCCCACTGAGGTATGGTCAGGTAAACATATTGATTATTCTTATTTAAGAGTTTTTTGTTATATTGCTTATTTTCATGTGGATAATGGGAAATTAGAACCGAGGGCTAGAAAAAGAGTTTCCATAGGTTATGGAGATGGTGTCAAGGGATACCGAATTCGATCTCCATCAAGGGGTAGGGTTATTATAAGCAGCAATGTTGTCTTTGATTAACATTTAGAGCTTAATAATATTATGAGATATGTGATTGAATTAGGTATTGGTAGTGTTAATAAACCAGTGGAGCTACAGGATACTACAGAGTTGAGCATTCCACAGTCAGATGTTAATCAGGATCTACCTTCAGAGACAAAAGCGCCAGACAGTTCATCACTTATTCCTGAAGAACATGGGTTACCTCAAGAGAGGTCTAGATGAGCTAATTTAGGGAAGCCTCATGTGAGGTATGATTTTAAAGACATGGTGTCTTATATACTTCAGGTTGATGAGGAAGTGAAGCCCGACCCTATGGAGCCAACCACTTCCAAGGAAGTAGTTACATGTTCAGAGTCTGCCTAGTGGCATGCAACTATAGGAGATGAGATGGAGTCAGATCACAATAATCAAACATGGGAGTTAACCAAGAGGCCTGAAGGCAGAAATATTGTTACTTGCAAGGGAGTTTTCAAGAAAAAGTAAGGTATGTCACCATCATAGGGGGTCAAGTATAAAGCTTGTGTGGTTGCTATAGGTTTCACGCGGATAGAGAGAGAGTATTGACTACAATGAGATTTTCTCACCTGTAGTTACACACTTCGATCAGGGTGCTATTAGCAATGGTGGCACATCAGGATTTGGAACTCGATCAGCTAGATGTGAAACCAACTTTTCTACATGGAGAGTTGGAGAAGGAGATTTATATGACACAACCAGATGGGTTTCCTGTGTTCTTGGGAAAGAAGACTACATGTGTAAGTTGATGAAGTCCTTGTATGGACTGAAGCAGTCGCCTACACAGTAGTATAAACGGTTTGTCAGCTATATGACAGAGATTGGTTACACGAGTAGCTCGTATGACTGTTGTGTGTATCACAATAGGTTGGCAGATGGTTCGACTGTCTATTTGGTTCTTTATGTTGACGATATGTTGATAGCTGCAGTCAAGAAGTTCGATATTCAGAAGTTAAAGGGTCTACTATCTGCCGAGTTTTAGATGAAGGATTTGGGTGTAGCAAAGAAAATTCTAGGTATAAAGATCTACAGGGATATAAGCCAAAGAAATTGTTCTTATCTCAAAAAGGTTAAATCAAGAAAGTTTTATAAAGGTTAGGCATGTCTACAACAAAGACTATAGATTCTCCGAGTGCAGCGAATGCACATTTGTATGTTGCTTTTGCACCAAAATCATCTGAAGAGAAAGAGTATATGGCTCGAGTACCTTTTGATAGTGCAGTTGATAGTTTAATGTATGCTATGGTTTGCACTAGGCAGAATCTTGCACATGATGTTAGTGTTGTTAGTAAGTTCATGGGAAATCTTGGTAATGAACATTGGCAGGCAGTGAACATGATCTTCAGGTACCTTAGGGATACATCTGATGATGGTTTCATTTATGAAGGTGGTACATAATGTGCAGTTGAGGGTTATTGTGATTTAGACTACTATGTGGATGTTGATATGAGGAGATATATGACCAGGTACGTATTTACTCTTGGTGGGTCAGTTGTCACTTAGAAGGCTACGTTGTAATCTACAGGACTTTGTCGACTACGAAAGCGGAGTACATGGCATTAACAGAAGCTGCAAAGGAGGGAATATGGCAAAAGGGTTTGATCAGCGACCTCGGGTTATATCAGAATCAGGCTAAAATATTTTGTGACAGTTTGAGTGCAATATGTTTGGCCAATGATCAAGTTAATAACGAAAACACCAAGCACATAGATGTGAGATAATATTTTCTGAGAAGTGAGAAGCGGATTAAAGTGAAGAAATTGGGTAATGCGGACAATCTTGCTGAAATGTTCACGAAGTCCTCTCCAACTAATAAGTTCTAACATTGCTTGCACTTGCTAAATGTTCGCAGCTGTTAGACAGCATCTGAGGCATAGGGGAATTCTGGTTATTTGATCTGGAGGTTAGATGTTAAGGTGGAGATTTGTTGGGTTTAATGTCATCTAAGTTGGGAATGCCTAAATTAGGGGTTGAACAAGCAACAAATAGTAATTCATGTGACAACTATCTGGCACGGTCGTGCTTAGTGTTTAGCACACCCGTGCCAATCAGGGAATCTGGGCTTGAATTTGGAACATCGGACACGGCCGTGCTGGACAGACAACACGCCCGCACAAAAGTTTCTGTAAAAAGTGTGCGTTCTCTAGAGAAGGGGTGCGGTCGCGCCAATTCTATGAAATTTTGGCACGACCGTGCATCTTAATGGACACGCCTGTGTACGACGAGTTTTGGGTTTGGGCCAGTCAGTATTCATCACAGGATTGTAAAACCCTGTAGGGTTATGAATAGGGGCTGTATAAATACTCCCCCCTCCTCTAACAATCAGATATAATTCTAGTGTGATAGGCATATCAATAATTATATGACTCAGAAGTTCAATTGCTCATCTGTTTCTCTAGATCTAGGGTTTGCACAGTCAGAAATTTTGTGATCAAAATTCGTGCGCTAGATTAGAGATTGTACGTTGATTTCCAAGTGATAATAATATTATCTCCCTCTTCCCGTGAACGTAGCCAAGTTGGTGAAGCACGTATATCGTTGTGTTGTGTGATTATTGTTTGATATAGATTCTATTCTAACAAAGTGTGTGTGTTGTGTTGTACCAATGGTCTCCTGGCCTAATAGTATCTTGGGTGACTTTTCGTAGGGGAGGTCACCAGTTCGATTCCCCCCAAGGGGAATCTTGTGGTTTAATTATTTCCTTGGGTTTCAGGAGCCTTGGAGTTCCCCGGCGCATCGTCAGGTGCGATTAAGGAAACGGCATTCTTTGGGCTTGTACCCTCAGTGTGGGGAGTTCAAATCTTGGCAGTTTCTTGGTGATGTGGAGCAGCCAATCTATTGGTGTTGTGGAGAAGCCGTTTGGTGATGTGGAGCAGCCAATTCATTGATGTTGTGGAGCAGCCAAGTAATTGCGTTGTAGGAGGGCTCCCTTGGGGCTCTAGAGTATAAGGGGTGCTGCCACCCTGGCTGCATAGGGCACATCCCGCGATTTACCTCCGCCAGCATACTGAGGGATCGGTACCTGGTGGTCCAGAATTAACCGGCGAAGCTGGGAACCTGGGTAATAAAAAAAAAAAAAAGTGTGTGTGTTGTACATGAACATTGGTCATGGGCATGGACGGAACTAGACCTATTAAGGAGGGTTCATTTTCTTTCCTAAATTTTGTAATTTTTAGAAATTGACTATTTGTAATTTTCGAATATACTCCCTCCGTCCAGTTACATACTTCACACTTTCTATTTTGGGCGTCCAATTACATACTTCACACTTTGTTTCTTACCCAAAATGGAAAGTTTTTTTTCACTATTCTCTCCACTCATTCTCTCTCCTACATTATTTTAATACTCACAACACCATTATAATTTACTATTCCCTCCACTCATTCTCTCTCCTATTTTACTTTTACACTCACAACACTTTCAATATAATAATCCCTCCTTAATATATGTGTGAACAGTAAGTGTGAAACACTTACTTGGACGGAGGGAGTATACTATTAATTTAAAAAAAATAATTTGAGGCTCTAGATCACTGGGCAACTAGACAAAAAACTGTGGGCGGGGGCTTATGTCCGTATAATAGATTGAATAGTCCAATCAAATTGCACGCCTATTCATTAGGCCCCACTTACATCTGCTTCAAATCTTAACTACGGTTTAACAAAATCCTTCTCAAGATGCCAAAATTTTCTTTTTAGTCCTTTGTTATCTTTTAGCCACATACTCACTCCCTTGTTTCTTTTTAAAATTTAAATTTTCTCAAAAAATTATCTCATCAGTAAGTTAAAAATCATCATATAAATTTTTTTTATTACTTTTTTCTATTCATAAGCCCCACACATATCATACAACAATTATCCACTACTAATTAAACAATTCTACATGTTTACACCAAATCAGTAAGATGAATAAAAACAATAAATAAATAAATAAAAAACAAATTTACATAGTTTTCTAAGTCATACTCCCTCCGTCCCGACCGACCTAGGATTTTTTGGGCCGGCACGAGAATTAAGGAAAAGGTAAATGTTGTGAGTGTAATTTAAAAATAGGAGAGAGAATGAGTGGAGGGAATAGTAAATTATAATGGTGTTGTGAGTATTAAAATAATGTAGGAGAGAGAATGAGTGGAGATAATAGTGATTTAAGGTTTCCATTTTGGGCCGTCCTAAGTCGGGTGAGACGCCCAAAATGGAAATAAATCCTAAATCGATCGGGACGAAGGGAGTAATGTAAAATGTTGATAACTTAATTGGCGATAAATGGGTGGAGTAATGTGGCATATCAGGAATCAATTCCAAACCTGTAATAGAGAAAGGCTGGAATGGATCCTACATGAAGTAAGCCAAATAAAGTAGTCTTCTTTACTCTAGCCGGGTAAAAGTTTACCACTTATAGTACGTGTCAACGAGACAATTGGGCAACTAAACCAGGCCGCTGCTGTGACAGACAGACAGATCGACCGGTGACTAGTCGAGCGAGCCTCCCTCCCCCCGTTGTTTTGGTCAGGCAGGGTAGATCCGTTTTACCTGCTACTCCTGTGGTCGGTTGTCAGCATTCGTTTTCTTACATTACATTCCCTTTCATAAATATTACATTCCCTTTCATAAATGATAAATTTTGAATATATTTATACTTATATAATTTAATATATTTACAAAAAGAATAACTTTTGTGAAAAAAATCAATCATTAACTACTATTCCCTATCACACATTTAACTTTTACATTCTCTCTTCTCTAATCTTCTATTCACTTAAAAAAAAACCCAATCATTAACTACTATTTCCTACCACACATTTAACTTTTACATTCTCCCTCCTCTAATCTTCTACCCATTTACAATTCTTTATTCATTTTTTAAAAAATTTTCTTAAGAAGCGTGAAATCCACTCAAGAAACCTTGATCTGGAACGAAGGGAGTAATAAATTAATAAAAATAAATAATTAAATGAAAATAAACTTAATAAAAATATCTTTTATTTTTAATTTATTGCATATTATCAATACTCAATTTATATTATTTTTCTAATCTTATAATAAATTAATAAAAATAAATTTAACAACTAAATTTATAATAATTGCAAAAAAAAAAACAAACTTAATAAAAATATCAAACAAAATTAAAATTAAAACTTAATACTATAACACATGACGAAAATAAAATTACAATACATGAAATGAAATGACATGAAAATTACATACTACTCCGTCCCAATAAGAGCTGCCCATTTTTTGGGCAGCACGCAAATTAAGAAATTGGGGGGAAAGTAAAAATGATGTGAGTGTAATTTGAAAATAGGAGAGAGAATGAGTGGAGAGAATAGTAAATTATAATGGTGTTGTGAGTATTAAAATAATGGAGGAGAGAGAATGAGTGGAGGGAATAGTGAAGATTCCTTTGCCAAAAAAGGAAAGTGGAAGCTATTAACGGGATACCCAAAATGGCAAAATGGGAAGCTACTATTGAGACGGAGGGAGTATTTAATTATCATAGCCGAATTTTTGCCAAATGTGCTCAATCAAATCATCTCTAAGCGAAATATGATTTTCTCTATTACGAAGTTGTTCCCTATTTGTCATTACAGCTGTCAATTCGGGAATACGGGACGGAACAAAATTATGTTGTCCCACGACCGAAACGGGACAATACGGGACGGGACAAAACGGGACGGGACTAAAATACTCCGTCCCATCCCGTCCCATTTGCGGGATGCGAGATCCCGCGGGATAATGCGGGACCCGTTGACTAGGAGGGATAAGCGTTGACTAGGCGCCAAGGCCAAGGCTAAGGCTGGCCAAGGTAAGGCCAAGGCCAAGGCTAAGACTGACCAAGGTAAGGCCAAGGCCATGGGCCTCATAATGTCATCAGCAACTCAGCAACAGCAAACCTTTATACAACTTCAATCAGAAAGGTGGACCTTTAGCAAACAAACTGCTGTTAATGCCTTTCACAGTTCATTTTGGGACATAAGAGATTAGTATTCAGTATATCTGAGATCATACACTCTTGTTTAGCTCTTTTTTTTTGTGGAATCTTGTTTAGTCTCATAAATATCAAGAGATTCAGAATCTACCCAATCAATTGACAAAAACAATGTGAAAGATACGGCCAATTCATTAGAACAACCCTTTGACTAGAGTCGTCAATACTCAATACGGGATAACGAGACGGGACGGGATGAAACTAAGTTGTCCCGCGACGGGAACGGGACGAAACGGGACGGGACTAAAATAGTCCGTCCCATCCCGTCCCGTCCCATTTGTATGGCGGGACGGGACGTCCCGACGGGATAGTCCCAATTTGACGGCTCTATTTGTCATATATGTGGCCAAGCTAGCAACTCGTTGAGTAGAGTATTGAAAATGTTGGTCGTCATCGTCTTCCACTTCTTCCACATCTTTCACCAATCTATTTCTTTTATTTTTTCTTACGACGATTAGTATGTTTATCATTTTGAAATTCTGTTGAAATAAATTTTGAGAAATATTATGGGAGCTTTGGATATTTTCAGATGTAGGAATGTAATTATGATTCGGAGAAATTTGAAAATTTGAATCATTTTCGAAATTTGAAATATTATGAGGGTTCGCAGAATCCTGAGAGTTATAATAAAATTCAGAGTTTGAATAATTTTGAGGATTGAAAAATTCCTCAGAATTATTAAAAAAAGGAAAATTTGGTTCCATGAGGGAATGTTTTTTTGTTTTTTTTGAGAATTTAGGATAAAAAAGTTGGGCAAAAGGATGATTTTTTAGAGTGAGAAAGAGAGTATTTGAGTTGTGTCTCAAAAAATATCAAAATGGTCTTTATTTATAGAGAATAAAAAAACAAAAATTTAGGTAATTTTATTTTTTATTTTTAATAAAATATAAATATATTTATAGCCATTTTAGAATTATATTTAAAAAGATAAATCAAAAGTTGAGAGAACCAATCAAAAAGTGCCACTTGGCAATGTAGTGAAAGATTTTTGGCCACTCTTCTGTTTGAAATTTCGAAATTATGCTGGTCGGTTGGCCCCTTCTCCTTTCTTTCTTCTTTTCTTTTCATTTTCCATTCTTGTCTTATATTACCTCCGTCTCATTTCAAGTGAGCCACTTTCCTTTTTTGTTCGTCTCATTTCAAGTGAGCCATTTCATAAATGGAAATATGTGAACAGTGTTTCAGACATTTATACCCTCATAATGTTTATATATTTACAAAAAAACATTCATTATACCCTTATAATATTAACATATTTACAAAAAAATCATTCATTAATTTACTATTTCTCCCACGCATTCTCTCTCATGTTAAATGTTTTTAACTTTTACATTCTTTCTCCTCTAATCTTCTACCCACTTTCAATTCTTTATTTATTTTTCTTAAAAATCGTGCATTTATACCATGGCTCACTTGAAGTGGGACGGAGAGAGTATGATCCAACCCAGCCAACAATTCAATGATGGACATAGTCTAAGTGTGTTAGAAAAGAGAAGGTGTGGATATTAAAAACTTGTCATTTTGGAATTTTGCAATTTAAGTAAAATATCAAAAATAAAAAAAAAAATTGTAATTTTAAATTGGGCGGGGAATAATTTTTTTTCCTCTTAAAATATCATCCATCCTTCCATTTCATGAATGTCCAAATTTTATTTCAAGAGACATTCAAAAAGATTTTTTTTAAATTCATTTTAATGGCAAATACGTATAATTTTGTTGTTGTTTATATTTCAATTATTTTATTTTATGATAATAAAATAAATAGTGAAAGAAATGTTAAAAAAACGTTTATGGATTTTTTTTTTTTGAATAAAGTCATTAATTTTGGAACAAAAATTCTTAAATTTGACATTTGTTTCGAGATATTTTTTTTTTGCGAAAAAAAAAACCCATTCATTTTGAAACAAAATTTTGTTGAATTTTGACTTTCATTTAGAATAGCGAAAGTAGTATTTAGAAGATATTTTTTAAACAATTTCGAAAAATTATTTAAAAGAGTAACATTTTTATTTTAAGTATGCTATTATCAATAGTATTTAGGTATCATAGAAACCTTATTTCACTATTGATAATAGCTAATTTAAGCAGTAGAAAGTAGACGTGTTCAAACGGTTATAACTGCCGGTTAACGATTATAACCGTGGATTAAAAAAACTGTTAAAACTTAACCGTAACCTAACCACTAATCGTGTGCCAACGGTTACGGTTATCCGGTTAACGGTTATAACCGATTATCACTGTTTATCCGATTAAAACGGTTAACTGAAGCCCTTTTTTTTAGATTAGTCCTTTTAACGAAATTTTTAACAGTTTGTGTTAACTTTTGTACTCTATATGCCTTTTTTTTTGAATAAAGAATAATATTTGAGATGTTAGTTATTAGTGATTTTTTTTTTGGAAAAAGTCAAATAAAAAAAGTTAAGAATTTTTAAAGAAATGAAATTTTAACTGAAAGTGTGTTTAACAGATTTTTTAACAGCTTTTTTTTTTTATTTTTTTTGTTGGTTAAGCAAAGGTATTTGAGATTATGATTTGTAGACTATTTCTTTTAAAAACAGTTTTTAACTTTTTTTTTGAAGAAAAAAGTTAACTTTTTAACAGATTTTAAAAAAACAGTTAACTTTTTAACAGTTTCTGTTAACTTGTATACTCTATATGCCCATTAAATTTTTTTTTTGAATAAATAATACTATTTTGAGATGTTATTTAGTAGTGATTTTTTTTGGAAAAAGTTATATAAAAAAAGTTAAGATTTTTTAAAGAAATTAAAGTATATAAAAGAAAAAAGGGACAATATCCTTAAATTTTATTAATGAAAAAATTACAAAGAGGGGGACAACCAACCTTACCCTTTTATAATTAAGGGGGGACATTTAGGAGCATTTACCTCAACCTAACTATTACAATTCAATAAAAATAAACCTAATCTAAAAAATTAAAATTAAAAACTAATCTAATCCTCACTCACTTCCCGTAGAGTCATCCACATCGTATTGATATTTTGGGTCTAGTGTATCCTCTTCATAAGGAATATCTTGTTCTCTCTTTTTCGATCTAACCCAATCCCCAAATAATAGTTGATTTTCCAAGTTTTCAACCGTTAGTTGGGAACGTCTTTCATCCAAAACATTTTCTCCGATGCTAAATGTCGATTCAACCGCCACCGTTGACGAGGAAGAATCTAAGACTTCTTTTGCAATTATAGAGAGTATAGGATAACTTTCGTCCCTTCTTGACCACCACTTTAAAACATCAAAATCATTTGAATTTGAACTACTTTGATCCCATTCAAAAGTAGTGTTGAAATATGTTTCTAACTCCAAGGAAATGTTAGAGGAAGAAGAAGTCCCTACTCGAGAACGTTTTTTGCTATACAAATTAGTAAAAAAATGATACGGATCCGTCTCAACTAAATTACCACCAACATCTTGAGAAGAAGTACTTGAGTCAACATTTTGAGAAGAATTTCCATGAATTGCATTATATTCGTTAAAAAGAGACACCAAATCATTTTTTGTAGTAGCAACAATATTTGACGGAGTTTCATTATCACCGTCACCTTCGGGATATAAATTCAAATAATAAAAAGCTAAAATTGCTTCCAACTCATCTAATTTAACATGGAGATCTAATACTTTTGCAACAAAAAATAAAGACGGAATAGTGGCAAAATATTTAATCCACTTTTGTCTCATGAAAAAAATGCATTCTTTTAAAACCATCTTTTAAATTATTAAAATTAGTAACAATTGCAACACATTGCTCAAGAACCAAAATGGAAGTTGAATAATAAACTCTCGATAATGCCAAAGTAGCGGTGTTAAAAATCTTTAGCAATTTACACAAATTAGTGCATGCATTCCATTGATAAGCAAATAAATGTTGATTATTACCAATTGTAGCAAAAAAAATTCATAAGAAGCTCTTTATACTCAAAACCATCTTTTTACATTTTATAGGTGAAATTCCACATAGTTGGAACATCGGAAGTAAAATATTTGTCACCAAGATTTTGATTTCTTAAAAACTTAATCCATTTTTTTGTAACACTATTTCTTCTTGAAATATATTCAAGAGCCCCTCTAATTGGGGAAACATATGTTTCTAATGCATGCAAACCATATTTAACACATAAATTAATAATATGACATAAACATCTACTATGAAAAAACTTACTACCAAATGACGGTTGACAAACTCTAACCAAATCCGATAAACTAGTGGTATTAGCACTAGCATTATCAAAAGAAATAGTAAATATTTTATTCGTAATCTTATATTTTAAAAAAATTTCACGCAACTTTGAACAAATTGCTTCGTCGGTATGGGGGGGATCAAAATTTTCATATACAATTAATCTTTTTTGGATAGTCCAAGAATAATCTATTCAATGGCAAGTAACACCCAAATAACTATTTCTTTGCCAATGATCACTCCAACCATCGGCACAAATTGAAACTTTGTTTGGTAAATTTGATAAAACCTCAATTAAAGTTTTTTGATATGTCAACAACACCTTATGAATATCACGTACGAGAGTCGAACGTGGTACTCTTGAGGCGGCGGGATTTAAAGAAAATCGTATAAATCTTTTATAAAATTCATCATCCGCAAAGTTAAAAGCAAGTCCTTTAACACAAACAAAGTTGGCCAATTCTTGCTTATAAATGACCTTATTAAATTTAAATAGGACGGAAGACGAACATTGGGTGGTGGTTGGAGCTAATTGAGTTTGACCACTCGAAATGCCAAGTTTATCGGGAAGTTGTGTGCGTGTGTGGGTGTTAAGTGACCCATGCCCTTCACCCTTCGTAAATGGGTAGGATTTTGAACAATAGTTACAATGCGTTCGATAATAGTGATCGTCATCGGGATCAATTTGCACTTTTCGAAAATGAATTGTAAAAGTGTCGGACGTAGACTCTCTAGGGGCACGTGAACGTGGCACCGTTGGGGGTTGTTCTTGTTCTTGTCCCAAAGCACGACCACCTCGAGCTCGGCTTTGGCCTCGGCCGCCCCTACCCCTTCTACCACTTTCAACAACATTTTCATCCACATCTTGCTCATTTTGTGAAAATGGTTCCTCAAAAAATTCGTATTCTTTTTCGTTATGATGGGAGGAAGAACCAACGGTTTCCTTGCCTAAGTTGCCTTTTTGAGAAGAAGACATTTTCGTTAGAAAACTGACTTGAATTCGAAAAAAATGCTAACTTTGTTAAAAAACTAACTGAAAATCTTTAAAAAATTGACTGGAATTTCAAAAAACTAACTGAAATTTTGAAAAAACTAACTGGAAACGTTAAAAAATTGACTAAAATTCTAAAAAACTAACTGAAATTCTGAAAAACTAACTGAAAATATTAAAAAAACTGACTGAAATTCTAAAAAACTAACTGAAAAACTAATTGGAAACGTTAAAAAATTGACTGGAATTTCAAAAAACTAACTGAAATTCTGAAAAACTAGCTGAAAACGTTAAAAACCTGACTGAAATTCTAAAAAACTAACTGAAATTCTTAAAAACTATCTGGAAACGTTAAAAAACTGATTGGAATTTCAAAAAACTAACTGAAAATGTTAAAATACTGACTGGAATTCTCGAAATAGAACAAAAATATTAATTTCGTTAAAAAACTAACTGAAAATTGTAAGAAAACTAACTGAAAATCGAATATGAGAGTATGAGAGAGGCTTAGGATATTTGAGAGTAGAGAGAGAGAGAGAGAGAGAGAGAGAGAGAGAGAGAGAGAGAGAGAAGTAAGGTGAAAATGAAATGGTGGGAGGGAGGTGATATTTATAGGGTTGATTTTTTTCAAGAAAAAGTTTTTTTTTTTTTAACTAAATTGAATGGGGTCAAACTGTCAAAATAGCCGTTGGGAGGGAGTATTGAATGGGGTCAAAGTAGCCATTGGCTACTCAGTAGCCGTTGAGGAGTATTAAATTTGACCGGTTAATCCGGTTATAATCGCCGATTATTTAAACGGTTATAACCGCCGATTAGCCGGTTTAAAAAACCTATAACCTTAATCGAATCGGTTAATCGCCGGTTTCGATTAATTCGGTTACGGTTAAACTGGTTAACTGGTTTGACCAGTTAGTTGATCGGTTAAAACCCATCAATTAACCGATTTCGCTTAAATTTTGGACACGTCTAAGTAGAAAGTAGAAACCTAAATTAAACCTAAACTCATATATCAATAGTAGGTAGAACTTAGTAAACAGTGCTTACAAATACAGCCAATGGCAATAACATATTAAAAAAATGGTTAATTTGGATAATAATTTGTCAAGTCTAATGTTTGGAAAAAGACTTTTTTTTTTAAAAGCAATTTTTTAGGAAAATATCTTTGAAACAATGTCCTTTCTTCATCAGTTTAAAAATAATAATAATTATTATAGATTAATAAAGAAGTACCAAACTTATTTTTATTTATATCTTTATCCTACATTACTCTATTAAATAAAATAATACTTCCTCCGTTTCTAAAAGTTTGTCCTATTTGACTTTTTAGTTAAACTTTGATCACAAATATATGACAATTTAATTATGTTCATGAAATTCTAAAAATTCCTATTGATTTACCATTAATAATATTATCAACAACAACTTTTAGAATTTCATGAAAATGATTAATCTCTCATAAATTTGTGGTCAAAGTTCAACAAAAAAGTCAAATGAGACAAATTTTTAGGGACGGAGGGAGTAATACAAATTCCTATATAATATGAAGATAAAAGTGATATTGGAATAAAAATTGACATCGTTTATAGCAGATCGTTTATAGCAGAGTTTAGTTTTTTCTCTTTCCTTTTTAGTAGGGTGTCATTGATTTGGTTTAAACTGCGGTTTGAAATTGAATCGAATTGAATCATACAGTTTGATTCGGCTTTTAGGTATGAATGGTTTAGCTCCGTTTGGAAAATTAACAAAGCACACGGTTTGGTTCAGCTTGCGGTCTACTACCTCTAAACCAAACCAAATTGAGCCGGGCCAAACCGTTGTAGATCGAACTGGTTCGAGACCGTTAAACCTACTATGTTTCATTATGTGTTTCAATCATTGTGAATTTTGTGGATACCCATTACTTATAAATCACTTTTGATGCTTAGTTTGACCTTTAGAATTTTATTGAAGATTGCATTAATAATTACTTCATATGTTATGTCAAACACTAACATTGCATTAACAATTGTACTTTGATATTGTTTTCTGATTTATTTTCGTTGAATGATATTTCAAATTTGACAATCTTGATTTGTAACTTTGAACTGGTATGATATGTTTTATTATCTTTTTTGATTGTGTTTTTTCTTTATAGGTATTTTCTATTTATTAGTCAGAAAATTTAAAAAACATGATAATAGAGTGGTTTGGGTTGTGGTATATATCATAGTTTGGATTGCGGTCTAAATCACAAAATCAAACCATGGTTTAGATCGAACTGAACCGAACCAAACTAGGGCGGTTTGATTTAGCTCGATCTGAACTTTTACATGGTTTAGCTCGATTTGAGATCTCTCCAAACCGATTAGTAACAGTTCGACTTCTAAATTTGCTCAAATGAAGTTAAACTGGAACACTTACCCCCTACTTTTTAGGATGATAAGCATATCCCGTTTTGATTGGCTTTTTTTTTTATGGTTTTTTTTATGGTTTTTTTTTTGATTTATAACAATTAGGTAATAAAGTATAATAAAGATATCTTACCTCTGTTTTCAAAATAAATGATTTTTTTAGCAAATTGGAAAAAAATGATCATTAATTCTGGAGCATAATTCTGGAGCGGAGGGAGTCAATAAAAAAATAATCCAAAAATAGAAAAAGAAAATAATCAAAAAAAAAAAGGAAGAAAAACATTCCAAACATTGCCTATGTAATCTGTTAGAACATGAATTGCAAAATGTGTATACTTAATAAATATACGAAAACATGTAGACATACATGTATAAGTCATAAATATAATGTTGTATAAAGTATAGAAATATAATCAATGTGTAGAATTTCCGAGCTAAGGATTACCTATTTATGATGGACAAAAGGTAACCTATTTGCTACTTCATATGAAACGGTGTGGTCCCTAAATGAAGTGCCATTTAAGTTCCTATATATACAAGTCTTTCCATCAGCCTAAGGACACACAAAAATTCATTAATTCTCTCTCCATAATCTGAGAATAAAGTGAAGGCATTCATCATTTAGAAGACTTCGTCTCCTACTCATTTCTTCATCTTCTTTCCGCCTTCAAGAACATCAAGGCATAAAGATGGATCCATCAGGTATAAGCTTTCGCTTCCTTTCTCTTTTATCATTCTTATTCAAAGAACTGAGTATGCATAGGGATTAACGGAATAGAATTGTTTCAACAATTGGTATCAGAGCCTGCTTGTGTTCTTGATTAAGAATGAATTCATTATATCATATTTTGCTTCATTTTATGTTGAATTCATTATGTTTTGAAGTTATTGAACATTTATCAAGTCTAAAACTCGATAAGAAATACAACATATCAAGCAAGATTATCTCAATACACGACCGAGCGATGTTTGCCGCACTACAGTGTGGATCTACTTGCATGATTTTTGCCTTACTTTGATTCTAGACAATGATCAATCCATTATATTTTGGTGTTAATTAATCACTCTAATTCGTTTATCGAGTATTAATAACTATCACCAAGTTTAAAATATGGAAAATGATTGAAGTTTTGGCTCAAAAGACATGAAATTCGTAAAAGGGTGCAATGGTTCTTGCAAAGTCTGTTCATTTTGCACGGCCGTGCGTTATGAATTGCACGGCCGTGCACCATTATACCAAGTGATGAAATTTTCTGGACAAGGCTGCTCGGCCGTGTCGTTTATTATGCTCGCCCGTGCATACTCCTTGCACGGCCGTGCATCATTCCTTGACTCGGTTGTGCAACATTGAACAAAAAATTATGATGTGTCCGGGAAAGGAATGCTCGGCCGTGGCATTCCATTCGCTCGGCTATGCACTACCTGAATAATAATATTTGGTTTTTGGAATAGGACTTGCACGGCCGTGCAAGATTATATGACTCGGCCGGGCACCTGCAGATTCAGTATTTAATTTTTAGCAAAAACATACATCTTTTCAAATTTTTCCTTATTGTGATTAATTATATACTTAATAAACTTCACTATTTTTAAATAATATTGTCACCAAAGTGATTTACGTTATTTAGATCCAAAGTTATTAAGTGATGAATGTATACTTTAATATGCGAATAAATTGAATTTTCCAAAGAAGATCTTTTATTTGGCTAAAATTATACATTCATTGGGTAACAAAGCTATAGAACATCAGTTGGTTGATCGAATACTTAAGTCGGCCCAAAGGAAGATTAAGTGTTTGATTAAAACATAGTTCGATTTCTTGGTTACCCAAAGATAATTATATTTGAGTCAACTCGCAATCCAAAGATTAGTTTTGATGTCATATTAATTGTCTTATAGATGGATTCATTTTATATAATTAATCACTTCTTATATGTAGTTACTTATACATGTTTTGTTTTTATTCTTATTCTTACCCATTCAGATTTAATTAATGCTTCTTCTGTTACTGCTGCGATGAATAACTTTCCGATGCTAAATGGGACGAACTTTAAAACTTGGAAAACAAAATTACTATGATGTTGGGCTGTATGGACATTGATCTCGCTTTAAGAGAACCAAGTCCTACTCCTCTTACTGATAAAAGCACTCAAGAAGATCGGTTGAGTATAGAGAAGTGGAACTGTTCAAACCGCGTGAGTCTAATGATCATGAAAAATGCCATCCCGAAAACATTCTTGAACAGTGTTCCCGAGGCGTTGATGCTAAGGATTTTCTGGATACCCTTGAACAACGCTTTGCAAAAAGCGATAAGTCGGAAACAAGTGCTTCCTTGAGGAAACTTGTTTCCATGCGGTACAAGGGTAACATAAACTTAAGGGAGTACATCCTTGAGATGTTTCATCTTTCAACAAAACTAAGGGCACTTAAGTTAGAGATTTCGAAAGATTTACTCGTGCACTTGGTTTTGATCTCTCTTCTTCCTCAGTTTGATCATTTTGAAGTGACCTATAATTTTCAAAAGGACAAGTGGAACATGAATGAATTAATTTCACATGTGACACAAGAGGAAGAGAGGATGAAACAACTCAAGCCTGAAAGTGCTCATTTAGCATCTACCTCTTCTTGTGGGATTAAGAGAAAAGGGAAAGAAATTGTTGTTGCAAACAAGAAGCATAAGGGATCGTCCAATGATCAAAAGGTTAAAAAGTGCTTCTTTTGCAAGGACCCTACTCACATGAAGAACGACTGCCCTAATTATCATGCTTGTCGTGTTAAGAAAGGTACGTCATTTGGCCTTGTTTGTACTGAGGTAAATTTGGTTTCAATTCCTACATATACATGGTGGTTGGATTCTGGTGCAACAACTCACATTAGTGTATCTATGCAGGGTTTCCTGAATTACCGAAGCCCTAGCGAAGATGAGAAATACATCTATATGGGAGCTGGGAAGCCGGTTGAAGTTGTGGGCATCGGGACTTTTAGATTATTGTTAAGTACCGAATATTATTTTGTATTAAATAATACATTTATTGTACCGTCCTTTAGGCGAAATTTGATTTCAATCACAGTATTGGACAGAGAAGGTTATTCCTGTTCATTTGGTAATAATAAATGTGATATTTATTTCAATTCCAAAGTTGTTGGTACTAGTACTTTATCATATAGCGATAATCTATATTTACTTGACACAGTCAAGTCATTTAATGAGTCCCATGTTAATGAAATCAAAACTAAAGGCATTAAACGAAAGTTGTCAAGTGAAAAATCTTATACCTTATGGCATAGGCGTTTGGGTCATATCTCCAAAAGGAGAATTGATAAGCTTGTATCAGAAGGAATCTTAAACAAACTTGACATTCCGGATAAAAACTTTTTTATTGAATGCATCAAAGGAAAGTTTACAAACACTAAAGGGAAAGAATCCTTGAGAGCATCAAACGTCTTAGAACTAATTCATACGGATATTTGTGGACCATTCACCACCCCTTCATGGAATGGTCAACAATATTTCATTACGTTCATAGATGATTACTCTCGTTATGGATACATTTATTTGCTTCATGAAAAGTCTAAATCTTTGGACGTTTTCAAGTCTTTTAAGGCCGAAGTTGAAAATCAACTTGGAAAGACTATTAAGAACGTTAGATCCTATCGTGGTGGTGAATACTACGGACGAAATGTCGGTTCGGGAGAACAACGTCCGGGTCCTTTTGCTCGCCATTTAGAAGAGTGTGGGATTGTCCCTCACTACACAATGCCGGACAAACCTATCATGAATGGTGTAGCGGAGAGACGTAATAGAACCCTTAAAGGTATGGTAAGAAGTATGATTTCTTGTACTTCTTTACCTCACTCATTATGGGGCGATGCATTAAAAATCGAAGTTTACATTCTCAATAGGGCTCCTTCAAAGGCTACCGACAAAACCCCTTATGAATTATGGACAAGTAAGAAACCGTCCCTAAATCATTTTCATGTATGGGGTTGTCCAGCAGAAGCTAGGCCTTATAGGCCTAATGAGGGCAAACTGGACGCTAAGACTGTTAGTAGTTACTTTGTAGGGTATGCCGAGAGATCTAGGGGATTTAAATTTTATGATCCGAAAACTAGAACATTTTTTGAGACGAAAAATGCTAGGTTCTTTGAGGATGTTGAATTTGGAGGGGAAATTAGGAATAGTTTTGAATTTGAGGAGGAAGAGGAATTCATTTCTATACCTATTCCCATAGTTCCCATTTAAAATCAAGTACTTATACCTGACATTCAACAAGAACATATAATTCAAAACGATATAGAACCTCCTTTTGAACAACATGAAAATGTTGTTAATGAAGATCAAATTAAACAACCTCAAAATCAAGTAGAACCGGTGCCCTTAAGAAGATCTAATAGAGTAAGAAGAAGTGCGATTTCGACATATTATGATGTGTATCTTGCCGAGAATGAGAAACTCTTGGACTTAGTGGGAGATGAACCTCTCACCTTACATGAAGCCATTAATAGTCCAAATTCTCGTAAATGGATCGATGTCATAAATGAAGAGTTGAAATCTATGAAAGACAATGACGTTTGGGATCTTTTTCCATTACATAAAAACGTGAAACCCATCGGATGTAAATGGATCTTTAAGATCAAAAGGAATTCACGTGGTAATGTGGAAATATATAAAGCTCATCTTGTTGCTAAGGGATTCACTCAAAAAGAGGGCATTGATTATAAAGAAACATTTTCACCGGTATCTTCTACAAACTCTTTTAGGATCATTATGGCACTTGTAGCACATTTTGTTCTTAAAATTCATCAAATGGATGTAAAGACAGTTTTTCTCAATGGAGACATTGAGGAAACTATCTATATGAAGAAACCAGAAATGGTGACTGATTTAGATCAAACTAATCAATTAGTTTGCAAACTTAAGAAATTCATTTATGGGCTCAAGCAAGCATCTCGTCAATGGTACTTAAAATTCAATCAAGTAATTCTTTCATTTGATTTTGAAACGAATCTTGCTGAAGATTGTGTGTAGCATAAGTTCAGTGAGAGTAAATTTATAATTTTGTGGATGACATATTACTTGCCAGTAATGATAAAGACCTTCTTAAGGAAACCAAGAAATTTCTTTCAAACAAATTTGAAATGAAAGATCTCGGTGAGGCATCTTTTGTATTAGGAATCCAAATTCATCGTGATCGTTCACGAGGTATTTTAGGATTATCACAAAAGGGATATATAGAGAAGGTATTACAAAGGTTTGACATGGAAAATTGTAAACAACATGACACCTCTGTCTCTAAAGAAGATAAATTGAGTTTAAAGCAATGTCCTAAAAATGATTTTGAATCCAAGTATATAAAAAATATCCCTTATGCATCAGCAGTAGGAAGCTTAATGTACGCACAAGTCTGCACTCGTCCAGACCTTGCATTTATTGTTGGAATGCTTGGTCGATACCAAAGCAATCCGGGGAAAGAACATTGGGTTGCAGCCAAAAGAGTGATGAGATATCTACAAACACTAAAGACTACATGCTTACATATTCAAAGTCGGATCATCTTGAGATCATTGGGTATTCCGATTCCGACTTTGCTGGATGTCAAGATAGTCGAAAGTCGACGTCTAATTATGTCTTCACATTAGCCGGTGGAGCAATATCTTGGAGAAGTGCCAAGCAAACACTTGTGACTTTCTCTACCATGGAAGCTGAGTTTGTTGCTTGTTACGAAGCATCCAAACAAGCTATATGGTTGCGTAAATTTATTGAAGGACTGCGAATTGTCAATGGTATTGAAAGATCGCTCAAGTTATATTGTAACAATCGGGCTGCAGTATTGTATACTAACAACAAAAAAAGTTCATCTAGATCTAATCATATAGATATCAAGTTTCTTGTTGTTAGAGAAAGAGTACAAAATAGACAATTAGAAATACAACTTATCGGAACAAACTCTATGTTAGCGGATCCGTTTACTAAAGCATTATCACCTTTAGCGTTTCACGAGCATACCGCTCATATGGGTGTAACAACTTTTGATAACATTTAATATAGTGAGAGTTTATGTTGTACTTCCTATTTTTTTATCTATTATTGATTGATCTCATTTGGTTAAGTAGGACTAGTTGGAAGAATATATGTACATATTCCAATATATTCATCAATTTTCCATGCTACACATCTATACTTAATCTATGCCATTTAGTTGGATATATATATGTGATTAATGCGGATTTAGTTGCGAATCAATTACAACGACTGCTCCTTTAGTCCTTATACTTATAAAACTAATGGACGAGATTGTTCAAATGACAATATTGTATACATAAGGATTGTCATTAAACATTGTAAATATGATTTTATAAAGGTTTATTAAGTACAAACACATGTTTGGGTAATCCAAGTGGGAGATGGATTGCAAAATGTGTATACTTAATAAATATACGTAAACATTTAGACGTACATGTATAAGTCATAAATATAATGTTGTATAAAGTATAGAAATATAATCAATGTGTAGAATTCCCGAGCTAAGGATTACCTATTTATGATGGACAAAAGGTAACCTATTTGCTACTTCATATGAAACAGTGTGGTCCTTAAATGAAGTACCTTTTAAGTTCCCATATATACAAGGCTTTTCATCAGCCTAAGGACACACAAAAAATTCATTAATTCTCTCTCCATAATCTGAGAATAAAGTGAAGGCATTCATCATTTAGAAGACTTCGTCTCCTACTCATTTCTTCATCTTCTTTCCGCCTTCAAGAACATCAAGGCATAAAGATGGATCCATCAGATATACGCTTTCGCTTCCTTTCTCTTTTATCATTCTTATTCAAAGAACTGAGTATGCATAGGAATTAACGGAATAGAATTATTGGCTTTGGGATTGCGCTAATCTCTCTTTAAGGAAAGAAAAAGGTCCGAGGAACTTATAACACGAGCGAGATATAAAAGTTATAAAATTTCAAGTGAGATACAAAATTTTACATAAATTCATTCTCACATATGCTCTTTCTTCATCACTCTTATACCCAAGGATATAACACTAAAAATACTTTTATATCTTGGTATAAAAATATTTTTTTTTTCACATTTTTTTCATATTTTCTTAAAAATAATAATAAAATACTCATAGTTTATTAAAGAATCTTCTCCTATACCATTATATATATAAATGTATAAGACTATTTATAATTAGGTATAAGAGTATTTTTTTCACAATTTTTCATATTTTCTTAAAAAATTATAAAATACACTACTATATCTAAGGTTATAAGACTGAAATTATTCTTATATCTAGATATAAGATCATTTGTTCTCTCAAATTGTGAAAAAATAACTCCTATACCTTAGGGTATAAGAGCTGACGATGACACGACAATGACGGGCACTACCATGCTTGATTATGGGGCACGGCCATGCTGAACTGAAATGGCGACGAGGGAGGGTTTTTATGGGATTTAAATCTCGACATTAAATAGTGTATAAACTTTTGAATCTCGCTTGAACTTTTATGTAAAATTATTTGGGCAGAGGGGGACTAATGGAGGAATTAAACCAAAGAAAAATGCTTGGGAATCACTAGACCATCCCCATTTCCAAATTGTACACCACCAGTTCCCAAATAATCTAGTTTCTTTTGTTCGTTAACGCTAAGATATTTTGAGTAATAATTTTAGATTTATTTAATTATTTAATTTAACATGTAAAAATTGTTATTGTTAGTATTTATAAAAATGTATCAATGACAAATTTTAAATTTTTATTATGATAATTGAATTAACATAAAATTATTTTTCAAAATACCTTTATATTAATGAAAAAAAAAAGTGAGAATATCATTTTGAAATACGAAGGAAGTAATTGATTTATCTTCATCTTTCCATTAAAGTTGATTCAAATTACCCATTCATTCTATAAGGATTGGTCTAATTTTAAATTTGAACGGTCAATTTATGGCTTGTTTGATGATAGCAGTGCATTGATTAAAAATTGAGTTGGTTTAAATCGGAATAAAATATTCGTATGTCCGATTGGTGAATCATTTTATTTTTCAATGCAATCTAATTCGGTTCGTAATAAAAAAATTATACTCCCTCCGTTTCACCTCAATTGATCCACTTTTCTTTTTGAGACGTCCCACCTCAATTGATCTATTTCTTAAATGGAAAGTTTTCCATATATTTATACCCTTATTATCTCCATATATTTACAAAAAAACCATTCATTATACCCACTTTAACTTACTATTCCTTCCACTCATTCTCTCTCCTATTAAATACTTTTAACTTTTACATTCTCTTTCCTATTCCCTACCACATATTTAACTTTTACATTCTCTCTCCTCTAATTTCTACCCACTCTATTTATTTTTCTTAAAAACCGTAAAATTTATAGATGGATCATTTGAGATGGGACGGAGGGAGTACTTTTTTTCCGTTTTAGTTTTAAAATTTCATTTTGCTTTTACACATGTACTAAAAAATAATAAATTGTAAGTACTTGATTGTGAGTGTGAAAGAGTAACTCCGTGCATTTTATTGAAGTCTTTATGATTCTGATCTTATTTTATGTACTTATCTCTAGTTAATTTAGGACTTGATTGCATATATTTTAGGGTTTAAGATAATTATGGTAAATTGGTTTTATTTGCTAACCTACTAATTCTTAATTTAATGTTTAACTTGTAAATAATGTAGGACTATTTTTAAATAAGGAAGAAGCGGCTAGAAGGAAATTTTGGAGAAGAAGTCTTCTTCACACATATATAAAGAGGAGCCGCCCTATATCATAACTCACTGATTCCAGTGAATTCAAAGAGAGCTTTCTGCTGTCAAAAGAATCCAAGTTGTTCTTTAAGTTCTTGAGTAAAATACTTCAAGATTGATTTTGTGTTTTCGTGTTTTAATTTTAGAATCGTTTGATCTATTATCAGTTTTTGATTTTCTTTCATTGTAAGTTTTTCTACAATTTGTTCTTTACAAGATTGTTTTTAATGAAAGATTTTCCAACAAGGTATTTTTGCTGAAGTGTTTAATTCTGAATTCTGCCCGCTTTGTTTTATATTATGTTCATGTGTGTTAAGTTGTGTAGACACTTGTGTGATCTTTGTTACACACAAGTATCTGATTTCAACAACAGTGCTAGATACAATTCTATCAATTGGTATCAGAGTCTTTTCTCGACTATATTGAAAATCGATTCTTGTAGTAACCACAAAAGACTGTTAGTATAGTCGTAACAAACCGCTTACTTTAAATTGTTCCAACTATACCATCTGTAATGCAAAAATGATTATGCACAATAAATATATTGATCATCGTGCTTGAGTTAGCCTTATTGTTGGATACAATCCTCTTGTAGTTGAAATTACTGCCTCTACTTCAAGAGGTGATGACAAAAAAGAGAAAATCTATGGTCCTAAGCCCAAACAGGATTGAAATGCCGATGAAATTGCACTTGCAAATTATAATGCCAAGGTCATGGGAGCAATATCTGACCATGTGGATCCTCATATGTTTAGGTTGTAATCTAAACAAACAATTGTCAAAACTGCATGAGAAATTCTCCAACTTCATTGTGAAGGGCCATCTAGTGTTTAACAAACAAAATTAAGGACTATAAACTTTAAAGATGAGAGAGAATGAAACCATCAAATACTACTCTGCTAAAATCTTAGACATTTTGAATGAGTCTTTGGTTTTAGGTGAATCTATATCTAATGCTAGACTTGTCAGTAAGGTACTAAAAACTCTCTCTGAAAAGTTTATCATTAAAATTTCTGTGATTGAAGAAACTCATGATGTTCAAAGCGTTGGACTCGATGTAATCTTGAGTATTTTAACTAACTTTGAACTGAATCTTGGGGTACAGAAATCTAGCAAATCAAACTCAATTGCTCTTGCCAGTGCCCTTAAAGTATCTTAAAATCTAGTACAACTGTCTAAAAATATAGATGAGTCAAACTTGGAAAAAGATAAGTGTGCCTTGATAACTCAAAAATTCAATAGTATATTGAAAAAGAAACGGTTGACAAAGTTTCATGATTCGGCATCCTCTCATTCTTCCACGATTGAATCTGTTAAAAGGGAGAGTAGTGTGAAGAATTTTTTTTAAGAAAATAAGAAACATATTGATTCAATAGTATAGGGCTTGTAAAAGTTTTGGGCATCATGCTAATGAATGTGCTAACACACTCAAGCAAATGGGAATGAGTTTTTCAGTGACACTAAGTGATCTGTTGATGATGATCAGACAACAAATCTGTCAATTTATGTTCATCTCAATTCACCTTGTCATATAGTGATTTAGATTTTGAATATGTGCAGTACTTTGACTGGACAACTGGTTCCAGTGTGTATACCTGCTTGAATTCCACAACTGCAGGTGAAACTGAAAATGATCATGAAGATGAAGAAAGTGCAACCTATGAGGATCTGCACAACACCTACATAAAACTCCATACCGAATGGGTCAAGAAGATGGAGCAAATCATGGTGATCAAATAGGTAAATGAGAAGCTCACCATTGATAACTTAAAACTAAAATATGAGGTTGAAAGTTTGTCTAAGAAAATGATTCTTAAAAAGATTACATAGCCAAGTTAGAAGTTTTACTCACAAAGAAATATGTTGAGTATGAAAATACAAGACCGAACTTGCTAGAGAAATTGCAACTCTGACTAAACTTAACAATGGTAAGGCTAAGTTGGAAAAGGTTTTAAATAGGTAAATAAGGAAAATCATGAATTAGCTATGAAGATCGAGCTTTCGTTAAAGAGTGTGAGGGCACATCTAAAGTTCATAGTATTACTCATGTTAATGATGTAACTCCCGTTAAAATGAGAAATTACAGAAATAGGAGATATGTGTGTCATCATTGTTTTGCTCCTGGTCATATTTGACCATATTGCTACAAACTGAAACAAGAACTTGGCTTGGAGAAAAATAGTGGACACTGGAGCAGACAGTTGAGTGCACAACCAGAGCCTCAATTGAACAGACAAATAAAGGCTGGAACAAAAGCCACATAGGTAAGAAAGGAGAACATTAACTGCCAGGTAGCGTTCACATCTCTCAAAAGCATTGTTGAACGATCTTGGTACTTCAACAGCGGCTGCTCCCGTCACATGACTGGATATCTTGAGCATTTCAGTGACTATGAAGTCTTCATAGGTGGAAAGGTCAACTTCGGTGGAGGAGATCAAGGTAAGATAATCGACAAAGGTACATTGAATGTGGAGGGTTTCCTTAAGCTGCATAATGTGCTGCATGTTGATGGGTTGAAGACAAACCTGATAAGCATTAGTCAATTGTGTGATGATGAACTTTTTGTTAAATTCGACAAGTCCAGATGAGCAGTCTTTAATAAAACAAACGTGTGTGTTATTACTGGTGTTTGATCCTCTAATAATTGCTACAAAGTTTGTAGAACATGTCTTGTCTCTCTACCAAAATGGATGTGTAAGTACCCAAATCCGGATCGCCAAAATCCATTAGAAGTTTATCGAAATCCGTTAACTGACCCGCTCCAGGTTAACCGGAACCCGTTAAACTCCCCGTTCTCAAGCCAACGAGACGTCCCGGGACTGCCCCGTGCATCCCAACGTCAAAGCGTACTCAACACACGTCGTCGCACGTAAAAGTACAGCTTCTCCTGAAAAACGCACTTTTCGGGGGCGTTTCGGACATTTTCCGGACAGTTATTTAAAAAACGGACAAAACCGGGGATAATGACACGAAATCCCATGAACCTGGTGAGTCACAGGACACGTGGCACGCATGCCACAACTCCCTTGTCAACATCAATCAAAATTCAGTGTGAAAAGACTAAAATACCCCTGATATGCAGTCCAAGTCCGGCCAGACTCTTTTGCAGACAATCCAGATTTGCCATCAAGTCCCTCCAATTTCCAAAGTTTCACAAAAACCCCTGGAATTCAGCCTAAGTCCGTCCGGAGTCTTTTGCAAAAATCACCTATAAATACAGATGTCTGTTAGCACAAAAAAAAAAACAAAAAACTTACTCCATTTTCTCTCTAGCCACAGCCCAAGGCATTTCTACCCCCCTCCGAGCCCCGTTTTGCCTCGATTTGCGTGAAAACTTCGCGTTTCAACCAAACACGAACCAAAACACCTCGAAACACCGTTCCAAACACTAAATTGTATCCCGTATACACCTCCCGAGTCAAAAGAGTCAACCCCTAGCCATAGGTAACACTCTCAATTCCTAAACTCTCGTTCCGTCTCGATTTACGCGCCAGTCGCTACAATCATTTCGGACGAACATTGTTGAAATGTAGACGTCACCGTCTAACGGGGTCCGATACGTTTTAGTCCTTGATCCTCTTCTCTTCCCGTAAGAGAAGTAATCTCTGGTTAAAACGACATTCCGACCCCGTTCCGTTACTTTTATGTCATTTACAATTCCGGATCGTTTGATCCGTTGAGCGTCATTTACTTTCATGTCATTTAAAAATTCCGGATCGTTTGATCTGTCGATCGTCATTTACTTTACGGAACTTTACAATTCCGAGCCGTTTGGCTAGTTGAACGCACTTTACAATTTCGGGTCGTTTGATTCCGTCGATATCGCACTTTAAATACTGTCATTTACAAGTCCGAGCCGTTTGGATTGTGATAGTATTTACTTATCAAAAGTCCGAGTCGCAAAACGATTTGTTGATTGCATATCATTTAATGCTTTTTTCCCCGTAAAATCGCTAACAATGTAATGCCCAGTTCAAAACCGGAGTTCGACATTCGAACTCTCTTTCAAAAACGCTCAATGACGTTTGGCATCCAAATGATCATCTTCAAACTTAAACGCCGACATTTGACATTCAAAACTCATTTAATGCTTTTTTCCCGTAAAATTGCTAACAATGAAACGCCCGGTTCAAAATCGGAGTTCGACATTCGAACACTCTTTCAAAATGCGCAAAGTGATGTTTGGCATCCAAACGATCACCTTCAAAAATCAAAATCCAACGTTTGACATTCAAACGCTCTTTTCTTAAAAGTCAACATTTGGCAATTAATTTAAAAGATCAAAATCAGCACTCGTGTCACTTTTCCTATGAAACTCCAAAACCGACGTTTGTCATTCAAACGCTCGCCTTTTCAAACAGAATCACATAATCAATGTTTGACATTCAAACCAAGATTAAGCTTGTCATTCAAGCCCCCATTTTCAAAATGCAAACACACACACACGCACACATTTTTGAAAAAGGTAGAAAGACTCGTCATACGAGGCATTTCGGGTGATCTCAAAATACTCTTCCCGAAACGTAACGTGACCTCCGAACCTAACAATCTCTGATACTCAAAAAGCTTTTTACTCATTTTTTCTACCAATAAAAATGACACCCCCTTACAAAGCTATTTCCTAAGTTTTTGCTACCAATAAAAACGACACCATTTTCACTAAAGCCGTTTTTCAACGTTTGGGCTCAAAATACAAAATCGCGTGGCGACTCCTCTCCTTCCCGAAAGCGAGGTCTCAAACACCAACCAACCCTCGCGAAAGACAACCGCCTTTTCGACGCGCACGAAAATCCGGGTAATTTCAGTTGGCGACTCTGCTGGGAAAGTGGATACTTTTTCAAAACTACCGTTGTTTTCAAAAAGCCTTCCGTGGGTCAAACTTTCGTTTACCCTTCCTCGTTTTTGTGTGCGTGTGTTACTTTAAACCTCGAACGTTTTTTTTCAAGATGTTGCATTATCGTCTCTTTCAATATCGTAACATGTTCGTGCATTCCCGTTCATACTTGATTTTCATGTTGCATTTTGAACTGCGCATAAAATTTTTTAAGACACATTCTGAAAAATCACTGTTTTACTCAGAAAAAGAATTTTAGTGACCGCACACTACTCGCACTTGCTGCCTCGGTACACCACACTTCACGTGCACTTGCTGCCTCGGTACACTGCACACTACGACTCGTAACCCGGGATGACCATTCAGTTGCAGCTCGGTTGGTCTACCAGATACCTTTCGAGCGCGCACGGGGTCATCCCAAACAGCCCATCCTAGCCCATGTAAGCCATGCACTCTTTGTGTCACACTTTGTCCAAGACTCCGGTTGGTTTTTGGCTTAGTACGTGTCATAAAGCCTAAGTGTATGTTTTTACACCGGGTTCCGTTACGAGTCAAGCTCGAAAGATTGAGACCGAAGGTCGTTCCCAACCCGAAGTCTTGAGCTTTTCTGCCTTGACTTTGACGCGGAGCTCTGCCGAAAAATATACCCGAAGGTTCAATGTGACACCGTGTCAACAAACCCTCACCGTATGCACCGTGCCCGCCACAACTTGGCAAACGCCGAAAGCTAAGGCCTCTCGCGCAAGCGAGTTAGGAGAGGTCATGCCGAAATTTTGGCACGATCCCCGCCTTAACTCAAGGACGTTGACTTCGACCGTGGCCCGTGCGTCACATACGTTGGAAGTTTGCGTGATCAGCTAGCCTTAAGTTCACTTTTTCCTTTGTCGGTGGAACTCGCTTACCTTATAGGACCCTCGCTCGGGATTGTCCGTCCCAAGAAGATGATCTACAAATGGAAACGAGGGGCTTATAAACGTAGTGACGAGATCCACTGATTAGAGCCTTAGGTTAGTTGCGAAAAAGAAGACACGATCTTTTCCAACCGATTAGGACTCTGAGAAAATGGGTTTTAAGTAAACATTAATCGGTAACTGCACATTGCACTAGCCCGAAACCTTGAGCCAAATACCCTTTTTCGAAGCCTAAACCCTGCCTTTCGTTCCCTGCAGCGAGCAGAAAGTGGTTCAGAAATCCGGGTCAACGCCTCGCCAGAGTCACAGTTACAGCAGGGTCAGACAGTTCTTCGGTTCCCTCAGTTCCCTCAGCCGAAATATCCGACATGTCTAGCTCACCAAGAAATCGTGACGGGGACGGACCCCCGCCACCGTTAATAGACATGAAATTGGAAGAAGCCATCCGGGCTTGTGTGGTTCACAAGAGGCAGAAAGAAGATCAGCAGAATTTCGTGGTACAACTTCTGAATGAGCGAGGTATAGCAGCTATCCCCCAGTCAGACGGTACTTTCGTCCTAGTCGAGGACGACGATTCCCCGAAACCAGTTCCTCAAACCTTCAATCAGGTTCCTTCCCCGCCAACTTACGGGATGCCTTCGAACCAAGGAAACAGCCGACCTAGGCTTCACGTTGCCACCTCTCAGGGCAACCCTGTCATATACGGCCAAGCCAGTACTACTCCCATCACTCAGTATAACCAGCGCACCGCTGGACCATCTCAAGCAGATGCCAATATCCTTCAATACCCTCCTGGTGTAGACACCCCATTCTGAACCAATAAATCATGATTACACTACTCTTAGTCTCTCTTTTATGTTTTGATGAAAGCGTATCAGTTTCGTCAGGTTTCGTTAAGTTTCTAACTAACCTCGTTAGTTTTGGACCTAACTGACTAACGGAATAAACTGAAGAGGACAAAATAGTCATCAGACTAGATATCTCGCACGAGATATCATATCTCGCGCGAGATATCCCCTCGACAGGATGTGCAGAAATCACTCTCCTTCTCCGTTTCAACCTCCTTTCTTGATAAACCTCATCTAATCCGGTTCTCCAATCAGAATTGAGTTCTGGAAGCTTCCTAGGAGTGTTTTACCTCTCCACCTCTATCTCTTAAACCCCTATAAATACTTGGTGACTTCCACTGTTTCAAAGGTCCGAAATTCCACACAACACACACAATTTGCTGGTTTCTTTCCACGAAAGACTCCTTCAAATCACTCACAAACAACTCCTAAATTCGTCCTTCAACCACGTTGATTGACGAACATCAAGGCTCAAGCTTAGCATCAAGGCGAAGCTCTGTCCGCATCAAGACTTGACTCTCATATTGAGTCGAAACTCTGCCCAAATCGCTTCTCGATCGAGAAGACATCTTAGAACCACGTTCTAAATCAAATCCTCCCTAAACTAGGTAAACTCCTATACTTTTACTCTTTTCTTCTTAATCTCTCTCTATTGGCTTTTAGAGTGGTGTAATCCCATCAAAAGGATTAGCCTAGAGTCCCTTCAATCGATGAAGGCGATCTCGAAGCGTACAATCCGACATTCCTAATCAAGAAATTGATTAGGGTTTACTTGTTTTCTTTAATTCTATATATTTTAAAAGATTGAAAACCTCTCTTTTCTTTAGCAAGACCAATCTTCGGATCGGGTGGAATGGATGCTCCTCGACCTACCCATTCCATAACCTAAGCCCCGAACTCAAATCTCTTTTCAAAACGGTTTTCCTATGTTTCCAAACGAATAATATAGGTGGCGACTCTAAAAAGATAAAATTCTTTTCTCACAACGCTACAGTGGCGACTCCGCTGGGGACTTAAAATTAAGAGGCTTAAACTTGCGTCAAAATTAAAAGAGAGGTTTTCAAAAATTTTGTAAATTCGAATTTTCTTCTCTCAGATGAAGCATATCTCGCGGCGAGATATCATATCTCGCGCGAGATATGGCTTCGGCAATTTGGTTGTTTTCTGGTTTCTCCCGTTCATCTCATAGTCCAAGACGAGAGCCGAACACGTAAGGGAGATCCCAGAATTCTTTATCTGCAGAGTTCCCACATCTTAAGGCCTCCCTTAAGGTGTAGAACTCGAATCTTTATTTCATTTAAATAATTGATTATTATTTATAAACTGCGTGCGATTGGGTTTTATTTAATTAAAGTCCGGTCCATTGAGGATTCGGGAGTTGTAATTTAAATTAATTTATCTCTCGCTCTCTATCTCTTTAAGTGGAACTACGACGGCCTGAGTCTTCCTAAATTGGGAGAAACGTAGGCAACCACTTGGTGCGGCCATTATCTGTTTTCTTTTGTTTTCAAAAAAAAAAACTTTCTATTTTACTCTATCACCTAGATTGACTCTCACACACGCGCACTCATATATAACTGTCATTGCACTACATACCCTCTATAAACCCGGGACCCACACTAAGGACGGATGACGGTAACCACCTAGTCGCCGGTCTCTCCGAAGTTGGATCATCCCACTCCGCGTATTCAATCCACCTAGATTGTCATATCGCGGGAGCCTAGCCTTCCAAACCCCGCATCGCCACATATCATGTAGATTGACTTTTTAAGACACTCCTTGACCGGTCGGTTTGATCTTGGAGTCCTTGTAATCCCTTGTCAAGATCGTTTTGTGCAATAATCCACGGAAAAGAAATCAATAAATTGTCGCTTCGGAATTGTCCCTTCGGAAACGTCCCTACGGTTGTCCCTTCGGATTTGCCCCTAAAAAGAGAAAATTTTCTCATCAAAATTATTGCACAAAACTTGATGTTACTTTGGATTACTCCGACCCCTAGGTCCCTAGGTTTGGTTCTTGAACTTTAGAAACCCCCAAAACGAATTTTTCGTCCGACCAAAATTAGGATTAAAATCAGAAAAATGTGACTTTCCGTGGCGTTGTCTCGCGCGAGACTAATTGTCTCGTACGAGATAAGTGTTCGATCTTTTCGTGTTTTGGCCAAAACCTTCAAACCTTCAAAGCCTTCATTCACCCTATTCAGCCGACTTGTTGGGACTCGATCATGGTTTAACCCGGTTGCTACACGTCTAGGTTCTTCGCCAAAGCTCGACACGATGTCTGCTTCTCCTTCTACCACCGAGGCCGATTTCAACGACGCTAAGGTCCAACTCATTGAAGCCATGACTAGGTTGGATGAACAAAGTAAGTAAATCGATGAGCAAAATGCCCAAATGGCTGCCCTCATGAAAGAACTCCACGAGTTGAAAGTCAAGAAAGGCAGAAAGCAAAAGCAGAAAGAGGAATCCTCCTCCGATGAGGAGGAATCCTACACCAAAATAAATAGAAAAACCAAGAAGTCAAGCAAGAAAAAGGAAGAATCAAATTCCTCCTCTTCCTCATCCTCCTCTGATGATGAGGAACATACCTTCAAGGGTGCTAAAACCAAGAAAGAAGGCAGTGGTGAAACTACTAAACTTGGTGACCATGTTACTAAGAACTACCTCGAGAAGAAGCTTGCGACTCTTGACACTTCCAAGGGGTCATTCGTTCCATTTGATCCCGATGCTCTTCAACAATCCATCACCAAGTTTCCTCGCAAGTACAAGACACCCGATATTGCCAAGTTCAATGGTACTACCTGTCCTCGAGCTCATGTTGAGACCTACACTTGGGCCATGCTTCCAATGGGCGTCGATAACACAATCTTGGCCCAATGCTTTCCTCAAACTTTAGAAGGTGCTGCAAGGGATTGGTACATGTCTCTTCCTACGACTACAAGGCTTGATTGGTCATCCGCATGTTTGGTCTTCCAAAGGCAGTTTGAAGACAACTCCACTTACCGCCCTACTAGGAGGGATCTTGAACAAACTAAACAACATGCCAATGAGTCCTTTGCTGAATTTGCTAGAAGATGGAGACTCAAACTCACTGAAATCGTCGAAAGGCCTACTCTCAAAGAGCAAATTCACATCTTCCTCCAATGCCTTCGTGATGAATTTCAAGAGAAGCTCGCCGGTAACTACTTTCCTAGTTTCAATGAACTCCTCGAGTCCGGAATTAGGGTTGACGACTTCCTAAAAAGCAAAAAGAAGGAAAGTACTTTCCGCTACAACAAGCCCACCACAAGTAAGGATGCTTCAGTCAATGCTATTGCACTTAGCCGCCCCAACACCGGAAAGTATTCTGCTGTCCCTCCTCCCGAAAAGAAAAAGAGGCACTACGACAAAATTGAAGGAATCACTCAAGAAGAACTCTTCGATGTGCTTGTCCAGAATGAAAAAATCAAACCAAGGGAATGTGGTCCTCCGAAGGATATGGGTCCGAATCATGCTCATCACTTATTCTGCAAGTACCACAACTTCACCGGCCACGACACCAACTCCTGCCACCACTTGAAGGACATCATCCAAGACCTCTTTGACAATGGAGATCTAGAACGTCCCAACGTCATCACCAATCCTCTCCCTCGTACTCCATGAAGAAAATGAAGCTCCGAGAAGAAAAGCTGCACTTACCACTTTGGGGCTACCACTATCCTCTCCCTTTCTCCTTTGATAGAAGTAGATTAGGTTTTAAATTTCCTAGTATGAACTCGAAGAGTCGTTCTGTCTTTCTAGTACTCCTCACCTCCTCTAGTTTGTGTCCTCTAAACTATCGAGTCTGTTTTAATTTCTTCAATTAATCAAAGTTATTTTCCTAAACACTTTCCCTAAGGTTATTCTACCTCATGATTCTCATTTAATTCACACAAAATAATGGACCCTCCATTTCCTAAATCATCGCAAAAATAGAGACTTCTAAGCAAATTTAAGAAGAAAGTTGTCCTTAGGAAGCTTAAGGGCTAAACATTATCCCTACTGAAAGTCAAAGATCAACAAGCGAAGGAAGCCAAAGGCACTGCTATCAACATTCATCCAAAGAAAAGTGGAGCTACTCAACTCAAGGCTTTGAGAGTATAAAAAAAAAAAAAAAAAAAGCTCGCTAGGACGAAACTCCTCAATTCGTCCTAGGCAAAAATAGAGCATCGAAAAAAAAAAAAAAAAAAAAAAAAAAGAAAACTCTCAAGCCTTCATCGCCCCACAGCAAGGATGGAATTTCAACAAAGGCAAGAAGGACTCTCCCACAAAGAAGAAGAGTCAAGTGATACCAACAAAAGAAAAGAGGATTCCTCAATATCCTCCTACATCAAGTGAAGAAGACTTTCAGTATCAATTAAAATGTTTACCCTTAAGTCATACTAATGATTGGCTTTCTTCTCAATCTTATTTAGAAACTTCTAGATGATACACGGTCCATTAAAAGGTAGAATAACTTTTCTAGATCTTTGAGCCGAGAAGCGTTTTTCGTTGAGTCTAGGGGCATCCTGTTAGCCACTCTCATACACACTCTTACAATCCAAGCATCAAAACTGGGGCTTCCTATCCTTTCCTCCCCCAGTCAACCTCTATTTCAACTCTTCAAAACAATCAAATCTACATTAGGGTCTTTCCTCTTTGCTTCTCACTCTCATCATCAGAGAATACACTTCTCCAAAAAGTCAATGCTTGGATCACCTTCCAATGAATAGAGTCCGTCTCTCCTAAACTAACTTGAGATCTCATTTCTCTCCTCAATAAGATTTTCTCTCTCCGAGTTCTCTTCGAGTTACATACTATCAAAAAAAAAAAATGAAAAAAAAGACGCAAAAGAGATGCCCGCTAGATTGAAAACCCGAAAGGGCGGTCTAGGCAAAAACTAGGGTGCGCACTAAGAAAAAAAAATCAAAGGACAAAGGGAGAGTATTCTTCAGCCTTCTTCATCGAGCGTCATTCGATCTTCTTCAAATCAAATCAACAAGGAGAGTCTTCTTCGACCACCTTCAAATCAAAGAGAGCAGCTTCACAAGCCTGTTCACAAAGTCATCTACCACTTGCAAACAACTTGGGGATTGAGACACCAAAGGGCCTTGGACATAAAGCCATTACGACAGTCGACATATTTGTAGTCGTTTGCCTCCTAGAGACACGACTCAAAGGAGAAGTAAGAATGAAAATTCTCAACAGACCTAGATGTGTTCACACAAGGATACTCATCGAATGAAATTCTACAACAATACAGCCTCGCTGACTAGCAACAGATTCTGCAAAACCTGATTTGGTCCTAACTTGTCAAACACAAGTTCACTCATACAGTTCACCCATCTCAAATACAAATCCATACAAATGTCCCTACATTTCCATATACCATATACTCATACATAAACTCACCACCAAAATGACCGACCGGCCATTTACACGAACAGACGTGAGCACCACCACGTAAGTCCAGTTAAACAACTAAAATCTGGAAAATCTATTTGGAATCTTTATGTGCTGACAGGTACAGAAAGGTAAGAATCATTCGGGTCCATCCGAGACCATCGTGCATATATCCTTGCATTACAGGGGCCGACAGAACCTTCATCTCAACCGACAACTTCAAGTCCGTGACCTCGGCAACATCAATAAAGTCTGTGATGGCAGCAAAACTTCAAGTCCGTGACCTCGGCAACATCAACAAAGTCTGTGGTGGCAGCAAAACTTCAAGTCCGTGACCTCGGCGATAACTTCAAAGTCTGTGATGGCAGCAACCTCAAGTCCGTGACCTCGGCAACATCAATAAAGTCTGTGATGGCAGCAAAACTTCAAGTCCGTGACCTCGGCAACATCAACAAAGTCTGTGATGGCAGCAAAACTTCAAGTCCGTGACCTCGGCGACAATTTCAAAGTCTGTGATGGCAGCAAAACTTCAAGTCCGTGACCTCGGCGATAACTTCAAAGTCTGTGATGGCAGCAAACCTCAAGTCCGTGACCTCGGCAACAATATAAAAGTCTGTGACGGCAGCAACTTCAAGTCCGTGACCTCGGCGACAACTTCAAAGTCTGTGACGGCAGCGAACTACAAGTCCGTGACCTCGGCAACAACAACGGGAACGTCAGTAACCACGGGCGGCACACTTCAACAACTTCATCAACAAATGGGTATCTTCAGAATTGGGTCAAGTCTTTTGATTCCTCGCATGATTTTACCTTTTCAAAATCCTCTTCGATTTTCAAAATGCTTTTCAAAATACCTAAAATAGCCTTTTTAGTGTTTTGGAGTCGAACTACGTTTGGTCTCGATTCTCTCTTAGAGATACGTAGGCACTGCACGGCACGACCATCCCAATGTTCGTAATGATGTCTTTTCTATCGACGACACTTCTTCTTTCATAAGACCCGTCGCCGAGGGGCTCAGACACCCCATTCTGAACCAATAAATCATGATTACACTACTCTTAGTCTCTCTTTTATGTTTTGATGAAAGCGTATCGGTTTCGTCAGGTTTCGTTAAGTTTCTAACTAACCTCGTTAGTTTTGGGACCTAATCGACTAACGGAATAAACTGAAGAGGACAAAATAGTCATCAGACTAGATATCTCGCACGAGATATCATATCTCGCGCGAGATATCCCCTCGACAGGATGTGCAGAAATCACTCTCCTTCTCCGTTTCAACCTCCTTTCTTGATAAACCTCATCTAATCCGGTTCTCCAATCGTAATTGAGTTCTGGAAGCTTCCTAGGAGTGTTTTACCTCTCCACCTCTATCTCTTAAACCCCTATAAATACTTGGTGACTTCCACTGTTTCAAAGGTCCGAAATTCCACACAACACACACAATTTGCTGGTTTCTTTCCACGAAAGACTCCTTCAAATCACTCACAAACAACTCCTAAATTCGTCCTTCAACCACGTTGATTGACGAACATCAAGGCTCAAGCTTAGCATCAAGGCGAAGCTCTGTCCGCATCAAGACTTGACTCTCATATTGAGTCGAAACTCTGTCCAAATCGCTTCTCGATCGAGAAGACATCTTAGAACCACGTTCTAAATCAAATCCTCCCTAAACTAGGTAAACTCCTATACTTTTACTCTTTTCTTCTTAATCTCTCTCTATTGGCTTTTAGAGTGGTGTAATCCCATCAAAAGGATTAGCCTAGAGTCCCTTCAATCGATGAAGGCGATCTCGAAGCGTACAATCCGACATTCCTAATCAAGAAATTGATTAGGGTTTACTTGTTTTCTTTAATTCTATATATTTTAAAAGATTGAAAACCTCTCTTTTCTTTAGCAAGACCGATCTTCAGATCGGGTGGAATGGATGCTCCTCGACCTACCCATTCCATAACCTAAGCCCCGAACTCAAATCTCTTTTCAAAACGGTTTTCCTATGTTTCCAAACGAATAATATAGGTGGCGACTCTAAAAAGATAAAATTCTTTTCTCACAACGCAACACCTGGGTTCATCCCATTGCCTATACACGAATCCCAAAACACCGGGGACAAACCCCGATTCAGTCCAGAGAAGGCCCCCATATATCCCCATATATCAAGCCTTCCACCTCCAATCACTATCGCTCACATGGTAGTACCCGGCGCCGAGCCTCAAAGTCCACCACCTGATCCAACCTTAGCCTGGATGGTCGAACAAATGAAAGACCTGAAAGCCAGCATGAGCAGCTCAAAGCAAGAAACGCTCAAATCCACAGATCCGGGAATGGTCATGCCTCTCCCTGCCAAGTTCAGAATGCCGGAGATGGACCGATTCGACGGAACCAAATGTTCTCAAATGCATGTTGACACCTACGTTCTCGGCATGAGAGCGAAAGGAGCAACCCTCCAGCAAATGGCCGATCACTTCCAGCATACGCTCAAGAGTTCAGCGTTACGATGGTTCCTAAGGGTCAAGCCTGCAGATCGCCACACCTGGGATCGATCCCAACATCTTCCTAGAACTGATGCATCCAACTTAGAGTGGGAAATAAGTCATGAGGACTTAATCACCACCGAGCAGAAAGCAGATGAAAGCGTCGGAGAATTCTACAAGAGGTGGAGTTGGAAACTCTCCGAGATCATGGAGCCACTCTCCAAGGATGAACAGATACGAATCTTCAAGTCCTTCTTGACGTCGTCCATCAGAACTCTCATCGCCCATCACTTCTTCCCGCCTCCGGCCATGGTCAATGCCGGCTCGCGCTTCGAGAAGGATCTCAAGGAAAATTGGCTACTGCACAGCCATACAGATACCGATCAGCAGTTGCATTCAATCCCGCACCGGCCCCCGACAAAGGGAAAGATACGTCTGTAAACTACATCCATCAGGGACAGGAGTCGGGTAACAGAAACCCAGTCCCACAAAGCAACAACTCCACTCCGAAGCAGCCTGCCATACACTTCGACAAGTTGGACATGCCGCTGAGTAAGATGCTAGAAGGGTTAATCAAGGAAGGCCTCCTCAAACCTGTTGCAAACTACAAACCCAAGAATCCCGTAGTCAACGCTGACAAGAGCAAGTACTGCGCCTTCCATCAGTATCATGGTCATACCACCGACAACAGTGTAAATTCCATTGAATGGGTGCCAAATAAGATTTCCGCAGAGCCAATTCCTCCGCTTCTTCCAGCCGGGTCCTCATCGAATGTCCACATCAGTTACGATGTTTGTGATTGCTCTGCGTGCCTTGAGTACGAGTCCCAAGACATGATCAGGGATAATTCTCCCAGAAAGCAGAAGAAGAAGAAGTCTTCTCAACAGAAACTGAGAGAAAAATATGAAGCTGGAGACGCCAGTGTGGGTACACTCGGAGAGCCATTCGGGAGGTTCGATTACTACGTACTCTACTCCAGCCAGTCTTCCCTTCCTCCAGGCTATGCTGCTTTAGAGCAGACAGGGGTGGGAAAGCCAAAAAGTCCTGCTGACACCAGAGTTCAGGCCTCAGGACACCGGAATACCTCGAATCTTGACAACCTCACTGCCGGTCGGAAGCATAACCCCCCGCGGGATCAGTCAAGTTTCAATTTGCCCAACTTCAGAGCACGGGCCGGCAAAGGAAAATCAAAGTCAGCTTGGCACTCGCACTCAATCAACGTGCTAACCAAGGGCTGTCACCGCCACAAACAGCCTCAACACAATCCTGAGGCACCATCAAAGGATTTACCTCGTAAGAGGAAGACAGGAAACGGATGGCTTGATGACTCTCCTTCTCCGGATAGAGACCAGATCTACGATTCCCGACTGTATGGCTGTATGCTCACTTTCTATGACGAGGACCTGCCGAGAGACGCCTCAGGGCACAATGAGGCTTTGTACATCACTCTCAAGCTCAACACCATATCTCTCCCCGGAGTATTGGTAGACAACGGATCAGCAGTTAACGTCCTCCCTCTCAGCATGATGCGAGCCCTACGCATCGACGAAGGCCACATGATTCCGTCTGCCCGGACTATCAAAGCCTACGATAGCACGTCTCGTCCCATCCTGGGGACGGTGACTCTGGAGCTCTGGTTCGAAACCCAAATGGTGCCAGCAAAATTCCACGTGATGGACATTCTGTCCGAATTCACAGCTCTGTTGGGACGCCCTTGGCTACATCACATGAAATCCATAGCTTCCACTCTCCATCAGTGCGTCAAGTTCATTAACCAGCAGGGAGATCTTGAAGTCATCAGAGGGGACAGTTTCCTCATAGGGAATGAAGCCGAGACAACAGCCAAGCGTGCCCGCAGCCAGGCACCGGGGCTACCTCCTTCAAGTCGACCAAGGGAATATCGGGACAAATCTCATCAGAATCCCTCAGAGTCCAGAGATGCTAACTATATCAACGTCCTCTAGTAGGCAGACCCTGAAGCAGTCAGGTTCATCAAGTTCAACTGCCATTTTCGACATTTGGAGGCAGACTGGAAAGAAACCTTGAGCATCGCAATGATGTGGGCACGTAAACCCCCTGTCTCCGATCGGAGATTTGTCAGCATCCTTCAATCCTACTCTCTGGCCCCGCCAGGCGAAGAAATCTACGTGATAAAGGTCAACAGGCATCGTCACACTCGCGATTAATGTATGGCAGTCGTATGGGATGTCCTCCACGAGGAATTACCCGCTGAGCCCCTCTGCTCCAGCGAAGGGCACGATGTTTTTCTAGCAGCTCCAGCATCGCGGCAGGACGCTAGACGTCCTTATGTCTGGGTTGAGCCATTAGACGACAACGAATCAGGACTCTCCGGAGTCGAGGACGCGGCAGATCCGCGGGAAGATCCCTACATACATATGCTCAGTTTCGAGAATGGCACCAGTTCCGATGATGTCACCTACGATAGGGGCTCCAATACCATGGAAATTGTCAAGCTCAACATCCCGTACAGGCAGTTATCCGGTGAATGGAAACAACTGGTTGACACGACAAAGAACCCCTCTGATCAAGTGACTGACGACGACTTCATCAACATCATCTTTTCTAGATCTCTCGATGATACCAAGGATCCGATCCTTATTATCAGATTCTGCAATGCCAAAGTTACCCTCGACGACTGCCTGCTCATGGTAAATGAGGCCCTGGCCAATCGAGCTCAGAGCTCATCATCACTTTCGACTACTGCCCCCAGCTGCAACCGGCCCGTGCCGTCGGTCAAGCTTACAGCCCACAAGTGCCGCCAAGGCCAAGGGCACAAAGAAAGGAGACAAGGCTCCTCACCGTCACTAATCGATCAACCTCGTGAACGCCTAAGAGCCACCCTGAAAACATCTGTAAAAGTCTTCCCCGCAAGACAGATCAATCTTCCGACGAAAGGAATGATCACCTCAGCATCAACATGCTCAAGTTCGATCCTGCTCCCAGTCGTCACGGCCATAGATTCAGGCATCCCGCCAGCAAACTGCTAGCTCTGATAGACTTGGCGATCTAGCGAGAGCACGAGACTATCAACAGCGCAGAATTTAACACCCCCGTGGGTTCAATCAAGCAGATATGGGCGAACTTCTTGGTAACCGAGATCAAGGAGGGCCGCATGGAATGTCCCAGCCCGACTTCCTTCGTCAACATAATCCAAGTATTTACGCCATTCGGAGATCTGGATGTGATCACAGTTCTAGACACTAGTAAGACGGTGCGCACCTACGGAGACTGTTTAGCTCTCGCAAGGAAAGCCCTCATGGAACTAGCTGCTCAAGAGAACCGTCTCTGGGACGAGAACCAAGCTTAAAAGACCCACAGGGACCAAGCCATTAAAGTGTCACAAGCAGCTTCAGACAGAAAGCTAGAGGCCACTCTAGACCAATTCGACCTCAAGGGTTTTGCCCACGACAACTTCCTGGACTACCGTCTTTTCTCCTCCAACCCCCTCTGGCAAAGGAGGGAGGTCAACGGTCCCGATAACCTAGGAGATGGAATGGCACATCAGGACGAGTACCAACGCTTATCTCCCCGAGAAAAGCAAGTTCTCTGTGAAAGCGATGACGAAGACGATGAAACCATTCTCTTCCAAGCCGAGCATGAAGTCAACAAAATCGGAATCCCAAGGGTCCTGGGAGGATGGGGAGGATCATTTCCGCACTCAAACTAAAGGGCCAACTGAGGGAGGAAGGTCTATTCAAAAAGAAGAGAAAGATGGAAATACATCTCCAGCAACTACTCAGGGAGATTCCACTGACTGCGACATTCGTTTACTGAAACGATCAACTGGGACAGCAACCAGTTACATGGGCAGATGTTCGGGAAGCCGTGTACTCACCTTCCGACATACCCGCCACTCAGATAAAGTAGAAGGGAAAGCTCTCCCCGATGGAGGTTTATCTAGACTGCCGCACACAGTTCAATGAAGCACTGGCTATTCTCACATGGGAAGAAACGCAGACGCTAACTCTCGACATAGGCTCTGCTGCGAGAAAGTTGATATGGGCTAAGAGTGGAGGAAAATTAGCAAACCATGAGTACCACCAAACCCAACTCCAGAATGCCCTGAGCATGCTCAGCAAAAAGGAAAGGAGCGCGGTATACCGTGAAGAGATCAAGGAGACAGTTCGCATGAACCAAGAACTCTCTAAACTCCCCCAGAGGGTCAGCAATGCACAGTTCAGTTCTGGCAACCACTGTTGTGCACTGACGTTCGAACAGCTGTGGCAATCCATAAACTACCTCCCCACGGAGGCACCCAAGCCAGTATCCTGGGATAGAATCCGGAAAGCCGCAGAAGCTCCCGGGAATGCATCTACAGTCAACGAATTGAGGGAAGACATATGGCCCTATGCTTCGAGGAATCCTCCTCTGACTATGGCTCAGCTCAGAGCGACCTGTTCAGAAGAAACCAAGCCTGATGTCAGCGTCCTGACCCGATCGGGTCAAATCCATGCATTACCACCTAAGGCCACCAAAAAGCCGACGGAGCCAGAACCGCAACCCGGCTTGCCCGAAGACACAAGTTCCGTGAAAGAGGACCCGATCCTCACTCAGCTCAAGCAGACCCAGGCGAACATTTCCCTTTGGTCCCTGCTCACATCCTCATACCCTCACAAGCTCAAGCTAGAGGAAAGTTTGGCCCACACCATGGTCCCCGTGGACGCAACCCCAGACGAAGTAATTCAGATGATTGGCAACATCCACTACGGCAACATTATCACCTTCACATATTTAGACCTGCCAAAATTTGGGGCTGATCACAATGAGCCGCTCTACATCACAGTCCAGCTGGACGAGCATCGCCTTCCCCGTGTGTTGGTAGACGGAGGTTTCGGAATGAATGTCTTGCCCGCCAAGATGATGGACCTGCTTGACATCAAGCCCACAGATCTGAAGCCTTCAGTCCACACTATCAAGGCCTACGATTCTACTTCCCGTACAGTTCTCGGGGTTGCTACTCTAAATATCTGGTTCGGCAAGCGGATGATCCCCACCGAATTCCAAGTGTTGGACATTCCTATCACTTTCACAGTCATCCTGGGGCGACCCTGGCTGCATCAGATAAATGGCGTGGCATCCACCCTTCACCAGTGTATCAAGTTCATGCAAGGCAACGAGCTAACCACAGTCTACGGCGACAACATCACCACCGAGGGGACCAGCACCAACGGCGTTCCAGTGTTAGAGATCAAGCATAAAGACGACATGGCATTAACTGGATTCACTTTGGAAACCTCCAAGATCCAAATATGCAACGTGGACCTTCCACTGTTTCAAGACAAAATCCCTCCTGCCATGAAGATGATGAAACTCATGAACTTCATCCCAGGATTGGGGCTCGACAAAAGATTACAAGGCCAACACCAAGTCATCGAAGTCAAGGACCACACTACAATCCAGGGGCTCGTTTATGTGCCAACACCAGCTGACATCAGGGAAAACAAAAGGCTTGCCCGCACCAAGGCAGCAGCCCGCAAAAGGGGAACCTCCAACGGCACACCCAACATCCGACCTTACAGTTTCGACCTCGCTCATTACTTCACCAAGGGAACCGACAGCAGAACTGAGGGGACCGACAAGGGAACCGACAGCAGAACTGAGGGGACCGAAAGTGGAACTGAGGAAGATGAGAAAGAAGCAGGGAAAGTCAGCATAGAGACTACAGAAAGGATGGAAAAGCTAGCACGGGACCTCAAGCGTTTCAGAGGACTCAAAGCTAATCCGATAAGGGGAGCGTTTCTCGACATCACCGCTCTACCTGGACCAATTGCCACCACAGTCCAGCACGAGTACACATTCAAGGGAATCCCAGACATAGAAGAGCAGCTCGAGACACTCTTCATGGGAAACAGACTATTTGGGTCAGCCGCCAAGGCCACATTCGAGACAGTAACTCCAAAGCAGAAGGAATCAGAATTCACAGAAGACGCTCTTAGTGGACCCGCTCTACAGAGTCTTTTTGAAGAAGTCATGGAGGTGCCAAACCTGATTGACCTGGGCTCCAAAAATAGCATGATTGCCATGATTGGGACAGCAGAAGCCAAGCCTCTCGACCCCCGAACCCTCATCAAGCATCCAGCAATGCCACTGAAGAACTGGGTAACTTTCACCGGACCAAGGGCAAGCCAGGCAGAAATGGAAGACAAGTTGGGCCTGCACCCACATCTCCCTAAACCCGGTCTCGAACCCTCTGAGTCAGTCCTTGTCAGAGTCCAGTCCTCTGAGTCGTCCAATGGCCTTACGCCGGAAGACTATGATAATGTAGCCAACAATGTATTTCCGTTCGTATCTAATGAAAAGTCTGACCTTTCGGAGTATCCCCTCATTGCCACTTTAACAACTGATAAGTTAACAAACAACTTAAAAGACGTTAATAATGACTCACTTGATAAAGAAGCAGACACATTAAACGAACAATACATTAAAGAAGTTCTCAAGCGTGTAGTAGACCAAGAGGACAATCGGGCCCAAGTTGCCGAAGAGGTTATGACCAAAGTGAACCTGGGGTCAGTGCAAGAGCCTAAAGAGACACAAGTGGGCAGTTTCTTCGCCGATGCAGAAAAAGAAGCCCTGATAAGCCTCCTCAGGGAGTATGTTGACGTGTTCGCCTGGTCATATCAGGACATGCCAGGACTTGATCCCTCAATCACGGAGCATAGAATTCCCCTGGATCCAGAATCCAAGCCTGTTAAACAGAAGTTACGCAAGATCAAGCCAGAGTGGTCCTTGCAAGTGAAAGAAGAAATTGAGAAAATGCTCCGCGTCGGTTTCATCAGAGTGATTGAGTACCTGGCTCTGCAACATCGTGACGGTCACCAAGGCCAATGGAAAGGTCAGATGCTGTGTGGATTTTCGGGATCTCAACAAGGCCAGCCCTAAAGATGATTTCCCACTGCCCAACATCAACATGCTAGTCGACACCACGACAAATTTCGAAGTAAAGTCCTTCGTGGATGGGTTTGCCGGATACAACCAGATCAAAATGTCCGAGGAAGATCAAGCCAAGACTGCTTTCACCACTCCGTGGGGGACATACTGCTACACGATCATGCCGTTCGATTTGAAGAATGCTGGGGCTACTTACCAGCGGGCTGTAACAGCCCTCTTCCATGACATGATTCACAAGGAAATCAAAGTGTATGTCGAAGACATGATCATTCACTCCAGAGGATCAGACATGTAACACATGACAGATCTGAGAAAGTTCTTCAACAGACTCAGAAAGCACTCCATGAGATTGAACCCTGCGAAGTGCACCTTCGGCGTCAAGCGAGGCAAAGTACTGGGGTACTGTAAGTACCCAAATCTGGCTCATGCCTTCCGGTAAAGTTTCCCGGTAATTCCCCGGACTTTCCTAGAGTTCCGGAATTATTCCGAAACTGTTCCAAAACACCTAAGGGCTGAAGGGACTTCTTGGAGATTAAGAAACACATTTTTCTTAATACCAAAAACCTTCTAGAATTGCCACCTTGCATGATTCTAGAAACATGCTGAGTCACACAGGATAATGCCGCACGGCTGCATTAGCCAAGGACCTCTAGCCGCACGGCTTCATTAGCCTTATCCAGACTGCCTATAAATAGAGCCCTCCTCTTCCCATTTTAGAGACCAACAAAAAAGCAACCAAAGACGAAAAATACACACAATACACCATACTCAGAGATCAAGAGGTTGAAGAAAGCCAAGAAGCCAACTCCCACCTCCTTGAAGCCTTCCAAGTTGGTCCATCCACTAGGCAAGATCCAAAGAAGAAGAGGCCACCACCATTGGTAACCTCTCAATCCCTTACCTTGCATTATACTTGCTCTATGTGATTTAATTGCTCATTGCATTCATATATTGTCATTATCTTGCTTGGGACTTGGCATTTATCATTAAAGATCCTATCTTTATCATATCCCCCTCCCCCTTTTGCATCCTTTGCATGAAATAAGCATCACTTGCTATTAAAAATGTAATCTTTATATTCAAAGGTGCATCCTTTGCACCCAAAAATTCCTTTTTTACATAAAAATATCATCTTTATGCATCCTTTGCTCATAAAAATGCAATCTTTACATCCAAAATGCATCCTTTGCATATAAAAATCCTATCTTGCATCCTTTGCATCTAAAACCCATTTTCATGCATCCTTTGCATCAAAGATCATCTTTTTATCATCAAATTAGCATCCCTTGCTTTCAAAATGTAATCTTTGTGCATCCTTTGCATATTAAATACTATTTTCCACCATAAAATGCATCCTTTGCATAAAAATCATGTCTTTAATTAAAAAGCATCCTTTGCAAATCTTTATGCATCCTTTGCAACCCAAAAATGTCATCTTTTCACTAAAAATGCCATTTTTACATGCATTCCCCCATGTCCCCATTAGCAACCTTCGAAATGGACCGGTGTAAAGATCCTATCTTTACATCATTTCTTCCATTAAAGGTGCCACAATCTCTTTAGAAAGGGATAAACCTTGAACCTATATCTCCGATTATCACTTAAGACGAGCATGAAGCATCTATATAAGCTCAATCGTTTTAAAGTGTAGGATTGATGGGCTAAGGTCACTCCTTTCCTAAAGAACCTCATTTTGGATTATAAAAGAGAGTCTTTCTCTTGATCACGCAAGTCCCGAGGTTAAAAAGCGATGATCACAAGTCCAAGATGAGGACGGAATCAAAATCCCGAATACATAAAATCCAAGAAATCCCGAGCGACAACCAACAAATGGTTTGTACGTCCGAAAGACAACTTGGGACATTCCCTCCCCTTTTATTCAAACACATGCACATAAGAAAGCACGCAAGCAAGCACGATAAACGGAATCTAGGGAGACTTGCTACGGCAAGGCACCTTGGGTGAACGACGATCCGTTCTTCCCAATGGGTAACTTAACCTCCGAACCCATAAAAACCTTTTTTTCAAAGTTTTGAGGGAATCAAAATGGCGTGGCGACTCCGTTTTTCAAATTAAACCGGATGTTTTCAAACTCGCGTGAATCCAAACAAAAACAAAAACTAAATTTGGGCACACATTCACAGTTTGGCGACTCCGCTGGGGAATCCCAAAGGAGAAAAGCTTTCATTTTCAAAATAAACGATACCCGGTATATAGGCTGAAACCACTAACCTTCCTGTATCGCTCCCTAACCCGGGGCTTGGGATAAACGGTGGTTTAACAATCCCACGTACCGGTATCACTTTTCGAAAAAAAATAAAAGAAAGCTTTTTTCCTTTGAGCGGGTTAGACTCCCATCGCGAATTCCAATTATCGTGCTTGCTTTTTTTGCCTTGCATTGCATCATTTGCATCTTGGGAATTGTGCATACTTTGAACAGGAAGCTTTCTCAAGGCTAAAAGGTGCCTAAAATATTCGGGAAACAACCTGAAATAGCAAAGGAGTGGAACCTGGAAAATTGATCCATGCAGTCGTACGGCTCAATCCTCCTTGGATTCTGACCGGGCGGCCTCAGTGGCAATTCCACCAGGAAAAATTGAGGTTAACTGGCAGCCCCGGGCAGCCTTGGGGCTATCTGGGCCCAAGATCGACTGGGGCTCCTTAAAATTTACGTGCCTTATCTGTTGCATTTTTTCCCCCGTCCCGAAAATCATTCCTTTAAAACACATTTCTGAAAATCTCTGTTTTAACTCAAAAAGGAACATTTTTAGGAGACCGCACACTACGCGCACCTTATATATCCTGTACACTTTGTATGCACGTCCCTTTAAACCCGGGTGGGTTTTGAGTGCGATCACGGACAGCCTAACGATGCTCCCGGGCGCGCACAGAATCTCCCCAAACTCCCCATGGCAGCCAGTGTCGACCAATGCACAGTCCGTGTCACACGTTTCAAAAAAATCGTGACTTTTGGTTGGTTTTTGGTCTAATCCGTGTCATATAGCCCAGTTGCATATCCCCGTTTCGCTCAAGCGAAACTCTGCCGAAATTCCTACAAGGAAAAATCGGTAGAATCTTGACTCCGACATTGACTTTGACCTTGACCCGCACGGAATGCGTAAGAGTCGAGACCGAGTCCTTGCCAAGAAAATCCAAAAGATCTTTCGCTCAAAGCGAAGCTCTGCCAAAATTCCGACAAGGAAAAATTGGCAAGATCTTAACCTGGCATTGACTTCGATTTTGACTCACGCACGGCGTATGCAACGAAGTTCAATGTGACACTGTGTCATCCGGCTTTTACCGCCCGACCCATGCCTATTATCTTCTCGGACATTACCGAAAAGTCAAAACGTCAATCGCGCAAGCGAAATTCTGCCGAAATTCTGTTAAGGCTGAAAGACGAGACTTTCCCGATATTGCCTTGACTATAATTCGCATCGCTCGTGCGTTAAAAGTTCCTATGACCCGCTAGACCCGTTAGGAGCGTTCTTCTCTCTCGGTCGGTGGGATCCGCGTGCCCTATAGGACCTCGCCGGGCCGTCCCAACCTGGGAGGTCGAAATACAGGTGGAATACGAGGGGCTTATAGATGTAGTGACGGAACCCACTGATCCAGGATCTAGAGTAGTTGCGAAAAAGAAGGGCATAACCCCTTTTCCAACCAAATAGAAATTAATAAAAGACACTGTTTTAAGTAAACTGGAAGATTCTTAATTTGCATATTGTTTGAGCCTTCAGCCTAAACACCTACCCCGAGTCTAAACATCTCCTATCCCTTTCCCACAGCGAGAAAGAAGTAGGTGAGAACACCGGGTCAGCGACTTGTTAGCGCAGAATTCTCAGACAGTTCGCCAGAATCCTCAGTTTTGTCAGTCCAGAGAGTCAGAATGGCCGATTTGACAGAGAACAGTACTGGTTTGGGTAACCAGATGACTAGGGAAGAAGAGCTATCCTTAGCCTTGGAAAACAGTCGTAAAGCCCATGAGGAACAGCAGACCATGCTCATTGATGCGCTCCGCCGTCATGGGGTCCAGATAGTGGTAGAGCCCAACGGTTCCCTGGTTATGGTAGAAGATGAAACTCCAGAAGTAACCATCTCAGCTCCCCTAGCCTATAACCAATGCCCTCCTCCATCCACATATGATCCATTGCCAAAGACTGTCCCTTTTCAGTCCTTCCCAATGTCTCAAGCCATCAGGGTCCCGACACCCTCTCCTCCTCAGATAAGACCCAGCTTTGTTCCCTACCAACAGAGAACAAACGCTACAGCTATCCCCGTAACGCAACCTCTGCACTACTGAAATTACCCGGATCCGGCTCGCGCGCGGAGCCCCGGCATCTCGCATTCGTCGCTGTTCGGGAGGTCGCCCGGATCCGAGAGGCAGCACAATCGCGCCCCGGCATCTGGCTTATTCCGTTTTAGCGTTGCGCGTTGGAGGTGTCTCGCCGTTTTGCTTTCGCATTTTGTAGAGTCGCCACGCCGTTTTTATTAAGCCCAAAACATTGAAAAAGGGCATCAGTTTAAAGATAAATTTTAAACTGTTTTTGTGTGATGAGATTTTGAGTTCGGAGGTCAGATGACTCCTCGGGAAGAGAATATTAGAATATTAGAGCTCACCCGAGTCGCCTCGTAAAAACGAGTCTTTCGGATACCCCTAATATCCTTTAAAAAGTTGTGTGTGTGTGTGTGCTTTTAAAAATGCATGCTGTATCGGATGTCTACATTGTATTGAAATGCATTGAAATAGAATAGGAAGGAAGCTTTACCAATGTTGGTTCGTGTCTGTCTTCCGCAGGGGAATAGTGTTTGAGGTCGGAGTAGCGTTCCGGATTGCTTCGGGGATGCCGGTTGTCCGCGGACAGAGTTTCGGCGTGAGTTGAAACCGTAGGCTGCGTTTGGGCAGAGGTTCGGCGTGCGTGGGGATCGTCGGGATCAGTCGGGCAGAGGTTCGGCGTGCGTTGGAATCGTTGGTTGGATTCGGGCAGAGGTTCGGCAAGGTTTGGGATCGCCGGTTTGACTCGGAAAGAGCCGGGACACCGTGGGAAAGACCAGGCAAGGCCTCGGAGTACCACGAGGGGCCTCAGAGTACCTCGAGAGTGCCTCGGGGCAGCGCGGGAGCATCTCGGGAGCGCTCGGAGAGGCTTCGGAGCACCTCGAGGGGGCTCGGAAGGCCTCGGAAGGATCCGAAGGGGCCGGGAATGCCTCGAAAGGTCTTAGAAGGGGAGCCAGAAGGCTTAGGGAGGAAGAGAGAAGTGGGAGGTGTGTAAAAAATGAGGAGGGGAAGCCCTCTATTTATAGTAGTGGAAAACTGCAAAGAGGTCCGTACGGACCTCTTAGGTAATGATGGATTTCCGGGATTTGAGGGAATCTCGTGGACTTTAAGGGGATTTTCGTAATGATTATATGCAGGTGCAAATAGGTCCGTACGGACCTTTTGGCATGCAAAGAGGTCCGTACGGACTTTCCATGCTCTTGTGAATGTGATGGCAAGCTAGCTCTCGTCGAGAGCTTTCCAACCATATATGGCACGTCTCAATCGGAGTTCGTATGAAGGAGTTATGACCTCCGGAAGTTTGCCTCTGGTTTTGTCGTATCTTTGGGATGGAGAGCGATCCAGATTGGGGTACTTACAGAAGCCCTCGGCGACGTCACTTATGAAAGAAGTGGGGTCGTCGATAAGATAAGGGTCCTGATCTGGATCGCGTGGCCGGAGAGGAAGTGACCGTGTAGGTCGGTGCGTGAGGACATGGCGGTGTCTGTTATGTGACCGTTTAGGTCGGTTAGGCCGGACCCCGTGATAGGATTCCTACGTATCCCTAGCGGGAATCAAGCCCGATCGTAGTTCGTGTGTGGGGTGAGTGTTTGTGAGTGCGGGCGTGGTGGTGCCCTGAAGTGTTGTGTGACCGCCGAGGTCGGTGATAAGGACGTGGTGGTGTCTGAGTGACCGTATAGGTCGATGGCCGGACCACTGTGATAGGATTCCTACGTATCCCCGGCGGGAATCAAGCCCGGTCGTAGTTCGCAGGTCGTGAAATTGTGAGTGTATGTGAGCGTGGTGGTGCCCTAAAGTGTTGTGTGACCGCCGAGGTCGGTGATAAGGACGGGTGATGTCCCGATATGTGGTGACCGCCGAGGTCAATTGTGAGGACGTGGGGGTATCCTGGGATGGAAATTTTACGATTTTCCTAATCGGGTGGTTTAAGGCCTTAGGGCCGGCGATAGTGATTTGGGAGATTTATACGGTCTTCCGGACCGAGTGGTTTAGAGCCTTCCGGCCGGGGATAGTAGTTTGGCTGATTTATACAGTCTCCCGGACTGAGTGGTTTAAAGCCTTCCGGGCTGGGGATAGTAGTTTGGCTGATTTATACAGTCTCCCGGACTGAGTGGTTTAAAGCCTTCCGGGCTGCCTGTGGTGAAGTAGTGAGGTTTGTGGTGAGTGGACGTGGTGATGTCCTGAGTTGAAGCTTAGTTCGGGAGTATGAACCTAAGTTGTGACCTAGTTCAGGAGTATGACCTAAGTTGGGACCTAGTTCAGGAGTATGACCTAAGTTGGGACCTAGTTCAGGAGTATGACCTAAGTTGGGACCTAGTTCAGGAATATGACCTAAGTTGGGACCTAGTTCAGGAGTATGACCTAAGTTGGGACCTAGTTCAGGAATATGACCTAAGTTGGGACCTAGTTCAGGAGTATGACCTAAGTTGGGACCTAGTTCAGGAATATGACCTAAGTTGGGACCTTGTTCAGGAGTATGACCTAAGGGAGACTTAGTTCAAGAGTATGACCCTAAGTTGGGACCTAGTTCAGGAATATGACCCTAAGTTGGGACCTAGTTCAGGAATATGACCTAAGTTGAGACTATTCCCTGGACCTAAGTTGAGTTTGATGGGCATTTTGTGGATCCTATATGGAACTTTGTTTGTGGGAATTTTGGAAAGGCATCATGCCGTCTTTGGGATTCTTCTTTTATGTAGCATTTATTACGGCTATGTCTTGCGTTTGAAGTTTATTGACATACCTTTCTGTGTTTACTGCAGGAGGAGGCACCTTTGTGAGGAGGAAGTTGAATTGTTGAGGATGTGGGCACCTCGACCAGAGATGAAGAGGACATGGTGGCGTCTTTGGGTGAATTGCTGAAGTGTTAGAGGGCATGGGCGCCTCGATCGAGTTGTTGAAATGTTGAGGACGTGTGGCGCCCACGACCGAAGTTCTTGAAATCGCGGATGCGCTGGCGTTTTTAATGAAGTCGGTGAAAGGATGAGGACGCGACGGAGCCTTTGTTCGAACTTGCGGTGAGGCGAGTGGAACCTCTGCCCGAACTTGGTGAGGGCGAGGTAGCGCCTCTCGAACTTGCGGTGAGGGCGAGATGGAGCCTCTGTCGAACTTGGTGAGGGCGAGGTAGCGCCTCTGTCCGAACTTGCGGTGAGGGCGAGGTGGAACCTCTGTCTGAACTTGGTGAGGGCGAGGTAGCGCCTCTGTCTGAACTTGCGGGGAGGGCGAGATGGAGCCTCTATCCCGAACTTGGTGAGGGCGAGGTAGCGCCTCTGTGCGAACTTGCGGGGAGGGCGAGATGGAGCCTGGTCTGAACTTGGTGAGGATGAGGTAGCGCCTCTGTCTGAACTTGCGGTGAGGGCGAGATGGCGCCTCTGTCTGAACTTGCGGTGAGGGCGAGATGGCGCCTCTGTCTGAACTTGCGGTGAGGGCGAGATGGAGCCTTTGTCTGAACTTGGCGAGGGCGAGGTAGCGCCTCTGTCTGAACTTGCGGTGAGGGCGAGATGGAGCCTCTGTCTGAACTTGGCGAGGGCGAGGTAGCACCTCTGTCTGAACTTGGCGAGGACGTGGGACGCCTCAGGTGCTGGACAAGGAGAGGAGGGATGGCTCATCTTCTTTTTCCTTCTTCGTTCTTATTCCTGTGGACTTCTTGGATTATCCGGTTGAGGAAGGTGCTGGGTTCACCGAGGACGATGATGTGGCTGGCGGAGGCGCCGAGATGCCGAATTTCTCGTTTGTGGAGGAGGATGATGATGAATCGGATTAGGGCTCTTTTGCTTTTCCTCTTTCCATTGTTTTTTTTTTTGTAGAGCAACAGACATTTTGTACCTGTAATAAAACACTTGTATTTGCACAGCAAAGTATTTTATTTAAGATGTAATGACGTATTTGTGATTCCCGGGATTGACCTAGGAATTGTTGCTAGCTTATTATTATTTTTGTGCATGTCGCATGAGCTGGGAATGCATTTGTGGTTAATGGAGGTGAGCGGCTTTGGCAAGTTTTACGAGCCGGTTGGGGGCTGAAGCAGCTTTGACAGTTTCATGAGCGGTGGCGGGAGTGATGTCTCCTGGGACGCGTTCGCTTTGTGCTTGATAGCCACTCTTTTCGGGGTTGGCTACCTCAGGATATGTGACGGTGCTCTGTTTGATATGGCAGGCCATTGTCGGGCGGGCGAGGATATCGTTCCTTTGGTTCCAGGGGAAACCTTCCACGGTGTAGATCATCTGGTGATGAGGACCGATTCATGCGGGGAAGCCCTGCTTTGCTTGCATTATGGTTGCGAGAGAGGCTTCAAACCATGCTGAGTCTCCGGCGTCTCTTAGTCCGTGGACGTTTGCCTCGGTGACCTTTTGTCTTGGACATGGATCGATGCTTTGGGAGAGATGGATGGCACATCTTGGTACGCATCGGGTTCGTTGGTGGGTTTCCCTTTGGGGGATTGAAACTAGGAGGGCCTGTCGGGAAGGTTCCTATGTTGTCCGAGTTCCGTGTTTGCCTTGGTCCTCTTTACGTGTTCCGTTGCTTGTTTCCCGTCAGTTCGGGATGAGGCAGAGCCTTTCTTTGAGGTGGGATGACATTGCCAACGTGGAGGTAGCTTCTTTCTGCATGACAGATCCTGATGCTTTTATGTATTTTACGAGGGTATGGAAGTATTCCGCTTTCCCTCTGTGGTGCTCCTTAGATGCCGGGAGAATGTTGTCTTGACCATCGAGTACCTGGATTGGTATGAGTAGCATATCGGGCGGACCCAAGTGGTTTTGGGGAGCGGGCGTGAAGCAATGCAGGGCAAGATTGTCGTCTCCGCTATAGCCTTAGGAGTGCGAAGCTTGGTCTAACCCTCGGGATGTCATGGGAGACGCTTTGTTTGACTACGGGACTCGAGTTGACAGGCGGCGGGGAGAGGTCCCCTTTGCGGGCTTCGTAGGGAGGAGATCCGAGCCGAGGCACGGGTGAACGATGCTGCGAGAGCGGCCGGTTCGTTTGACACGACAAGGAGGACTCTGATCTCGGAATGAGGGAGACGAGAACTCGCTCATGGGGAATGAAAAAAAGACTCGTTGGGGACGAGGAGGAAAGGAAAGAGTGATGAAGGGCCAAACGCGAGTAGCATGGAATGACCTTCCTCAAACACCGAGTATCCATTCATCGGCATCGCGGACACATTGATTGTTAAATGTTTTAAGTCGTCTTTTAGCATGTTGTGAGTTTGAGAGTAGACCGTGCTTGAACTCATCAAGAAGTGTTTTAACTGTGATGATTTGTGATTTACTTTTAAAAAGCTTTGTCGAGACGCAAAATCTCTTGCTTGCTTCTTTCCGAGCCTTGGTGGCATCAATTTTTGGAATTTTGTGTATTCCTTAGACCGAACCAATGAAGGCCGCCTACGTTCCCCTCGGGTGAGAGGCTCAGTCTGCGTAGTTCGACCCTCTTTTGTGGAAGAAATGACTCGTAATGTACACTTGCAAGGGCGTATTTATTTTTGAAAAGGTGGGAACGGGTCCCCTTTTGTGTGAATGCCTTATTTGATGTAGGCACAAAAGAAATACTTTTGGGTTTGACTCTTTTGAGAGAGTATGATCTACCGAAAAGCTTGTAAAAGTGTATGGAAGCCCTTGCGAGAAAATCGGTGTTTAGCTCTATTGTCCTATTTTGTAGAAAAAGAAGACTTGTCGAGACATCTGAAAACTTGATTTGTTCACAATGATCACTTGTTTGCTTAAAACCCTTTGTTGATGTTCGGGTTATTCAACAATTAAACCTGATATGCTTTGATTAATCACGAGGAGAAAGTCAACCGGTATCAAGGATCGAGTTGGTCTGGTGTGAAAGAAGGTTTGTGTATAGGAGAGGTCATTGATGAGATCGGGTTTGTGGATTTGTATGTGTTTATGATCGGACCATTTCTGGATGCCTACGTTCCCCTTAAGACAAGGAGCTCAGGTCGACGTAGTTCGGGTTTGAACTGTGTTTGGCTTTGGGGCCAGGGCATGAATATTTGCGCGGCCTTTGGCGAAAAGGCTCGGAAGGTTGAATGATGAGGCACAGGCCTTGAGGTGATTCCTTGACAAGTCGTATTTGTGGCGGTTTTAATGAATCCATTGCTTCTTAATCGTTGGCTCTGTGTCTTTGACCTCATTTATTTTTGTGAAGCTTACGCTTGAGCTTTTTTTTGTGTAGCTTACGCTTGAGCTTCTTTTTTTTTTTTTTTTTTTTTTTTTTGTGCAGCTTCTGAGGGCGAAGGCAAGCCCCTGCTTGAACTTTCTTGATGCGCACGAGGGCGAAGGCAAGCCCCTAAATTGTTGTCGACATGGGGTCAATCTTTTGATGCTGAGTGACCTTTTGTTGTCCTTTGCTGTTCTGCCGTCGTTGACTTGGTCAAGGTGATGGTGGGGACATGTTTTGGAAAGTGTATGGCTTGATGGAGGCCTTTGTGTGGGGGTATGGTAAGGTGTATGGGGAGCTACTGATTGACTTTCTCACACCAATTAATCAAAGCATTAATCATTTGTGGAATTACTTGTTGAGCAATGCAAGTGATCACATAGAACAAAACCATTTCATTAAATGTAATGTGGGGTGCAAAATAATGTCTCAAGTCTAGCAAGAAAAGAAAGAAAACTTTCGTATGGAAAATTGAAGACTTAATTACAATGTCCGAGGAGGACTGATTGAATGAGAACAGTACTAGAACCTACGAGGTGGACGTATGATTCTTTGATTTTGCGTCTCTTTGGACTCTTCGCCAGTTCCCAAATTCATTTTGGTTAGAACATTCTCGGCAGCTTGGGCCCGATTTTTCTCTCGTTTGACAACATGCTTAAAGATTTGTTTAATGCATTGTTCATTAATGTGTCTGCGTCTTTATCAAGTGAATCATTATTAACTGTTTTGGTTAGTTAATTTATCATTTGTTAAAGTGGCAATGAGGGGATACTCAGAAAGGTCGAACTTTTATTCGAAGCATAAAGAAGCGCAATTTTTGTTACAAACACATAATCTTCAGGCATAAGGCCGTCAGACGACTCGAGAGACTTAAACTTTAAACACGACAGACTCAGGGTCTTTTATTTTAGAAGCTAGACTCTAGGAGACTGGGGTTAGATCAAGCTTCCAGCATCGATTTCTTCTTTGCTGGTTGTGGGTCATGAGGAGGTAACCCAGTTCCTCAATGGCATTTTTGACGCGCTTGAGAAGGTCGAAAGGCTTCTCATCGATGCTTTCCCCAATTGTTGTTGGGGAATTGATTTCCGATCGTGCTTTGGGACCGCGTGGGCATTCCAACTTTCCTTCTTCAATCGCCTTTGGATCGCTTGTTTTAGTATGACGCAATTGTCGGTGGTGTGGCCCGGGTAGTTGTGAAAAGCGCAATGCTTGCTCATAACCACGCTTAGGTTAGGATTCCTACCGATAATTCTCAAGGGGCTTGAGCATGTTCTGCTTCATCAACGCCTCAAACACTTGGCTTAGAGGCATTCCAAGGTTGTCGAAGTGCCGAGAACGCCGCGTCCGGGAGGATTGTTATTTCTCGTGGGCGCTTGATCGCGGCTTCCTTGGACTCCGTTCTGGATGTAGTGGATCGCTCCGGCGGCCTCCTTTCCTATGTTTGGAACAGCGCCGAATTTGACGAGGCCGCCTCGGTAGCGGTGGGAAGGAGCAAGAGTGGCCGGTGTCTTTTGTAGGCTCGCCGTCTTTTCGAACTTGGTCCCGCATTGACCATGGCACGAAGGTCGGATAGAAGTGGTGGCTAATCAAGGCCCTCAGAGATGGTTTGAGGCAGGAATGGAAGATATCCATTTGCTCTTCTTTGGAAAGCGGATCCATTATCTCGCTAAGCTTCCAATTCCATCTTTTGTAGAACTCGCCAACGGGTTCATCATCCTTTTGCTCGGTGGCTTCGCGTATCGTGGCGGTTTGTCTCCCACTCAAGGTTGGCGCGGTACTTCTCTAGGAAGATCTCGCTGATTTGGTCCCACGTGGAGCGGTTTTCTGCCTTTACATTGAGGAACCATCTTAGCGCTGTGGATTTGAGAGAATGCTGGAAGTGGTCCGCCATCTGTTGAGGGGTTGCCCCTTTGGCTCTCATACCCAGGACGTAGGTGTCGATGTGGGTTTTTGGGCATTCTGTTCCGTCAAACTTTTCCATTTCCGGCATCCTGAACTTTGGAGGGAGAGGGACCACTTTGTTCGGATCGGTAGGCAGTGAGGGAGTCCTTCCGAGAACTAGCTAGCTTGCCTTGCATGTCTTTTCATCCGTTCGATCAACCAAGCCATGTGAGGGTCACTGTCCTGAGGTGGGTTACCGTTTTCAGGGACGGGAAATCGAAGATGGAGGTGGATTGGCTGATGGGATCGCCATTCGGGAGTCTTGGGGAGGTAGTTGAGTGTATACCAACCCATACCCTGGGGTGTTGAAGTTGAGGGCGTGATTGCCAGGTCCGCTAAGGGCTGTGTTTGGGAACTGGGGAAACGATTCGTTAGCCCCACCGCGGCTAGCAGTGTGGCAAACTTGAGATGTCGGGATATCCGCTCGGGATGCCCGTCCCCGGTAAGAATGGGGACTTCGATTGTGATTGCGAGGCTCGTATAGAGGCAAAGGATTGAACTCGGGGATACCGAGATGCACCGATCTCGCGGAGCATGCACGTATGTGTGCCGTTGGTAATGAGCTTGATGTGCGTGAGCCGGAACCGACTGATCCGAGGCAGCATGCTGAGCCGCTGACCGATGCCGGAGGGGAGCTTTGAGCGAGAGCCGCTTGCGTTGCCGGGATCTCGTAGCTTGGCGGAGGCGGGACTCCGCCGATAGCTTTGAGAAACCGGGGAGCCGGTATGTTCGTCTTCTATGAGAACAAAGGTTCCATCAGGTTGGGAACCGCAACCTGTTCCTCGAAGACGCAAGGTGTCGACGATCCAGGCTTGTCGTTCTTCTTGGCGCTTCTTGATGGCTTCAAGGCTCGCAGCACCTCCTCCATTGTCTCGGAGATTCCTTAGTGGCGGGGTTCCGTTTCCTCACCGTTATCTCGTTGATCCCGTCATGGGGAGTATTGGACGGTGCGGACCGCTGAACCGGAAGGGCTATCGGACCTTGTGACCTCAATACTGAAAAGGCGGCTTCCAGGGATTCTCAACCACTCTCGGTTCGCTGGAGGGGGTGACGGGCAAGGTTTAGACACAGGAATGGCCTAACGGGATAGAAGGGAAAGCTCACGTGGCATGCGGTTTCCGTTTCTTTTATTTTCTGATTTTTTTTTTGTTGTTTTAATTTACTTAAAACAAGATTTTCTCGTAATCCTAGGTAGGTTGGAAAAGATTGCTCTTCTTTTTCGCAACTATGCTAGATCCTGGGTCACTGGAGACCATCTCGTGCGGCTATAAGCCCCTCGTTTTGCACCCGTATTTCGACATCCCGGTGGATGCAGCCTGTGCGAGGGTCCTATAGTGCAAGCGGTTTCCACCGGCCTAAAAGAAAAATCGAACCTAAGGACCGAGCCTGTCATGTTCGTTTTGATGCGTTAGCCATGTGAATAGTGAACCGAGCCGGCCACCGAGTCAAGATCAGGCAAGAGTTCGGCATGACCTTCTCTTGCCTTGCGCGCAAGGGATCTGTGCACGTTAGGCGTTGGCCGGGTCATATCGTCATGGCCGACGTATCAAAGGCGTGATGACATGGTGTCATGCGAGCATGGATGTATATCCGGGACGGAACATCGTCCTGGGTGTAGCTTCGAAATCAAGATCGTGTCAAGATTTTAGCATGACCTTTCATCGCTTTACTTGCGCAAGGGATCTTGAGTTCCGAGCCTTGACTCGAAAAATGGCCGGCATGGTATATGTATCCAGCCTGTATGACACCTGACCGGGTAAAAACCAACCGAGTCCGGACAGAGTGTGACTCAAGACTCAAACGTGTGGCTGACGCTTGGCTAGGATGGGATGTTTGAATGATCCGTGCGCGCCCAAGAGGCCTAGGAAGACCAAACGGATCGCAACCGAGACCACTCCGGGTTAAGGGTTGTAGTGTGCAAAGTGTATCCGAGGCAGGTGCGCATAGTGTGCGGTGTAACCGAGGCAAAGCAGTGTGAGTAGAGTGCGGTGTAACCGAGGCAAAGAAGGCGCGTAGTGTGCGGTTTCTAAAATTCTTTTTCCGAGTAAAATAGAAGTTTTTGAAGAATTTTAAATGTATGCACGTATGTATATTGATGCATTTTTTTTGTATTTTTTTTTTTTTTTTTTTGTAAAATCAAAACGAAGCACGTGCACACACACACAACAGTTAAAGGAAGGGGTAAAATGAAAGTTTGACCCTCATCATTGTTTTAAAAAATCTTTTGTTTTGTTTAAAAGTTTTTAAAACAAAATGTCCCCAAATGTGGAGTCGCCAACCGAAATTACCCGATCCGGCTCGCGCGCGCGGAGCCCCGCATCTCGCATTCGTCGCCGTTCGGGAGGTCGCCCGATCCGAGAGGCAAGACAATCGCGCCCCGGCATCCGGCTTATTCCGTTTTAGCGTTGCGCGTTGGAGGTGTCTCGCCGTTTTGCTTTCGCATTTTGTAGAGTCGCCACGCCGTTTTTATTAAGCCCAAAACATTGAAAAGGGCATCGCTTTAAAGATAAATTTTAAACTGTTTTTGTGTGATGAGATTTTGAGTTCGGAGGTCAGATGACTCCTCGGGAAGAGAATATTAGAATATTAGAGCTCACCCGAGTCGCCTCGTAAAACGAGTCTTTCGGATACCCCTAATATCCTTTAAAAAGTTGTGTGTGTGTGTGTGCTTTTAAAAATGCATGTCAGACGGATGTCTACATTGTATTGAAATGCATTGAAATAGAATAGGAAGGAAGCTTTACCAATGTTGGTTCGTGTCTGCCTTCCGCAGGGAATAGTGTTTGAGGTCGGAGTAGCGTTCCGGATTGCTTCGGGGATGCCGGTTGTCCGCGGACAGAGTTTCGGCGTGAGTTGAAACCGTAGGCCGCGTGCCAGCGCAGGTTCTGGCGTGCGTGGGGATCGTCGGGATCGCCGGGCAGAGGTTCGGCGTGCGTTGGAATCGTTGGTTGGATTCGGGCAGAGGTTCGGCAAGGTTTGGGATCGCCGGTTTGACTCGGAAAGAGCCGGGACACCGTGGGAAAGACCAGGCAAGGCCTCGGAGTACCACGAGGGGCCTCAGAGTACCTCGAGAGTGCCTCGGGGCAGCGCGGGAGCGTCTCGGGAGCGCTCGGAGAGGCTTCGGAGCACCTCGAGGGGGCTCGGAAGGCCTCGGAAGGATCCGAAGGGGCCGGGAATGCCTCGAAAGGTCTTAGAAGGGGAGCCAGAAGGCTTAGGGAGGAAGAGAGAAGTGGGAGGTGTGTAAAAATGAGGAGGGGAAGCCCTCTATTTATAGTAGTGGAAAACTGCAAAGAGGTCCGTACGGACCTCTTAGGTAATGATGGATTTCCGGGATTTGAGGGAATCTCGTGGACTTTAAGGGGATTTTCGTAATGATTATGTCTGGTGCAAAGAGGTCCGTACGGACCTTTTGGCATGCAAAGAGGTCCGTACGGACTTTCCATGCTCTTGTGAATGTGATGGCAAGCTAGCTCTCGTCGAGAGCTTTCCAACCATATATGGCACGTCTCAATCGGAGTTCGTATGAAGGAGTTATGACCTCCGGAAGTTTGCCTCTGGTTTTGTCGTATGCTGGGATGGAGAGCGATCCAGATTGGGGTACTTACAACTACCCCATGGGATTCGCTCCCTCTCCCCAGTATGGGCCGTCCCAGACAATTTCTAGGCCTCAGAATCAATCGAGTGACCTTTTCAATCTATGCCCTTCCACAGCAGATCTTCCACCCCAACCTTGCCAACAGGATCCCACGAGGCTCCTTTTTCCTACTTCTGCAAATACGAGCCTAATTCCTATGCCTCTGGCCAGCCTCATGGAAACACAGGACCAGGCCAAGTTTACACTTACTTCCCTTCCAAAGATCCCCAAGCCATGGTACCAGCTACCACTGTGTCACCCACTGTCCTGCCACTCAAATCTGATAAGCCTGCTTCGGAATCGAACAATCCTAAGCCATCACTTGACCCCAACATGACTTGGTTGATGTAACAAGTTAAGTCCATGCAAGAGAAGTTTGGAGAACTGAGCACCAAAAAGGCAGCATACCAGATCACTGATCCTAGCAAAATTGTCCCTCTTCCTCCAAAATTCCGGATGCCTGAAATTGAAAAGTTCAATGGCACCGATTGTCCCCGGACTCACATTGAAAGCTACCTGCTTGCCATGAGAGCCAAAGATTGTACACATCAGCAAATGGCTGACCATTTTCAGCTGTCATTAAAGGGTTCAGCTCTTAGATGGTTCCTGCATGTAAAGCCAGAGGCCCGAGCCACCTGGGACCAGATCAAGGAAGCATTCCTGGAAAAGTATAAGGCCAACTTGAATTGGGATACCAGCAGAAATGACCTACAAGGCACTCTACAACGCCCAGATGAGCTAGTAAGTGAATTCTACAAGAGATGGAATTGGAAGCTTAGTGAAATGAAGACCCCACTGAATGAAGAGGAGCAGATGGAAATCTTCCAGTCTTGCTTGAAACCTCAACTAAGGGTCCAAATTGGCAATTACTATTATCCTGACCTCCGGGCAATGGTAAATGCCGGCACCAAGTTTGAAAATGCCTTCAACATGGCCCCATCCACAGGAGCAGCCAACTCCTACCGCTACAAAGCACCAGTTTCAAATGCCACAGCTATTACTATAAAAAGAAAAGAAACGGTTGGCGCTGTCAATTATATTCAGAATGAGAGGGTTGGACAAAATTCAAGCCAAGTCGCTGCAAAGCCAAGACCTCGCTTCTATACTGCAGAAGATTTCAGAATGCCACTAGAAAAAGTCTTCGACGGTTTGGTAGCTGAAGGACTCATCAGACCTTTGGAGAACTGGAAACCAAAGAACCCTAGTGTCAGGATGGACGAAACCAAGCATTGTCGCTTTCACAAATATCATGGGCATAACACCAATGATTGCACCTACCTGAAGTTCCTGATCTCTTGCCTGATTGAAGAAGGCAAGCTGGAGCCGCCTCGGGGTCCTAATGTGGTCAAGAATCCTCTTCCTGCTAACAATCAAGTCAATGTGATTGAATTTGGAGAGACAAATGCAGTCAGTTTTGGGAATCCAAAGATCGTAGACATCCTGAAATTCAATGTTCCTTATACTGAATTACAAGGAAAGTGGAAAGATCTGATTAATGCCGCCGCCATGGAAGGAAAGTTTGGACCCATAGTAGGAACTGATTTCGTTAATGTTGTCAGAGCCCGACCTCTCTTTTATGATATCGAGCCAGTAACCATGGTCAAGATTACAGAAGAAAGGCTCACTTATGAAGATTGCGAGTTTGAAGTGAAACAAGCCATGTTAATGAAAGTCTCTTCGGAACCCTTCATCACCCACGATGAGCATAATGTGTTTGTGATGACTCTTACTACCCCCGAAGATCAGTCCCAACCCCCTATTTGGGAAAAGGTGGAAAGAAGAGTGAACAAGCCAGAAGACTTTTGTGATGAAGAAAGCTGTCTTTCAGATGCCGAAAGCACAACTGGTCCTACCACCCCAGAGGTACAGATGAATACAGTCAGACTTGGAGAAGAGATTGCTCCAGATCACTCAGACGTCCCCTATGGGAATGGTGTCAGCAAAGGCAATAATGGTCCACAGGATGCTCAACTTTCTGAAGAAGGCTGACAAGACTGCTACTCCCCAGGGCAACAACAGGAAAGAGTAAACCCCACCCAACCCAAGGCCAAACACTTCGAGTCAATAAGTAGTGTAGGGTCCAGAGTCAGTAGGGTCAAGAGTCAGTTGAGTCAGGAATCTTTGAATTCCAGTCCTCTGAGTCATCTGAAGGCCTCACGCCTGAGGACTATGAATATGTAATCGATGTCATCTTTCCTCTTGCTTTGAATGAAATGACAGATCTTTCTGATTATTCCCTTATTGCCAACTTAACAAATGATAAATTAACTCAAAACTTAACAACAGTTAATAATGAATCATTTGAACAAGATGCAAACACACTAAACGAACAATACATTAAAGAAATATTTAAGCAGGTTACAGAAAAAGAGGAAAACCGGGCCCAAGCTGCCGAGGAGGTTTTGACAAGTGTTAACTTGGGTACTGTCGAGGAACCTAAAGAGACACAAATTGGAAGCTTCTTCCAGGGGGTTGAAAGGGACAGACTGGTTAATCTGCTCAGAGAATACATGGACGTCTTTACATGGTCGTACAAGGATATGCCGGGGCTAGACAGTTCAATAGTAGAGCACAAAATCCCTCTAGCATCAGATGCTAAGCCAGTGAAGCAGAAACAGAGGAAGATCAAGCCAGAGTGGTCTCTACAGGTCAAAGAAGAAATTGAGAAGCTACTGCGGGTAGGATTCATCAGAGTCATCGAATATCCGACATGGTTGTCCAATATAGTGACCGTAACCAAGGCCAATGGGAAGGTGCGCTGCTGTGTAGATTTTCGGGATCTGAACAAGGCCAGCCCAAAAGACGATTACCCCTTGCCAAACATAGACATCCTGGTGGACTCCACTGCCAACTAAAAAGTCAAATCCTTCGTTGATGGCTTTCCAGGCTACAACCAGATCAAGATGGCCGAAGAAGACCAAGAAAAGACAGCCTTCACCACACCGTGGGGAACTTACTGCTATACAGTAATGCCATTTGGGCTCAAGAACGCCGGGCTACTTATCAAAGGGCACACCGCGCTTTTTCATGACATGATCCACAAGGAGATGGAGGTCTACATCGACGACATGATAATTCACTCCAAAGGTGAGGATGGGCAAGCACTTTGTTGACTGCGAAAGTTCTTTGAGAGGCCGAGACAACATTCCATGAGACTAAACCCCGCTAAATGCACCTTCGGAGTGACAAGGGGAAAAGTACTCAGGTATATAGTCACGGAGCGAGGTATCGAAGTCGACCCCCGAAAGATCAAAGCCATTATGGACATGAGGCCACCTCAAACCTAGACAGAAGTCAAAAGCTTTATGGGCAAACTGCAGTACATCAGCCGTTTTGTCAACCAGTTGACCACTATGTGCGAGCCCATCTTCAAGCTCATGAAGAAGAATGTAGATACAGAGTGGACCGAAGAATGCCAGGATGCCTTTGACCAGATCAAGGCATACTTAGTACATCCTCCAGTGCTATGCCCCCCACATAGACAGAAACCTCTTCTGCTCTATCTCACTGTCACTGATACGGCAGTTGGGGTTATGCTTGCTCAGGAGAAGAAAGACTCTCGGGTAGAAAATGCCATTTACTTTGTCGGTCGGAAGCTACGGGAAGTGAGCTCAATTACTCGGCATGTGAAAAGACTTGTGCGGGGCGAGTGCAGGTAGTCGGCAAGTTGAAGCATTATATGCAAGCCCACCCTGTGAATTTGGTCTCGAAAATGGACCCCATCAAGTACATCTTCGATAAACCTTCCCTTTCGATGCGTCTAGCAAAGTGGTCCTTCTTCTTAACAGAGTACGACATCAACTATGTGACCAGAAAAGCCATCAAGGGTCAAGCATTGTCAGACCATCTGGCAAACTTCCCCAGTAATGAGGACCGCGGGCCTGAACCCCAATTCCCAGATGAAGGGATCTTTGTAGTTGAGCACGAGAACCGATGGCGGCTATTCTTTGACGAGCTTCTAACAAAAGAGGAAATGGCGTAGGGATGCTCTTTGGTCGATCCGAAAGATGAGCACACTCCCATAGCCCTTAAGTTGAACTTCCCGCCACAAACAATGTTGCCGAGTACGAAGCTGCATTCTGGTTTAGAAGCTGCCCTAGAAAGGAATGTCAAGGAGCTTGAAGTTTACGGAGACTCGGCCACGATCATTAACCAGGTCTCCAACAAATGGAAGGCTGCTGGACCCTAATCTTCAGCGGTATCATGCCCATATGGAGAAGTTGACTGGACAGTTCAGAGAAGTGACTTTCCACTACTTGCCAAGGGAAAAGAATAGATTCGCAGATGCCCTAGCTACTCTATCCTCACTGGTAGAGATCCCCGAGGGAAAAGCCATAAAACCCTTCAGAGTGGGTAGAAGAGAAGCCCCGGCCTTCTGTTGTGAAGTAGACTTGGGACCTGAGCCTATCAAGGAACCTTGGTACAATCAAATTTACCAGTTCCTCAAAGATGGAGAGTCAGCTTTCAGAGACGAAGAAGGTAGACCGAAAGAAGGTGTCAAAGCAAAGAGCTTACAAGCCCTGAAAAGGTTGGCCTCCCATTATGTCATTCTAGGAGGCAACCTGTACAAGAAACGGTACTAAGGACCACTCCTCTTGTGCGTCACTCAAGAAAGGGCCAAAGAGTTGATGACTGAAGTCCACAATGGTCCCTGCGGTCCTCATATGAATGCTAAGAGTCCTGATGCAAGTGATCCTCAGAATGGGCTATTACTGGATTTCCATGGAGACAGACTGTGTCCAGCATGTCCGACCGTGCGAAAAATGTCAACGGTTTGCCAACCTCAACCACCTCCCGCCTCATGACCTGTACTGCATGACGACTCCTTGGCCGTTTGCAACTTGGGGCATTGACGTGATAGGGAAGATAGCCCCGGCAGGAAGCAATGGGCATGAATTTGTGTTAGTAGCTGTCGACTACTTCACCAAGTGGGTAGAGGCCAAGTCCTACAAGGTCCTCACTTCCAAGAAGGTGGCCCAGTTTATCAAGGAAAACATAATGTGTAGATACGGGGTGCCCAATGAGATCATTTCTGATAATGGGTCGCACTTTGAAGGAGACTGCGATAGGTTACTGTCAGAATTCAGAATCACTCGCCACAAGTCATCCCCATACGAGACCTCGGACTAACGGAGCCGTGGAAGGCTGCTAATAAGACGCTCGAATGGATCATCAGGAAAATGGCCACCCGTGGTCGTGGCGCCCGAAAAGCTGCACCTAGCACTGCGGGGCTACGGGACGTCTGTCGGAAACGCCACAAGAGAAACTCCTTTTGCCCTAACCTACGGGATGGAAGCGGTGTTACCGGTGGAGTTGGAAATCCCGTCATTAAGGGTCCTCTGGAAAACGGTGTCAACGAAGTAGAATGGCTACGTAGCCGGCATGATGAGTTGACCACCTTTCGATGAAAGAAGGCTAAAAGCCATGGAACACACCCGAGCCTACCAGAGGCGAATGGCCAGAGCATTCGATAAAAAGGTCAAGGCCAGGGACATCAAAGAGGGTGACTTAGTGTTGAAAGTGAAGCCCCCTACCAGAGACAACTCCCTGGGAAAATGGGAATCCGTTTGGATCGGCCCGTATGTGGTGCAGAAGATACTATCGGGAGGAGCCATGAAACTTGCAGACCTGGACGGCAATCCCTTTGTCCACCTAGTCAACGGTGATAAGCTCCGAAGGTACTTTGTCTAAAAAAAAAAAGAAAATAAAAAAAAAAAGAAAGAAAATCTTAGTGCAAAAAGAGTAATACCCAGCTAGGCTGAAAACCCAAAAAGGGCGGTCTAGGCAAAAAACAGGGTTGCACATAAAAAAAAGAAAAAATCTTAGTGCAAAAATAGTAATACCCAGCTAGGCTGAAAACTCAAAAAGGGCGGTCTAGGCAAAAAACAGGGTTGCATAAAAAAAAAATGTTCACCAGAATGAACTACGAAGACCTGAGCCCTTAGTCTTTCTTGTAAAAGAGGAACGTAGGCAGCCATTTATGGTTCGGTCTAAACAATAAAAAGAGCGATTAAGTTTCCATGAAATGCGTCTTAAACAATAATAAAGGAAATTCAAGTTTTCATAAAATGGGTCCTAATCATTAAGACATTTGAAATTTCCATGAAATTGTGTCTTGATTAATTTCTAAGATAATATCTCTTGTTCATTACAAGTTAAAAACTTCTTGATGAGTTCAAGCATGGTCTACTCTTGACTCTGCTAACCTGTTACAAAGATCTAAAATATAATAAAACGCCTAATAAACGACTGTGTTTGCAAAATGGCAATAAGGGAATCCTAAGAAAAGATCTGTCAGTCGTCATTCGCTGAGTCTTCTTTGGTTTTCTTCCCTTTACCTCGACCCCGTCGAGTTTTCTTTCTCTTCTTCTCTATGATGTCGGTCTCCCTCATTCCGATCTCCGGTATCCTCACTGGAGCCTCCATCAAACCTGTGTCAATAAGTGCCCTCTCAACTCGGGCACGAGTCCGCACTTCCTCCCTCTGAGCCTCAGTCAAGGGAGCGACTTCAGAAAGCCTCTTATATCTAGCCTCCATATCTTTTATAAGGTCACCCGACTGGTTTTGGTGACTCGCCTTAGCTTCAGTCTCCCTCAGAGTCCTACTCGAGTCGCAGTCAGCTCCCAGTAAAGCCTGACGTCTCTCTCCCAAGATGACCTGAGTCGCTCCCATCTCCCTCTCATACCAGTCCAAGTAGACAGTGGTCAAGATGGTACTCTTCCTGCTCCTAAAGATAGCCCTGGGTGGGAAAGCAGTGTATGTCCAAGCCCTCGAGAAGAATGAGAAGCTGGCGGGATCCCTCATAGCTAATGGCACCACCTCCATGGTACGGACGTCCTCCCAATCGCCCAACGACTCCTGTAAGGCCAGCTGCTGGATACCAAGCGGGGTATGTAGAAGGATGACCGGCGAGCCACTGGAACCCTCACTATATGGGACTCTGAAATGTCCTCTGATGCGGCCTCCGGTGAGGTACCCACCGGCGAATGTGCGAAGTGGATAGCCTAGCCATCATCGGCTCCCAATCATCTTGGCCTGCTTGCCTAGGCAAACCTCTCAGAAATCACCCAAGGGCACTGAGTCGGCAAAGCCCCTGGCAAAGCCCCGAGCCTCTCCTGCAGCCATAAAGTCAGCACAGCCGGACTCCCAGACCTCATAAAACGGTCTCCTCTAGCCATCCTATCAATGCCATGAAGGGTCTCACCCAGAACCAATGGGACAATATCCTTCCCAGCCCTGCAATCTCTGACCATGTCCAAGAGACCACCATGACAGATCCCTACAGATTCAGCGGTGAACAGAGAGGAAAATATGTAAAGGATAAAGGCATCCATAGCTACCATGGTCGTAGCCATATCCGGAGACCCGAACCTGCCCGGGATATCAGTAAGGTCAATCCTGTCCGGAGCAATCATCATCCTCTCAGCCTCTCCTAGAGAAATCTGCAGAAAAGATGCAAGCTTTGCCGCCATCGGCACGTCTTCGATTGACAGAATCGATATAGCCTCAATTTCGGGACCCCCAATCAAGGCTCGAAAATCTTCATGCGTTGGGACAATCTCATTGTAAGAAAAGCAGTAAACGTGTCTCCGGACGTCCCAAAACCTTGCTGCCGCTCTCAAAAGGTCCCAATCGGGCGGGAGATCCCTCAAATGCCATAAAGATTTGATCTTGAAGGTAGAATCAAACAACCCCTTGTGAGATTGAAAGTTATATCTCACCCAAGATTGAAGATCGGACAGAAAGCGATCCCTTTTCCCCCTTTGCAATCTAGCAGGCTTCTCCATTGTAAAATGATCAAAGATGGTGTCTTTAGGTCCAATATGTGCTCCGGGAACAGTTGGGACAAGTCTAGGTTGAAAATGAAATGAAATGGCCAAGCCTTGGTTTTATTCTAAAAATAACCAGTCCGAGACGGGCGTGAGCCGCACGGCTTCATTTGCTCCAGAGACCAGACCGCACGGCTTCATTTGCCTGATGTAAAAGACAATCTGCAGCAACCAAGTTGCTGCCCAAAGGGAGTTTTTCACCCCACTTTTTCAACCAAAACCTGTACAAAAGCATGTCCAAAGACCATTCAAGCAGTTATATATCATTTTGGCCCAGTTTCAGCCCCGATTCCAAGCAAAAAACTGCCCCGAGGCTCAAGTAATATGCAAATTAATAAAGCATAAAATAGAAAAGTAAATAAAATATTAATACATTGTTTTCGCCCCATCGGCGCCCAAATAAAGCAAAAAATAAACAAAATGTGCATAAAACTTGTTCATTGTTTGTTTTTCTTCCTAAATCAATTCTAGAGACCTCCTAGGCCTCCGATCCTTCCTCCTCATCGCTACTTAGTTCATAGACACTCGCCTCTCTCATCAAGTCCTCCGTGTCACTCACGTCAGAAAGATGGACATTCTCGTGCTTGTACTCAGCCAGCTGCTCCAGGATGCCAGCATTGGGTCCTTGCCCCCGAGGAATGGCACTAGAGGAGTACTCTGAGGCTGGAGAGGTGGATACCGTGCCCCCGACGTGCCTTCTTTTGCGCCCGGGCTCCTGCACGTTTGCTGCGGCCTTGGAAGTGCAGGTCAACTTCCTCAGAAGGGACCGGCACACGTCTTTCCAGCCCCTATTCTGCCTGACCAAGCTGTCATAAGTGCGAGCTGGAACCTGAGAAAAAAGAGAAGAACATCTCAGAAAAATCTCATAATTGCAAAAAAAGCAAAGAAATCTGAAAGAGAAGGGAAAAGACCCTAAAAGTGTACTTACAGTGCTGTCCGGTGGCAGAGTATACTGGGGCTCCCTAGTGTCGGGGACAGGTATCCTAAACCTCCTTGGTACCCCATTGACCACGTAAGAAAGATGAGCAGGAGGAATCGGCGGATCAGAAGGCTTGGCCTCCCCATATCCATGAGTGACAGCTAGCTTTACTAGCTTCTGTGGCGTCCTCAGTCGCTGCTCCACAAACACAGCATATGGGGTATCCAGGTTAAAATACTCCTCAGCGGCCACGCCTGCCTGATATCTCTCTATCTCATCCGCCTGCCAATCCCGGGGGTGCAGCATCCGTGCTGGAGGATCATGAGGGGTAATGGCATCCAATGGAGGGACATGGCCATGCTGCCTAGAAAATCGATCCCCCAGATAGATGACATCGCATGTCAGCCCGGTCAACCACCGCCTCTGCCTCGTCACCTCCACGGCCTCTCCTAACAGGATCTCCGGGTACCTCCCCCAAGGATAAAAGTCCACCCCATCGTGCCCATCTCTGTTGATAACTGGCCTCACCATCTTGTAGTCAAAGGTGATCCGGGTCTTCCCGGTGAACTTATCCCTCGCATCCCCCCTCCAGCGGACCATAGCGGGAAAGATGGTAGCATCGCTCTGTTGGTTCCACGGAAAGAACCTGATCACCTCACAAAACCAGACCTGCATTTTCAAAACATCAAAAAAATGTCATTTTCTCTCAAAAAAGTCTCAAAGATAGAAAGTAAAAGAGAGAAAAGTGAGACTACCTCAAGAGCAAAAGAGAAGCAATCCATCGAGGCAGCCTTATTCCGGCTGTACAGATCCAGGGAGAAGTATAGCTCCGCCAGTCCGGCCTCGCCCCAAGAGACCGTCCCAATCCCATCAACATCCTCCAGAGAGTCGAGGAGGCAAGTCATAGCCAGAGTCCCAGAATTGGCAAAGATGGTGACTGACAGCATCAACCACACAAAGGCTCTAGCAAGCTGGGAGGCAGTCACCTCACTAGCAGCAAAGTCCCGCATGCAGTTCTGGACTGCCACCTCAACATTCCTCGTCTCCATTCTGAGCCCCTTGGGAATAAGCTTAAACCCGACCAATGCCCTGAACTCCTCCGCCGTGATATGGTTCCTCCAGGTCACAGGCCTCCCGGTGAACTGTAAGCCGGTGACGGCAGTGAAATCGGCTGGAGTCACCGTCAGCTTCCCCCAGCTAAGATGAAAGCTGTGGGTGGTGTCCCACTAGAACTCCGAGAGGGCCTGGACCAAGCCCTTGCTCTTCGAGGTAATGTGAATACCTCTGCCAATAGCCTCAATGAACAGATCAAGGTCGATAGCCCTCACAAGCTGCTTGGGGTTCGCCCCATTCTTCTCAAAATCAGGCATCCTCTGCCATAGCCTGACTGCAATCTCGGAAGGCCCCCTAGATTTGTTCTCCTGTAGACAAGCACAGCAAAAGAAATGTGTCAGTCCTTCATCTCATTTCAAAAAAAGCATGCATATATTCAAAAGTGCACATGTTTTCAAAAGAAAAGCATTCAATAAGATTTTTCTAGCATCCTTTGCATGAAAAACGTGTCTTTCATCACTTGAAACACATCGTGTCAAGCACATTGCTCTCCTAAGCACAAAATCACAATTTTCAAAATTATTTGCACATAAGCATTAATTTTTTCTCAAAAATGGCATGCATGAATCCTTTTCATCGTCCAAAATCCCGTTTTCTCATCTATGACCTAGTTCTAGCACATGCAAGAACTCCGTCACCTCTTAGACAATTATCCTTCTTACTTTTATTTTCGAAAAAAAAGTGGGTCATTCTCATTATTTTTGTCAAAATAAATTGCACATGCATGTTCTTTCATCTTCTTAGCCTCATAGGTTAATCATCAATATTTCAAAATCATCATCAAAAATCCTAGAAAAATTTGAGAAATTCCTAAAACTCGAGTCAAGCGCTAGAACTAATCAAAATCCAATCAAAATCGACGAAATTGAGCAAATTAAAAATGCTTACCCCAACCGATTGAGGATTAGTGGATTTGTGCTCCCTCCTACCCGGGTAGAGCTTCGATGGAGGCGTAAGGAAGTCATACTTCCTCTCCGTACGAACGAGTTCTTTCCTCCTCCTCCGAGCGGCCTCGGAGATGTTCCTCCTCGCTTGCCTTGGTATCGGATTCCCCTCCGGATCCATTCTAAATCAGTAGAGGCAAAGGGATGGAAAGATTTTCGAATTTTCTTCCTCTCTCCTCTCTCTCTTTCTCGACTGATGGGCGGCAGCAATGCCCAGTCCCCGTTCAAATTCTGTTTTAAATAATCTGGAAAAATCAAGCTTCTAGCCGTACAGCTTCTTTTGCCTCCCTCTCATGCCGGGCGGCTTCTTTCGCTCTGAGCAGAAATTACCTCTTTGCCCCTGGACTTTCCACTTGGGCATATAATTCCTGTTATCCTTTAACTAGGATAACATCCTTTTCAGAAGATATCCCTTATCTCCTTATGCAAATGGACTTCCTTCCCCAGTCGCCTCCGTTACTTCCTCCGTTACTTCCGTTATAACGGGATAACGCTAGGTGACAACCTCCGAATTGTCAGAACTCTAAACTTTAGCTACCTCTATCACAGATAGTGAAGTACGCTCAAGTTCTCCAAACTTTAGCTACCTCTATCACAGATAGTGAAGTACGCTCAAGTTCTCCAAACTTTAGCTACCTCTATCACAGATAGTGAAGTACGCTCAAGTTCTCCAAACTTTAGCTACCTCTATCTCACAGATAGTGAAGTACGCTCAAGTTTCCCAAGCTTCAACTACCTCTATCTCCTCGATAGTGACGTAAGCTCTAGTATCCAATCAGGTGACAACCTCCATTAATTGTCAATCAGGTGATAACCTCCATTAATTGTCAATCAGGTGACAACCTCCATTAATTGTCAAAACTTCAAGGATCCTAGACATCGTTCCTAACTTATCTAGTGATGCTCGAACTACGATCAAGGCTTGATTCCTCTGGAATACGTAGGTAGCCTTTCATAAAAGGTCCAGCCATCCGACCGCAGTGGTCACCCTCTTCCTTCATCACTCCTCAAAGGTAAGGCAACCTTTCATAAAGGTCTGGCCATCCGACCACATTGGTCACATTTTGTCATTCATCACTCCTCAGTGGTGAAGTAGCCCCTCATAGAGGTCCAAGATATCCGACCACATCGGTCACCTCTAGTATATCCCCAGTAGGATCGATCGTCTGACCTCCTAGGTCACTTTCTCTTCTATTTTATCGGCAAGAGACCAGCTTCTCTCCGCTATTCCCCTGCAGATCTTATTCCGAACTACGGCCTGGCTTGATTCCCACTCGGGATACGTAGGTAGCCTTCCAGAGGTTCAGCTACTCGACCACCTTGGTCACCCAATCCGTCTCGGCATTCGCCAGATCGGATCCTTTTCTATCGACAACCCCACTTGCCCTGCAAGTGACGTTGCCGAGGGGCTTCTGTAAGTACCCAAATCTGGCTCATGCCTTCCGGTAAAGTTTCCCGATAATTCCCCGGACTTTCCTAGAGTTCCGGAATTATTCGAGCTGTTCCAAAACACCTAAGGGTGAAGGAGCTTGGAGATTAAGAAACACGTTTTTCTTAATACCAAAAACCTTCTAGAATTGCCACCTTGCATGATTCTAGAAACATGCTGAGTCACACAGGATAATGCCGCACGGCTGCATTAGTCAAGGACCTCTAGCCGCACGGCTTCATTAGCCTTATCTAGACTGCCTATAAATAGAGCCCTCCTCTTCCCATTTTAGAGATCAACAACAAAGCAACCAAAGACGAAAAATACACACAATACACCATACTCAGAGATCAAGAGGTTGAAGAAAGCCAAGAAGCCACCTCCCTCCTCCTTGAAGCCTTCCAAGTTGGTCCATCCACTAGGCAAGATCCAAAGAAGAAGAGGCTACCACCATTGGTAACCTCTCAATCCCTTACCTTGCATTATACTTGCTCTATGTGATTTAATTGCTCATTGCATTTATATATTGTCATTATCTTGCTTGTGACTTGGCATTTATCATTAAAGATCCTATCTTTATCATATCCCCCTCCCCCTTTTGCATCCTTTGCATGAAATAAGCATCACTTGCTATTAAAAATGTAATCTTTATATTCAAAGGTGCATCCTTTGCACCCAAAAATTCCTTTTTTACATAAAAATATCATCTTTATGCATCCTTTGCTCATAAAAATGCAATCTTTACATCCAAAATGCATCCTTTGCATATAAAAATCCTATCTTGCATCCTTTGCATCTAAAACCCATTTTCATGCATCCTTTGCATCAAAGATCATCTTTTTATCATCAAATTAGCATCCCTTGCTTTCAAAATGTAATCTTTGTGCATCCTTTGCATATTAAATACTATTTTCCACCATAAAATGCATCCTTTGCATAAAAATCATGTCTTTAATTAAAAAGCATCCTTTGCAAATTTTTATGCATCCTTTGCAACCCAAAAATGTCATCTTTTCACTAAAAATGTCATTTTTACATGCATTCTCCCATGTCCCCATTAGCAACCTTCGGAACGTACGAATGTAAAGATCCTATCTTTACATCGTTTCTTCCATTAAAGGTGCCACAATCTCTTTGGAAAGGGATAAACCTTGAACCTATATCTCCGATTATCACTCAAGATGAGCATGAAGCATCTATATAAGCTCAATCGTTTTAAAGTGTAGGATTGATGGGCTAAGGTCACTCCTTTCCTAAAGAACCTCATTTTGGATTATAAAAGAGAGTCTTTCTCTCGATCACGCAAGTCTCGAGGTTAAAAAGCGATGATCACAAGTCCAAGATGAGGACGGGATCAAAATCCCGAATACATAAAATCCAAGAAATCCCGAGCGACAACCAACAAATGGTTTGTACGTCCGGAAGACAACTTGGGACATTCCATCCCCTTTTATTCAAACACATGCACACAAGAAAGCACGCAAGCAAGCACGATAAACGGAATCTAGGGAGACTTTCTACGGCAAGGCACCTTGGGTGAACGACGATCCGTTCTTCCCAAGGGGTAACTTAACCTCCGAACCCATAAAAACCTTTTTTTCAAAGTTTTGAGGAAATCAAAATGGCGTGGCGACTCCGTTTTTCAAATTAAACCGGATGTTTTCAAACTCGCGTGAATCCAAACAAAAACAAAAACTAAATTTGGGCACACATTCACAGGTACATGGTTACAAAAAGAGGTATCGAAGCCGATCCCGAGAAAATCAAGGCCATCATCGACATGAAGCCGCCTCAGACCCTGACAGAAGTAAAAAGTTTCATGGGAAGACTTCAGTACATCAGTCGCTTCATCAACCAGTTGACATCTCTCTGTGAGCCCATGTTCAAACTGATGAAGAAGAATGCCGACATCAAATGGGACTCCGAGTGCCAGACAGCTTTCGAGAAAATCAAGACATACTTGGTGAATCCCCCAATTCTGTGCCCGTCACATGAAGACAAGCCACTGCTCCTATACTTGACAGTAATAGACACGTCAATCGGAGCAATGCTGGCACAAGAACAGAAAGATTCCAAGGTTGAGCATGCAATCTACTTCGTAAGCCGGAAGCTTCAAGGAAGTGAACTCAGCTACTCAGCATTAGAGAAAACTTGTACCGCCTTGGTATGGGTAGTCGGGAAACTGAAACACTACATGCAGTCACATTCAGTGCTCCTAGTCTCCAAAATGGACCCCGTCCGATATCTCTTTGACAAGCCATCCCTGTCAATGCGACTAGCCAAGTGGTCATTCTTCCTGGCTGAGTTCGACATCAAGTACATGGTCAGAAAATCAACAAAGGGCAGAGTAATGGCAGATCAGCTGGCAGACTTCCCAAGCAGTGAACCCAAGGGTCCTGATCCGCAGTTCCCGGACGACGGAATCTTCTCACTCGACAGCGCAAACCGCTGGCAACTCTTCTTCGATGGGGCAGCCAACAAGAAGGGAAATGGTATCGGAATGCTCCTTGTCGATCCCAAGGACGAGCATACTCCCATAGCCATCAAGCTGAATTTTGAAACAACCAACAATGCAACAGAATATGAAGCCTGTGCGCAGCCGGTCTGGAAGCCGGCCTCGAGCGCAACATCTCAGAACTGGAAGTATACGGAGACTCAGCATTGATCATCAATCAAGTGTCCAACAAATGGAAGACGGTAGATTCTGGCCTCCAGAAGTACCACACGTACATAGAGGAGCTCATTGCTCAGTTCAAGGACATCTCTTTCCATTATTTGCCAAGAGACAGGAATCGCTTCGCAGATGCCCTGGCAACCCTCGCCTCTCTTGTCGAAATTCCCGATGGGAAATCAGTAAAACCCCTCAGAATAGGCAGACGGGAAACACCAGCTTATTGCTGTGAGATCGAAATAAAAAATGAAACGATCGACGAACCCTGGTACAATCAAATATTCCAGTACCTCCAAAACGGAGAAGCGTCCTTCACAAATGAAGATGGAAAATAAAAAGAAGGGATCAAAGCCATAAACATGATGGCATTAAAACGCCTGGCATCCCATTTTGTCATTCTGGGGGGTATGTTGTACAAGAAGCGCCACCAAGGGCCACTCCTTCGGTGTATAAATAAAGAAAAAGCCACCGAGCTAATGAACGAAGTTCACAACGGAACCTGCGGTCCGCACATGAACGCCCGAGTATTGACACATATCATTCTCCGTATGGGATACTATTGGATATCAATGGAAACAGACTGCATCCAGTTCGTCCGAAGCTGCGACAAATGTCAACGGTTATCCAACCTCAATCACATCCCTCCTCACGAACTCTATTGCATGACTACACCATGGCCTTTCGCCACATGGGGAATCGACGTCATCGGCAAAATCACTCCACCAGGGAGCGATGGTCACGAGTTCATTCTAGTCGCAGTCGACTACTTCACCAAATGGGTAGAAGCCAGATCGTACAAGGTACTGAATTCTAAGAAGGTGGCCGAGTTCATCAAAGAGAACATCATGTGCCGATACGCAGTGCCCAACGAGATCATATCCGACAATGGGACCCACTTCAAAGGAGATTGTGACCAACTGCTGACCGAATTCAGAGTCACACGTCACAAGTCTTCTCCCTACAGACCACAGACTAATGGTACAGTAGAGGCAGCAAACAAGACTCTTGCAATGATAATCAGAAAGATGACCACCAGAGGTCGGGACTGGCCCGAAAAGCTACATCTAGCCCTCTAGGGATACAGAACATCAGTCAGAACCGCCACAGGGGAGACTCCGTTCGCACTTACCTACGGAATGGAAGCAATGTTACCCGTGGAATTGGAAATTCCATCCCTCCGAGTCCTCTTGGAAAACGGGATCAATGAGGTCGAATGGCTACAGAGCCATCACGACGAACTTGCTCTACTCGACGAGCACAGATTGAAAGCCATGGAGCATACTCGAGCCTACCAAAGCAGAATGGCCCGAGCATTTGATAAGAAAGTCAAGATCCGAGACATCAGAGAAGGTGACTTGGTGCTAAAGGAAAAGCCTCCTACGCAAACCAATCCCCTCGGAAAGTGGGAGCCTACCTGGATAGGACCGTTCGTGGTACAAAGAATCTTCTCCGGAGGAGCCATGAAGTTAGCAGATTTGGACGGGAACCCTTTCGTTAACCCCGTGAACGGAAGCAAGCTCCACAGATACTTCGTTTGAGGAAGAGCACGAGTCAACTCTCCTTCCCCATACACCACCCCTCGGTAAAATTAAAGTGCTAAAAGAGTAATACCCAACTGGATACATTCCCAACAATGATCCTGGTAAAAAACAGGGTCGCACTGCTTTTATCTTTGTTTTCTCAAATTCACCTAAAGTGTTGAACTACGGTGACCTGAGCCCCTTAGTCCAAATGTAAAAGGGGAACATAGGCAGCCATCATTGGTTCGGTCTCAAAAAACCAAAAAAAAAAAACAAAAACAAATAAGCATCAATTGCTTGTCTTTCGAAAAACTCTTTTCAATTAACTTACAAATTCATTACGGTTAAAACAATCTTTGATGAGTTCAAGAACGGTTAACTCTTGACTCGCTACACGCTAGCAAAACTACAATAAAACATTAATCAGTTATGTTAGTACCCGGTCCTAAAAAAGGTATTTTTAATATGTTGGGCTGGTTTGGTTAGGGTTGACCAAAAACCCTAATTAAAATCTTTTAATTCCTCGCGCCGTCAGCAGCTGGCGTGAAATCCACGCTTAGAGAAAAGTGCCGATCGACCATTTCTTGGAAGTGCCGATCGACCCTTCTTAAAAGGTTCGATCGACCCTTCTTAGAAGTGCCGATCGACCCTTCTTGAAAGGTTCGATCGACCCTTCTGAGAAGTGCCGATCGACCCTTTCCTAAGTCCAGCCCATTTCCCGAAGCACTATAAATACATGCCATCGGTTCACTTTTCAAGGACGGAGGTTCCCAATAGAAAACACACGGATTCTCAACAGAGAAATCAAGACTAAACTTGATTTGTTCCGTCCCACACACAATTTCCACGGAGAATTCAAGACTATACTTGATTTTCCTTCCGTACCTCTCCCATACTCTTCGAATCTTGCTAGATTCGACTCTCGAAGCCTTGCAACAATTGGTAAGCCTTTTATTAATATTTCGTTCTTTATTATTATTATTATTGTTATGCTTGCATATGTTTTAATTGTGCCTATATGCTAGACTTAGGACTATTTTAATATATTCAAGTATGCATAGCCGAGGATGATCTAAGGTTTCACCCGAGAAACCTAATGGATCTAGGAACTACTTCTTTCCTTCCTCCTTAATAATAATCATCCCATGATCGCCAATTCCCCAAGGATGAACGTTGATTAGTGCACCTTCCGAGGGCCTAAATCAAAGGTTCTAGGGTGTGATCATCAATTAATTCTTTCTCTTCCCTCCTCCTTATGCATGATCTCGTTTCTTCTATCTATTCCTGTAAACACCGCACACAACCAACACCCCACATGCTAGAAAGACCGATCCGTCGGGCAATAGGAGTGATAGCGTTTCTTCTCCTGTTGTAACTTGACCCCCGAACCCAATCACATGTTTAGCCTTTTTTCAATGCTTTGGGCTATATCAAAGCGGCGTGGCGACTCTCAAAAGTTAAACTAATATTTTTTAATATGGTTTAAATCGAGTGTCACTTAATGAATATCCCATTTCGGTCCGACTTCCATGATTATTTATTTTAAACCTCCGAATGCGCGTTGTATCGGGACGGGGTATTCACAGTGGCGACTCTGCTGGGGACTATTTTGAAACTTTTTCAAACTTAGTGGGTCAGACTTTCGTTTTCCTTTGTGGTGTTGTATTTTGCTTTCTTTTTATTTTCTTTATTCTTAACTGTTGCATTGCATGCATGCATCTCATAAAAAAAAATCTTTCTCTTTTTTCCTTTAAGAAGAATTAGACTTTTTTTACCTCACACTACCACTGTCCGTGTCACACTGCACAGACACCCTTAACCCATCGGAGAAACCAAAGTGCGGGAAGTGTGGTGATCATGTTGCCTCCCTTCCGAGTCTCACTTGGCCATCCACTCATCATTGCGCTTCGGCTGCACGGTGGGAGCCTGAAACCTAACCCTTGTGTCACTCACTTTGCTAGGAGTACACTCCCTGTGACCGGTTGGTTTGACTAGCTTTTTCATGTAGACAATTAATAAGGTCTTTATGTTGAGTCACTACGAATCAGTGATAAGCCAAGATCCATAGAGAGAAAAGGGCACTAAAAAATTGATTTCCTTTTAAAAGGACGTGCCATATAAGGTTGAGTGCTTGTTAAAAGATCATGTCCTATCGTAAGTTTGTAGTACTTCCCATAAACATCATATTAAGTGTCTATACGAGATGGTTAAGTCGTTAGGATCCACCACTTTAGGACTTTTAGTTAGTTGCGAAAAAGGGGTATCCCTTCCAACCAACAGTAGGTTCTATAAAAAAATAGAGGGCTTTTTTGTAAATAAAATGCATAACTATCCTTCAATCTAGGACCCTTCAAAGTTCTACCTCTCATCTCTTGAACCATCCATAGTCTGCTCTCTTAGTCTTAAAGCCATCCATAGTTTAGATCCTAACACCCTTCAGCCAAAAATCCACCTAGGTCAAACCTCTCTCGACCAAACCACCATCTAGGGCCTATCTAAGCCAAACCAAGGCCAATTCTCGTCCAAGTCCAATTAACTCGCCTAGATCACCCTCACTTATATCTGACCAAGGATCGAGTCATCTTCCTCTTCCTTTTTCATCAAACGGACTCTTTTACATTCATCCTCTCTCTTTCTCTAAACTTAACCCTGGTTGTATCATCAATCGAGGCCCCCTCGAACTACAGTGACCTGAGACTCGTACCTTAAATGGTAAGGGTTACGTAGGCAACTTCAGCCCGGTCAAACTCTCAAATTGCGGAGATCAACTATTTTCTCAAGGATGCCTTAAGATTAATTATGAGCCTAATTCAACTCATTGGTTTGACTCTGCCATATGTTCTTACAGAATTCTACATCATGTCTCTGGAGAAAAGCATTGAAGCCCTTAAAGAAGTCTCAGACATGAAGTTGGGAGTGCTCAACCTCCTCAAAGAGATACATGAAATTGAGCAGCACCATTTGTCTTACATTCACGAGTACTTGAGAAGAGTTCTTCCTCCTGTTCAAATCCAGAGTCCCTACCATTCACATGCTTGTGGTCCCCCACATCAAAATTTCTCATTCAGGATGCCTGCTGTGGCTGCCAACCAACGAAGGGCACCAATACCCGAGTCACCCCCAAATTCAATCCAAGAGAAGAAGATCAACAAGGAGCATTTTGATGACTTGGGAATGCCTGTAGGTGAGTTCTTCGAAGTTTTGGTGAGAAAGAATTTGATCAAGCCGCTCGAGAATTACAAGCCTGTTAATAAGAGAGCTAACTTGGATACATCCAAGTTTTGCAAATACCACAAGTACGCTGGGCATACCACTGACAGATGTGTGCAACTGAAGCACTTAATTCAAAGATTGATCAACCAAGGGAAAATCCAAGGCCTCATTGATGAAGAAGTCCTCCTACTTCGAGGAAAGATTTAGATTCATTCAGTCTTGTAGGTTCTAGTGTGTCTTTCTTACGTCCACTTTGGGCATGGGTATGTAATGTCCACTTTAGATTAGTTACTTCAATAATAAAAGAGTCTTTCTTTCCTTTCTCTCTAGACTTGAGACATAATCTCGCATTACTTTCAAGAAGATTGTTTTATTTATAATTATCACTTGGTTGCTAATCTCACTGATAAACTCACCGGCTAATAAAGTAAACAATGAATGAATGCTTTGATTGGAGTAAACAACTCACTGTCCCTTCCTCATATACACCATCCCTATACACCCTTCTCTCATACACTCTCTCCATACTCCACCATATACTTTTCGCACACTATCTCCAGACCCTCTCCTTGTACATGCCCTCTATACTTTCTTGAGCATACACTTCCCCAAATACACTCCCTCTACTTGACCTCCTTTCCATATAGTCGAGACAAGCACAAAGACCGTTGTTGCTCATCATCAGAGAATAGATGCTCACGCCACTACAAAATGCAAGGGGTTGTTCTTATCCTTCACAAGTGCTACATGAATGTCAACTTGGGGCTCACCAACCCCCCAATCTCGCGTCTCCTCTGATTTTCCATTTGATAGATAAGCTTTCGTTGAATATGCTCACATATTTTTCTCATGGTCCGAATATATTTTGCCTTACTTAATAAGTCGGTTAAATGAGTTTGCATTTATTTTAAATACTCTTTTGAGAATGCCATCCAGTAGCGATTGAAGCTTAAACCTCTCACCATAGGAAGCCATAACCTTATCCTCACTAAATAATACCCTTTCATTTCAAGATCGACAAGTTTTGAAACCCTAAGGAGGAAGACCATACAAGGGGCTCCCTCGACTCACAAAAAGAAAGGACCACCTCCAAGCCCAAGAAGGAAAAGGTAAACGCATCCTAAGGCATACGCTAGTGTAAGTGCTCCAATTTGAGTTGGTAGCTTTTTCGTTAGAAAATTAACGAAAATTCTAACATTACTAACATTCCTAACATTCCTAACTTTTCTAACAAAGTAAGGGTAAAATGGGCATTGCCATTTAAAGTTAAACAAAGAAAAGAATCTCAAAAAGCAAAAGAAATTGGAAAAATCCGAATTAAGCAAGTTGAAAAACAGTAATCAGTTTGAATTTTCTGAAAATATTCCTCCTGTCCAACAGCCTGCACTGTAGCAGATGAACAGTGCACGCTGTCAAGACCCTCCGCGCGGACATGATTGCCATTTCCAGAGGGCTATAAATTGAACCCTCCTCTCTCAGTTTACACAAGACATTTTACTCACAGAAGCTGTATTCTGGCAAAAATAGAGAGAAAACAGTGGGAATCCTTAGATTGCCACCATTTTCTCTTGAACCTTTCCCAAATTCACTTCAAACATTCTCAAATCACTCTTAAACACACCAAGCTCAAGCTTAAAACACTACTCAAGAGGAAGATTAGGGAGAAAACATAGAGGACTTAAGTGTTATCTACTTGTTTTCTCTTTGATCAACTCTATCATCAAACCCTAAACACATTCAAGCCTTGAATCCACTCAAACACAAATCCAAACACCAAATCTTGATACTCCTCAAGTCAAACACCAAATCTTGATACTCCTCAAGTCAAATTCCAAGCCTAGGAAGATAGGGTGTCACCATTGGTAAAGCCCTCCTTCTTTAAACCCTAAAACTCCCTTCTAACTTCTTGTTCATCTTGTTCTTCTTATTTTGATCTACTTTATGTCTAGTTTAACTTAAATCTTGACCTAAGATGGTCATATTGAAGTTCATCTTCATGAATGACCATCTCAAATGGTCCACATTTTAAATCTCTAGTTGATTTTTCTCTTTAATTTCATCTCTACAAAATTCCCCTTCCCAAGCAAATGAAATGCTTAAGTCCTAATGTACCCCAAGGATGGTTTGATATAGTAGATCACCACTAAAATGTCTAGTGACTACTAATCAAAACCTAAGGAAATGGGGATAAGCATGGATGCAAAACCCCCTTTTAAATCACATTTCCTTCTTGAGAATGTTGCTGTCCAGTAGCATTTCTCTAAGACCTCTGTCCATGGTCTAATTTTTTGGACACAGATAAACTTGGAATTTGGTATTGACTACAAAATACTTTTTGTAAACAACATCCATAGATTTCCAGACATATTTTTACTTTATTTTTTTCGTGAGTAAAACTCCCTTTTTCAAATTTTCCTTTAAAGGTCAGTTCATCAGTCTCTGGAAGTCCAGATTTCACATCTGAGATTTCCAGAAGGTTTTGGGTCCTCAAATCATCTCCAAAATGAAAAGTTCTTTTATAGAAACCTTATTTAAGGTGTTTTGAACATTTTTCATTCTCGGACTTTTCCCAGATTCTGGAGTTTTCAAGCCCTAAAGTCCATTTCAAAATTAAGTGTCCACTGCCTTTTTCATTCTGGCAGAAATGGTTTCCAACTTCCAAAAATCTTTTGAGTACCAAAATTCAACCCAAAAATCACACCAAAAATCATGGGATCTGTCCAAAGTCTAATAAAGAATTCCCAATTTTTACTTTCCTCAGTTTCAACTTATTTTGGCCAAAGTAACACACACACACACAAACAAATGATTTTGAATGTTTGGAAGACTCGTTTTACGAGGCATTCCGGGTGCACACTAACGTCCTTCCCGGCGTGTAACGTGACCTCCGAACCCAAATCTCTGATCTCGGGCATTTTTCAAAGTTTTGGCCCTTAAAACAAAAATGGCGTGGTGACTCCGTTTGATTTCAAAAATCGGGTACATCACAGTGGCGACTCCGCTGGGGACTAGCTTTTTCTAAAAAAAAAATGATATTTGGTATATTGGTGGAAACCATTAAACTTCCCGTTATCGCCTCCTAACACGAGTCGGGGATAAATTGTGGTTTAACAATCCCACGTACCGGTATCATCGTTTTCAAAAAAAAGAAAAGCTTTTGAGGGTCAAGCTTCCGTCCCGGCATTAAAAAATCGTTTGTTGTGTGTGTTGATTTTTGCACATTTTCGTGTTGTTTTGGCCGCCTCGAAAAAAGTCAAAAATTTTGACTGTCGGAACCATGTCCCTAACTGTTGGAATTTTTGTGCTTATGTGCTTATGTGCTCATTTCAAAAAAAAAAAATTTCAAAAAAAAAAATTTCAAAAAAATATTTCAAAAAAAAAAAGAAAATTTTCAAAAAAAAAATCATGCATCATTCTTTTTAAGACACATGCGAAAATTTCTGTTTTACTCAGAAAAAGAAGATAGACTGCTTGCACACTACGCGCACGTGACCTTACACTGCATACTACGTCCCTAACCCGGGGAAATCCTTGTCGCGGCCCGTTTGGTCTTATTACGCCTCTCGGTGCAAGCACAGGACTACCCAAACATCCCATGGAGCCTCGTGTCGACCATGCACTTGTCCGTGACACACTTTGTCCGAGACCCGGTTGGTTTTTAGTTACGTGCGTGTCATGCCCTGTCTGTGTATAGACCTTTCCTTTCAAGCCTTTGTCGGCATACCGACTCAATATCTTTCGGGGACCCTAATCAGTCGAAGTAATGTCGGTTTTCCGCCGCAGACTTTGACCAAGATATTGACCGGCGCCTTGACTTCGGCTCGGCGGCACAAATTATACACGAGACTCCCAGCATGACACTGAGTCATCAAGGATTAATGATTATTCCATGCCTAATTACGGCTTAACTGACGACAATTCAAGATCAATTGTGGACATTTATCAGTCCAAATCATGCCGACTTTTCGTCGAGCCCTCGGACATGATCTTGACTTTGACGTCAGCTTTGTCCGTAATTTACATCGAATGCTCGTTAAGACTCGATTACCCGCCAGACTTTTAGGATCGTTTTTCTTTCGGTCGGTGGGACCCGCTTGCCCTATAGGACCCTCGCCCGGGGCTGTCCACCCTGGGAGGTCGAAATACAGGTGGAATACGAGGGGCTTATAGACGTAGTGACGGGGCCCACTGATCCAGGAATCAGAGTAGTTTGCGAAAAAGAAGAGCAATCTTTTCCAACCGATTAGGTTAATAAAGCGTGTTTTAAGTAAACAAGAACAAATAATTGCATGTTGCATGAGCCCAAAGCCCAAACACCTACCCTCCTTCAAATCCCACCATCTGAACCCTCGTGTCTTTCCCCCGCAGCTCCGCACAAAGCTTGGTTTCGGGCACCGGGTCACCGTTTAATCAGTTGGGAAGAGTCAAGCGCATCGTCAGCTTCACCGTCTTTTCCGACTCCAGGTTTCAGAATGTCTGCATCAGCTGGTAACGATGGGGACAACGTCACTCCGCCTCCTGGGACTCCTCAAACAGAACCGCAATGGAATCAGCTAGCCGAACAGATGAGAGTGCGACAGGAAGCACAGCTGAACAGCCTTATGGAGGCTATCAAAAGCCATGGATTGGCCGCCAGTCTCAACCCAGATGGCACCTTCACTGTGGAAGAAGAGGAAGACCCCAATCCCTCTCTTGGTCAACCCGACTACTCCAGGATGCCACCACCGGCTTCCCACGGTACTACCACCAGAGCCCATGCTCCTCGACCTCTGGGTCAGCCGGCTCCCCAACTGCAGACCGCTGGATCCATGCAGCCTGACGGGACGAGTCAGTTCGCAGTACCTCAGTGGGGACAAAGTCAGTACGGAATGTCTACTCATGGTTGGGGTTACCTCGGAATGCCACAGCAAATGGGGATCCCACCTCAGTTCGGAACCGATCAATCCGGACCTTCACAGCACCGGTTTGGAATGCCGCCGCAGTTTGGTTCGGGCCGCGATCGGGAGCCCTTCCTCAGAATGATGCTAGCTCAACTGCTCCTCACACAACTTTCACAAATCCATGTATCACTCAGGGTTCGATGGGTTACCAAACCTCCATCCCGGTTTCATCAGAATCACCAGGACCACAGTACCCCCCTGGTTACACACCCTCGCCACAGGCAGCCATGCAATTCAACAACCAGGGGACGGCCCGCACTCAAGCCTACTTACGGGCCTCACCAGGAAATCCGAGCTATCCGGCTACCTCGGATCTGCCTCCATCTTCTCTGCCGATTGGAAGCCAACATCAAGTCGGCTGGGTTCTATCCCTTTGCCCAAGCTCCTACCTACACTCCCAGGGTAATTTGGACCAAGGACCGGTTTTCACCTATGCTCTGGGATATGGTATTCCTTCCACCAATGCACCACCAACAGCTAGTCCTCTTCCTGGCTCAAATATCGGCTCAGGCATTCCCGCTCCACCTTTGGATCCCCAATTGGCTTGGTTTATGGAGCAACACAAGGAACTGAAAGCGCAGATCGCTGAATTGACCGTCAAAGGAACATTGCTCTTCGGCCTATAGATCCCGACTCAATTGTACCCCCTTTGCCTCACAAGTTCGTGATGCCCAATATCGAGCTTGTTTGATGGAAGTGCGTGCCCTAAAACTCACTTGGACACCTACACTTTGGCAATGAAAGCTAAGGGATGCACAAACCGGCGGTTGGTGACTACTTGATCTCTCTTTGAAGTCGGGGGCTTTGAAATGGTTTTTCCGATTGCGGCTGAAGCTAGGGCTACTTGGGAACAGATTACCGGTACTTTCACGGATAAGTATAAAGCCAACTTGGAATGGGAAACAAACAGAGTTGACACAGAGACAATGGTGCGGCGCCACGATGAGAATATTGGGGATTTCTATAAAAGGTGGAACCTGAGAAGCTTAGTGAAATGGCCATTCCTCCCTCGACGAGGAGCGATTAGACATCTTTCGGTCATGCTTGAAGCCGCATTTGAGAGCTTCCCTCGGTCACTTCCCCTACGCCGACTTGCGTGCAATGGTTAATTCCGGAGCTAAGTTCGAAAAGGCTTACAATCGGCGCCGACTGCTGCACCTTACGTATACCGGAGTTTCTTCCACCTCCAACACAACTCTGCCCAACCAAAAGGTAAAGAAGTGATTAGCTATGCGAACAGGACTGTAACAATGCCACTTCCTTTGTTCCCAAGAAACCTGATGCATCCAGATCCCGGCTCCAAGACTTGAGAAACTTTGGGATGCCTTTGAGTGATATCTTCAGGGGTTTGGTGAGAGAAGGTTTTCTCCGTCCTTTGGAAAATTATCAGCCTAGAAACCCCAATGCTCCTTTGGATACCTCCAAGCATTGTGCCTTTCATCAGTACCATGGGCACCTGACAGATGATTGCGTCCCCCTGAAAAAGGCAATCCAAAGTTTGATTGAACGAGGGAGGTTAGAGGTGCCTGAAGGGCCCAATACTATCAGTAACCCATTCCCTAGAAACAACAACATGGGTATCAACATGGTCGAATTTGGTGATTCAAGCCTTATGGGCACAATGAAATTTGACTCGCTCCTTTGTGAGGTCAATGAACCAGTCTTCGCATGCAATGAAAATGGTCGGATTGAGCAGGAAGTTGACAAAGAAGTCCTGATGGGAAGACCTGCAACAGCTCCCGTCTCCAGCGTCGAAGAATAGATGCATGATCCAACAGCAAAGAGCAGCTAGACTAGGGGCTACCTATCTCTAAGATAGTCTTTTAGTCAACCTTCGTAGGTTCTAGTACTTTTCTTTCACCTAAGTCCGTCTTGAACACTTGTCGGTTTTGTCCACCTCGAATGTTGTGGAAAGAAGCTTAACTATCATTTAAAATTTTAATATATATAAGTCTTTTCTTCTTTTCTTGCTAGACTCGAGACATCACTTGCACACCCATGTTACACTTAATTGAAATGGTTTTATCCTAGATGATCACTTGTGCTGCTCAACCACTAATTTTTCGAAATAATTAATATTTAAATTAATCGGAAGTGAGAAAATCAATTGATGTCCTTCTCAAATTGGGGCTTACCAACTCCCCATCTCGCATCTCATATGCTCACATCTCTTTCATCATTCTCGTCATTGACCAAGAGTTTGAATAAATCTTCCTCAAGTAAGCTTGAGCAAGAAATGAAGCCTTGACCTCGTTTAGGTCATCCGGTAGGGATTGCGGTTGAAGCCTCTCACCCATAGGAAAGCTATTACCTTACCCTCACCAAACAATATCCTTTCATTTCAAGATCGGCATGTTTTGAAACCCTGTTTAGCCATCACCTTTGCTCCTTATTGAGAGAAGTCCAAGCAACGCCAAAGAAGTTAGTTTCGAGAGTCGGCGATGCATAAAATATCTCAAGCCGTGAAGGAAGGACGAAGATAATCCTCAACTCCTCAGGAGGCTTTCCAAGTCAAAAAAAAAAAAAAAAGAAGCTCAAGCAAAAGAAGCTTAAAAAAAAAAAGGACTGTCGATCCTCACAATTCAGTAAAAAATCCCCGACTTCTCAAGAAGCTCTCCGATGATCAAAAAGGAGCCTGAATTCTCGCAAGTTCGCAAAAAGTTGTCAATAGCTTGGATATTCCTCTCACCATTACCTTAAATCAATCCCGAGCCATCCTCTCGATTTTAGAGGATATTCCCATTACCCTCGCCTTTGGACAAAGTCAAAATTTGACCTCTCATTCTTAGAGGCAATCAATCTTCCCCGCCATAGATTTTCCCAAATACATCCCTGCAAGCCAACTTCTCATCATTAGAGGTTCAGTCAGCAAAAGGCCCAGCCGACCTCTCATCTTAAGAGGTCATGATTTCCCAAATCACCCGATGGCCGATCGAAGCCCGGAAACCCAGCTGCAATTCCTATCGGATAGCAATCTTTAAGATCTAAATCAAATTAATGCTTCATTGCTTGCTTAAATTGGAATCTAATTCATCTTGGTTCAAAATCATCAATCAAAGATTGTGCAAATTCAAATCTGATGTGAGCATAATTCATTTCTACTCCACAAACACTTGCCGTGGATGTCCCACTGGGGCTTCGCATCCGTGTCTTTCATGGACACTCTAAGGGGATATGTTATTCAATCCTCCAAATCCTCAAAATCCCCAAAGGTCCTCAGAATTTCAACATTCATTCTCTTTTCATTCGGGATAAGCCCGAACTACGGCGACCTGAGCTCTTCATAATGAAGGGAACGTAGGCAACCAGAAATGGTCCGGTCAAAATCACAAACAAATTTCAAAAAAAAATCCGGTCTCATCAAGGATCGTCCCTATACACTTTCCGTTCTTCCGAGCTTGATTCTCGATATCAGCTGATTTTCTCCTCGTGATTAATCAAAATATTTATTCATATCAGATTTAGGAGTTGAATAATCCGAACATTAACAAAAGGTTTTAAGCAGCCTTGTGATCATCATGAATAAGACAAGTTTTCAAGTGTCTCGACAAGTCTTCTCTCTCTCCATCATAGGGAAATAGAGACAAACACTGTCTTTCTGTCAGCAGGGGCTTCCATACACTTTTCCACACCTTGTGATGCTTATACTCTCTCAAAAGAGTCAAACCTAAAGCGAGAGTGTCATACACAAATTCGGGAGACATTCCCACCTTTCAAAAGATATGCCCCTGCACGTAAACATTTCCGAGTCTTGTCCAAGTGACTGGTTGACTAAGGTCTGAAAAGATGGGTGCCTCCTCTGTAAGACTACTCTGAATTTCTTCACGCTGGGGCTTGCTAAGCGGTTCTCCCAGGTTCTCCTGTATCAGCTCTTCAAGCTGGGGCTTCTATAGTCATCTTTGGGTCCACATTGGGTTTTTCACTACGAGATAGATTCGATCTTTGTCAAGATTGCTTTGCATTACCAATCAGATTGGGACTCTGCTAATGACAACGAGGTTATAAGATTGGGGCTTCGCCAAGTCGCTTATTCAAAGACTGGACTTTGCCTACTCAGGGATCTTTCCTCGCTTTAATAGGATCCGGGGGCTTTGTCAATGTTGGTCCTTCGGATCTGAATTTTATCAAGTCACAAGAAAGGTCTAGTCACATCAACAACTAGATTTTCAGCTTCAGAACTTGGTGCATAGCAGCTTCCCGTAGCATCGGGATTTAAGATCTGGGTTTCTCCCTGCATTAGCAATTTCATCAAATCATTCTCCGAACAAGGTTTCGGCCGAGGTCACAGCTCACCCAAATGAAAGAAGCTTCACTCATATCAACGTGCCCTAGAGCCTGTCAGCATCAGCTTCAAATGACCAAGATTGAGAGAGAAAATTCCAATCAAGACCCGGGATCCGAATCCAATCTCATCAAAATTGAGGTCCATGTGATACTGTTAACAAAACCTCATCAACAACCGCTGTTTAAATCGCGATCGAGGGCTCTCACCACTTGCTCAAAATCTGTTCCAAACAGTTTCCAGACACATACATCCCAATGCATCCCTTCTCATCACCATGCATCCCCACAAAAATCTTCCAAGGGCTCATGTAGCATGCACAAAACTTGAATCAATAGGAAAAATCCTAAGTGATTGAAGATCATAAATCATAATTTCCCTGCCAAAAGCTTAGGCTAGGTGCATCTTCGAAAGCAAGTAAATGCATCATCTCGCGAACATACGCAGTGATACTCTCACAATCATTTTTGGTTCTATGCATACATCTGTCATCATGAATGTCATATATGCATCTTCCTCTCTACTAACCAATGCAGGGATTCGAACGTGAAAGACCATTTTCCTTCGCTATTGAGACTTACCCTCGACAAGGAAGATATTTACCAAAGTACAAAATCAATGGTTTCAACAAAATCGCAAGAAATCAAATGCCCCTTTTCGGCAAGAGATGATTCCGGGCAAAACATGTGCAGATCACCTCCAGTGTCTACAAATCAGTCAGAGACGCCAAGTTCTCAAAAACAGTTCGGACAGAGACGCCATGTTCTCAAATACAAATCGGTCAGAGACGCTAAGTTCTCAAATACAGTTTGGTCAGAGACGCCAAGTTCTCAAATACAGTACGGACAGAGACGCCAAGTTCTCAAATACAAATCGGTCAGAGATGCCAAGTTCTCAAAAATGCAAATCGGTCAGGGACGCCAAGTTCTCAAATGAAAATCGGTCAGAGACACCGAGTTCTCAAAAGCAAGAAGTCCCAATGTGAAGACAAGCTCAACAACTTCTACAAGGTTGACGATCACCAGCAAGATGCAGACTCAACCAAACTCCCCCCTTCAGGTCAAAATGCCTCCAAAGACAGCAAATCGTCAGCAGAAACCGCAACCCAACAACTCTTCATCAACATCAGCCGTAGCCTCAGTCCTTCCGGTAGCTACAGGTAAGCACAACACAGGTATGAAAGCATATCTTAGTCATCTACTTTTCTAAAAGAACATTATCATCGAATCTTAGGGCGACTTCCCAAAAAACAGTCAAACCTCGGGTGACTCCCAAATACCGTCAAACCATCAAAGACCATCCTCAGCAGTTTTCGAACTACGTCCAGGCTTGATTCCCACTCGGGATACGTAGGTAACCTACCTTAGGTCCAGCCACTTGACCAACACGGTCACCCTTTTCCCCGATGATCATCGTAAGCTCTAATCTTCCCCTGCGAGAACGCCCTCAAACAGTCTCCCTCAGGTACAAAACCTCGACTTAGGATCATACTCCTGAACTGAGTCCCCATTTAGGTTCATACTCCTGAACTGAAACCCCGACTTAGGATCATACTCCTGAACTAGGTCCCCATTTAGGTTCATACTCCTGAACTGAAACCCCGACTTAGGATCATACTCCTGAACTAGGTCCCCATTTAGGTTCATACTCCTGAACTGAAACCTCGACTTAGGATCATACTCTGACCGAGTCCCCATTTAGGTTCATACTCCTGAACTGAAACCTCGACTTAGGATCATACTCCTGAACTGAGTCCCCATTTAGGTTCATACTCCTGAACTGAAACCCTAACTTAGGATCATACTCCTGAACTAGGTCCCTATTTAGGTTCATACTCCTGAACTGAAACCTCGACTTAGGATCATACTCCTGAACTGAGCCCCCATTTAGGTTCATACTCCTGAACTAAACCTCGACTTAGGATCATACTCCTGAACTAAGTCCCCATTTAGGTTCATACTCCTGAACTAAACTCCAACAAAGGCTAACAAAATCCCCAGCGAAGTTAACGGAATCCCGTTTCTTTTCCATTATCAGCAAATATAAGACCGATCCCTTCAAATGAAGTCCACCAATAGACCATCTATCCCAAACCATCAAAGGGAAATCATTTCAAATCAAGGTTCGAGGCACCTAAGATGCCATCTCCAAGGTTCGAGGCACCTAAGACGCCATCATGAAGGTTCGAGGCACCTAAGACGCCATCATTAAGGTTTGAGGCACCTAAAACGCTATCACACACAACACGAGGAAAGCGATAAATCGCAATCATCCCCTAATTCGACAAACCAAAGTCATTACCAGGGCGACTTCCCCAAAATAATCAAGTCATAGGGTGACTTCCCCAAAATAGTCAAACCATAGGGCGACTTCCCAAAAATAGTCAGATCATAGGGCGACTTCCCAAAAATAGTCAGATCATAGGGCGACTTCCCCAAAATAGTCAAACCATAGGGTGACTTCCCAAAAATAGTCAGATCATAGGGCGACTTCCCAAAAATAGTCAGATCATAGGGCGACTTCCCAAAAATAGTCAGATCTCAGGGCGACTTCCCAAAAATAGTCAAATCTTAGGGTGACTTCCCAAAAATAGTCAGATCTTAGGGCGACTTCCCAAAAATAGTCAGATCATAGGGCGACTTCCCAAAAATAGTCAGATCATAGGGCGACATCCCAAAAATAGTCAGATCTCAGGGCGACTTCCCAAAAATAGTCAGATCATAGGGCGACTTCCCAAAAATAGTCAGATCATAGGGCGACTTCCCAAAAATAGTCAGATCATAGGGCGACTTCCCAAAAATAGTCAGATCTCAGGGCGACTTCCCAAAAATAGTCAGATCATAGGGCGACTTCCCAAAAATAGTCAAATCTTAGGGTGACTTCCCAAAAATAGTCAGATCTTAGGGTGACTTCCCAAAAATAGTCAGACCTCAGGGCGACTTCCCAAAAATAGTCAGATCTTAGGGTGACTTCCCAAAAATAGTCAGACCTCAGGGCGACTTCCCAAAAATAGTCAGACCTTAGGGTGACTTCCCAAAAATAGTCAGATCATAGGGCGACTTCCCAAAAATAGTCAGATCTTAGGGCGACTTCCCAAAAATAGTCAAATCTTAGGTTGACACCCTAAAACAGTCACTCCAGGGTCAAAGACCCGAACTACGACTGGCTTGATTCCTCTTAGGGATACGTAGGTAGCCTATCATTAGGTTCAGCCATCCGACCGAAAATGGTCATTCCTATCCAGAGCGGATAGCCATCAGACCGAAAATGGTCATTCCTATCCCCAACAGAGCGGATACACAACTTCAGCCATCAGACCGAAAATGGTCATTCCTATCCCCAGCAGAGCGGATACACAATTTCAGCCATCAGACCGAAAATGGTCATTCCTATCCCCAGCAAAGCGGATACACAACTTCAGCCACCAGACCAAAATGGTCATTCCTATCCCCAGCAGAATGGATATGCAACTCTAGCCATTAGACCGAAATGGTCATCTCTTATCCCCAGCAAAGTTTCTTCCAGCAATCAACTATAGAACTCGCTCGCCAGGTTGACATCCTAAAACAGTCACTCCAGGGTCAAAGACCCGAACTACGACTGGTTTGATTCCCATTCGGGATACGTAGGTAGCCTATCGCTAGGTTCAGCCACTCGATCACTTGATCATCCTGTCAAAAATGGAGCCTTACTCTTATCGACGACCCCGCTTCCTTCGAAAGCGCCGTCGCCGAGGGGCTACTGTAAGTGCTCCAATTTGAGTTGGTAGCTTTTTCGTTAGAAAATTAACGAAAATTCTAACATTACTAACATTCCTAACATTCCTAACATTCCTAACTTTTCTAACAAAGTAAGGGTAAAATGGGCATTGCCATTTAAAGTTAAACAAAGAAAAGAATCCCAAAAAGCAAAAGAAATTGGAAAAATCCGAATTAAGCAAGTTGAAAAACAGTAATCAGTTTGAATTTTCTGAAAATATTCCTCGTCCCAACACTGCCTTGTAGCGGATGAACAAAGGCACGCCGTCCAAGACCCTCCACGCGGACATGATTGCCATTTCCAGAGGGCTATAAATTGAACCCTCCTCTCTCAGTTTACACAAGACATTTTACTCACAGAAGCTGTATTCTGGCGAAAATAGAGAGAAAACAGTGGGAATCCTTAGATTGCCACCTTTTTCTCTTGAACCTTTCCCAAATTCACTTCAAACATTCTCAAATCACTCTTAAACACACCAAGCTCAAGCTTAAAACACTACTCAAGAGGAAGATTAGGGAGAAAACATAGAGGACTTAAGTGTTATCTACTTGTTTTCTCTTTGATCAACTCTATCATCAAACCCTAAACACATTCAAGCCTTGAATCCACTCAAACACAAATCCAAACACCAAATCTTGATACTCCTCAAGTCAAACACCAAATTTTGATACTCCTCAAGTCAAATTCCAAGCCTAGGAAGATAGGGTGTCACCATTGGTAAAGCCCTCCTTCTTTAAACCCTAAAACTCCCTTCTAACTTCTTGTTCATCTTGTTCTTCTTATTTTGATCTACTTTATGTCTAGTTTAACTTAAATCTTGACCTAAGATGGTCATCTTGAAGTTCATCTTCATGAATGACCATCTCAAATGGTCCACATTTTAAATCTCTAGTTGATTTTTCTCTTTAATTTCATCTCTACAAAATTCCCCTTCCCAAGCAAATGAAATGCTTAAGTCCTAATGTACCCCAAGGATGGTTTGATATAGTAGATCACCACTAAAATGTATAGTGACTACTAATCAAAAACTAGGTAAATGGGGACAAGCATGGATGCAAAACCCCCTTTTAAATCACATTTCCTTCTTGAGAATGTTGCTGTCCAGTAGCATTTCTCTAAGAACTCTGTCCATGGTCTAATTTTTTGGACACAGATAAACTTGGAATTTGATGTTTACTACAAAATACTTTTTGTATCCAACATCCAGAGCTTTCCAGAAATATTTTTACTTTATTTTTTGCGTGAGTAAAACTCCCTTTTTCAAATTTTCCTTTAAAGGTCAGTTCATCAGTCTCTGGAAGTCCAGATTTCACATCTGAGATTTCCAGAAGGTTTTGGGTCCTCAAATCATCTCCAAAATGAAAAGTTCTTTTACAGAAACCTTATTTAAGGTGTTTTGAACATTTTTCATTCTCGGACTTTTCCCAGATTCTGGAGTTTTCAAGCCCTAAAATCCATTTCAAAATTAAGTGTCCACTGCCTTTTTCATTCTGGCAGAAATGGTTTCCAACTTCCAAAAATCTTTTGAGTACTAAAATTCAACCCAAAAATCACACCAAAAATCATGGAATCTGTCCAAAGTCTAATAAAGAATTCCCAATTTTTACTTTCCTCAGTTTCAACTTATTTTGGCCAAATTAACACATACACACACAAACAAATGATTTTGAATGTTTGGAAGACTCGTTTTACGAGGCATTCCGGGTGCACACTAACGTCCTTCCCGGCGTGTAACGTGACCTCCGAACCCAAATCTCTGATCTCGGGCATTTTTCAAAGTTTTGGCCTTTAAAACAAAAATGGCGTGGCGACTCCGTTTGATTTTAAAAATCGAGTACATCACAGCTAGGGGCTATCGCGAGCAAACAAATCCGAAGGCTTTTCTCGAGAAGAGGGTGTCAAAAAAAAAAAAAAATCACCCCGAAGTGAACCTTCCATCTCAAAGGTTGTGAAAATGAGACATCGAGTGAAGATCCTATCGTGATCAAGTTACCTGCTGAAATCACAACAAACTCGCGAGAAGAAGCAACAAAGATTCCCTCTTGGACAAATCCCGTAAACCAATTCCAAGTCCATCCTCTCACTTTTAGAGGATTCCATCACCACCCTTGACCGCGTCAAAATCAAAGTTAACCTCACTCTTAGAGGTTCTGGAGAAGCAACAACAAGAAAATCCCTTCACCTTAGAGATCCCAAACACATCCCTCAAACCAACCTCTCAGCAAAAGGCCCAGCCGACCTCTCACTTTAAGAGGTCATGTTAAGCATCACCTAATAATCGATCGCAACCCAAAGCCCAGCTACAACCGCTACCGGATGGTATTCTCATTTTGAGTCACTTGTTATCCTACGTGAGCATATTACATACTCTCTCCAAGTTTGGGAACTCGTCCTATTCTTGAAATTCGTTCATTCGACTCCTCAAACACTGTCTGCAAAAGTCTCACTGGGGCTTCGCATCCGTGCCTCTCAGCGGCACTCCGGTAAAAGCAAGGAGACACGCGCCAGGGACTACTCCCCTCGGCTTGCGAGAACAAAGGAACAACGAATCTCAACTTGAAAGACAGAAAAATAGAAGGGGCTATAATCAGTCAAATCCCCACCTTTTCTTCCACCCCAATCTTTTTTTCTATTTTTCATTCTTTCTCATAAAGAAGACCAAATGCAGCGGCAGCCCGCACGACAATTACCACGGAACAGTCCAGAGCAGCAAGCAACAACGAAACATCCTACTCCTTCTAAAGTCAAGCCCGATTTCACCACCAATCGATTTTCTCTCTCCTATTCCAGCTTCAAATCAAAGCAGTCATTATTTGTTTACTTATATAATTGGAATTTGATAAACCAATCAGTGAGGTCCATTCTCGAGCAACCAAAATATAATTCTGAATAAAACAATTCTTCAAATGTCTCGACAAGTCTTCTTTTCTACAATCTAGGAAGAGCCAAACACTGTCTTTCTGTCAGCAGGGGCTTCCATACACTTTTCCACACCTAGTGATGCTTATACTCTCCCAAAAGAGTCAAACCCAAAAGCGAGAGTGTCATACACGAATTCGGGATCCATTCCCACCTTCGAAAAATGTGCCCCTGCACATATACATTTCTGAGTCTTGTCCAGCGACTGATTGACCGTTGTTCGAAACGATGGGTCGCCCCCGTGGCCACCAGATGACTCTGTCTGCAATAGGGATACATTGAATCTCTCCAAGCTGGGACTTTTGTTAAGCTGTTCTCTCAGGCTCTTTACCAGATTCCCCTTCGGGTTTGCTTTGCATCATCAACTGGGGCTTCGCCATGGTCACTTCATCAAACATTGAGGCTCCCCGAAAATGGGTCGACTATGTGGCCAGGGGCTTTAAACAAAAATCAGGGCTCCAACGAAGTCATATCTAGCAAGAAAGGCATCCCTTGTCATCAAGATCAGCATGTGGCAAACTCTTTGAGTTAGTTAGAAACATAATCAATCATAAGGCCTCCTTATCAAACTAACATACTTTCAAAATGCCATCCTCTTTGGCACCTTGTTTACAAAATCACTCTTTGGTCTCCACAATTTTTCAAACTTTTCAAGTTTATCAAAGACATATCTCTGTGACTCTCAAGATGACTCGGTCCTACCCCTTATCTCTGGACAGCAAACTTAATCTACTCGGCCTCACCCGGTTTAAACCATAACCTTTCTGCTCAAACTGCCTTGTTTATACTTACCACAAATATAAACCCTAGCTCTAAGCCTAGGTGACAATTACCTCTCAAAACCCTATCTCTAAGCCTAGGTGACAAATACCTCTTTAAACCCTATCTCTAAGCCTAGGTGACAAATACCTCTCTAAATCCTAGCTCTAAGCCTAGGTGACAAGTACCTCTCTAAACCCTAGCTCTAAGCCTAGGTGACAAATACCTCTCAAAACCCTAGCTCTAAGCCTAGGTGACAAATACCTCTCTAAACCCTAGCCTCAAGCCTAGGTAACAAGTACCTCTCTAAACCCTAGCCTCAAGCCTAGGTGACAAATACCTTTCTAAACCCTAGCCTCAAGCCTAGGTGACAAATACCTTTCTAAACCCTAGCCTTAAGCCTAGGTAACAAATACCTTTCTAAACCCTAGCCTCAAGCCTAGGTAACAAATACCTTTCTAAACCCTAGCCTTAAGCCTAGGTAACAAATACCTTTCTAAACCCTAGCCTTAAGCCTAGGAGACAAAACTCCTCTCTAAACCCTAGCCTCAAGTCTAGGAGACAAATACCTTTCTAAACCCTAGCCTTAAAGCCTAGGTAACAAATACCTTTCTAAACCCTAGCCTCGAGCCTAGGAGACAAAACTCTTATACGTCAATTTCTAGGGTGACTTCCTTATACGTCAATTTCTAGGGTGACTTCCTTATACGTCAATTTCTAGGGTGACTTCCTTATACGTCAATTTCTAGGGTGACTTTTCATTGCAGTGTACAAAATAGAAAATGTCCATAAATAGAAAATATTAAATTTCAAAATAAATCTGTGCATAAAAGCGAGTCAGCATAAAAATAGAGTCTGCATATAGTCTTTTCTTTTATTTATTACAGAAGTTACAAAAAAAAAATCTACAAAATGAATTGTCCTAATGGCCCCGACGGGAGGTCGACCTGCGACCATAGGAGAATCTAGAGGCTGAACAACCCTCGTCATGGGATCGCTGTCTACGCTGAGCTGGATCCGCATCTACTGACCTCCGAGACTGGCAAGAAAGTGCCTGCACTACACTCAGCAAACGGCTCAATATATTAGTCTGCCTCACAGCCCGCACATAAGAGTCACGGGTAACCTGCAAAATCAGTTACGAGGGTCACACCATGGCTAAAACATAAAGATCGATGCATAAAAGGTGAAGTAAGAGGTATACCCCGCCGGCACCGTCTGGAGGAAGCTGAGCAGCCTCGACCTCGTCAGCCTCCGTAGGCATCAAATCTACCCTCACCTGCCGGTCACCCGTCGGCACAAAAAAGTGGTCAGGAAACGGAGGCATGTCTACAATCTCAGGATGCCCAACACCCATCAGCCCGAGGACATCTAAGCCTTGACCCCCTACGCCGGCAGCCTCACCAGCCTGCCTAACCCTAAACACCTGTGGGGACCTCAGAAAATGCTCCACGAAGGTCTGGTAATCCATGTCAGACCGGAACTCAGCAATGGGAATCCCATGCAGATAATCCTCCCTCCTCGCCAAACGGTTGGGATACCACATGTTCCTAGGAGGGTGTTGAGGCGTATAAAGCGGAGCCCACGCATAGTGCTGTCTAGCCACCCGATCTCCCAGGTACATCTCATCAGCAGACAAACCAACCAACAACCTACGGGAAGCAGTAACATCCCGGACATCACCAACTGTCTCTGAAGCCTCGAGAGTCCAAGGATAAAGCAGAAACTCGTTCCTCTAGGGACCACTGAAAACAGCCCTCAGCTCAAACTCGCGGACCTTCTTTTGAGCCCCCTCTTCCCTGTTCTCCTTCCTCCAATAGTACAAAACAGGCACGTCCCGGGTCTGATCACGCAAGGTAAACGGGGCAACATCGAACACCTCGTAAACTCACGCCTGCAAAAGATACGGAAAGCAAATATTCGTAAAGATATAAAAGGCAAGCAACAAGTAGGAAGACAATAGAAAGGACAGAAGGTCCATATACCTCCAAAACAAGCTGGAACACATCAAAGGAAGAGGTATTGGACCTCGAAACAATGTCCAGAGCCCGATACAGCTCAGCCAATCCGGCTCCCCCCCACGAGATGTCACGCACCAAATCCAAGTCCGCTAAGGCACCTAACAAAGAAAAGCGACAGACTGGGCCTGAGTTGGGAAAGAGGGCCACTGAGAAGCCATACCAAAGGAATCCCCGGACAAGTGCATCAAGCCCATACAGGCCAAGTGTATACTGACCAATGGCAGCCCTAACAAGCTTATATAATTTTCCAGCATCAATGCTGAAATTCCTGCTCGAACCCAAACTAGCACCAAACAGCTGGGACTGACGAGCCAAGTCAGCATGGAGGGTCTCATCATACGGGAGCGCTATGTCAGTAAACCTCAACCCGGTGAGAGCAGCAAAATCTGTAGGGGTAACTGTGGCCTCACCCCAACTCAAGTGGAAGGTGTGTGTCGTGTCCCACCAGAACTCCCGACACACCTTCACTACAGCAGTACACCGTCTGGTCTGGCCCATCTGTAGGACCATATCAAAAAAGGGAGCCAGCCCCAAGCTCTCTACCCGCTCACGAGGACCACCCTCACCAGCCGGCAAGGACGCCCACAACTCTCCTACCGCCTTAAGGGAGCTACGCCCTTTCATCTTCTTCCCCTGCAGGTAAACACAGCACAGGTATGTATCATTACTCGCATTTAAATAATAACATTTTGTACATGCATGAATTATTTTGTTATTAAAAAATTCCCGTACCTTTATTCCAACACGGGAACGAAGCCCCGTGGAGCCATGCTGCCCCTGTCCCGCGTAAAAATCAGACTGATCCCGCAATGGGAAATGTAGCCTCGAAGAGCGGTAGTTGCGCAAAGCCCGTCGCCTCCTCGCATCCGCATCCCCACCAGCATCACTCCTGTCGCTCTCCCCGGCATCGTGGTCACCACCCTCGTCATCGTCACTACCGCCGTGAGCGCCGCCAGTACCACCGTGACTACCGCCATAGCTGCCATAGCCGCCACCACTACCGCCAGTATTTCCATACCCACTACCAAAACCACCAAAACCTCCGCTGCCACCAGTACCATGGCCACTAGCGCCTCCACCACTGCCGTCATAGCCACCGCCATAGCCAAAGAAATCACCACCCATGTCGCCGGTGTACGAACCCAAAGGCTGATAATCTGGGCGATTCATCAAGGAAATCACATCGTCGACCCAATCTGGAGGATCCATGGCAAATCCTTTACAAATTTGACACAAAAACAATGATTTCACTCAAGTTCTCGGCAAGCTCTAAGAAGTTCGTGTGCTCGGCGGAGAAGAAGAATGGAGGAACGGGAAGAAGACAGGCGGAGAATAAAAGGGCCGATCGAGAATACTGTTTGGCCTAGGAAAGTGCCGATCGACCCTTATTAATAAGGGCCGATCGAACCTTTTTTTGTGTTACCTCTCAACGGCTCAGATCCCATCGTAGCCTCACTGATCCTCGTCAAAATATTCTAGCCAATAAGGAGAAAGAGCCGATCGACCCTTCTCTCTTCCCTTGACCATGCAGGAAAAGGGCCGATCGACCCTTTCCTTAATATCAGATTTTCTCAATTTTACACTTTTCTATTACTTATAATATGCCCTTTTATTAATCTTTGGGTGACTCCCCGTACAGTCAAATCTTTGGGTGACTCCCCGGACAGTCAAATCTTTGGGTGACTCCCCGAACAGTCAAATCTTTGGGTGACTCCCCAGACAGTCAAATCTTTGGGTGACTCCCCGAACAGTCGAATCTTTGGGTGACTCCCCGTACAGTCGAATCTTTGGGTGACTCCCCGTACAGTCGAATCTTTGGGTGACTCCCCGTACAGTCGAATCTTTGGGTGACTCCCCGTACAGTCGAATCTTTGGGTGACTCCCCGTACAGTCGAATCTTTGGGTGACTCCCCGTACAGTCGAATCTTTGGGTGACTCCCCGGACAGTCGAATCTTTGGGTGACTCCCCGGACAGTCGAATCTTTGGGTGACTCCCCGGACAGTCGAATCTTTGGGTGACTCCCCGGACAGTCGAATCTTTGGGTGACTCCTCGGACAGTCGAATCTTTGGGTGACTCCCCAGACAGTCGAATCTTTGGGTGACTCCCCGGACAGTCGAATCTTTGGGTGACTCCCCGGACAGTCGAATCTTTGAGTGACTCCCCGGACAGTCAAATCTTTAGGTGACTCCCCGGACAGTCAAATCTTTGGGTGACTCCCCATACAGTCAAATCATTGGGTGACTCCCAGTACAGTCAAATCTTTGGGTGACTCCCCGGACAGTCAAATCTTTGGGTGACTCCCCGGACAGTCAAATCTTTGGGTGACTCCCCGGACAGTCAAATCTTTGGGTGACTCCCCGAACAGTCAAATCTTTGGGTGACTCCCCGGACAGTCAAATCTTTGGGTGACTCCGGATGCGCATATCCTTGGGTGATTCCCACACAATCACATCTTTGGTTTGAGACACCACACGTCCTCCATTCTTGGGTACTAAATACCCACTTTTCTGAACTACGATTCGGCTTGATTCCTCTTGGGATACGTAGGTAGCCCGACAAGGGTTCAGCCGCTCGACCTACCTGGTCATCTTTCATTTGCAACTCAGCTCGAGTTCAATCATCACATCCGCAAGCTCATCGTTCCACCTCCTGAAATCCCTTTTTTCAGGACGGATCCTATTTTTATCGTCGACCCCACTTGTCTTACAAGAAGCGTCGCCGAGGGGCTACTGTTAGTACCCGGTCCTAAAAAAGGTATTTTTAATATGTTAGGTTGGTTTGGTTAGGGTTGACCAAAAACCCTAATTAAAATCTTTTAATTCCTCGCGCTGTCAGCAGCTGGCGTGAAATCCATGCTTAGAGAAAAGTGCCGATCGACCATTTCTTGGAAGTGCCGATCGATCCTTCTTAAAAGGTTCGATCGATCCTTCTTAGAAGTGCCGATCGACCCTTCTTGAAAGGTTCGATCGACCCTTCTGAGAAGTGCCGATCGACCCTTTCCCCAGTCCAGCCCATTTCCCGAAGCACTATAAATACATGCCATCGGTTTACTTTTCAAGGACGGAGGTTCCCAATAGAAAACACACGGATTCTCAACAGAGAAATCAAGACTAAACTTGATTTGTTCCGTCCCACACACAATTTCCACGGAGAATTCAAGACTATAATTGATTTTCCTTCCGTACCTCTCCCATACTCTTCGAATCTTGCTAGATTCGACTCTCGAAGTCTTGCCACAATTGGTAAGCCTTTTATTAATATTTCGTTCTTTATTATTATTATTATTGTTATGCTTGCATATGTTTTAATTGTGCCTATATGTTAGACTTAGGACTATTTTAATATATTCAAGTATGCATAGCCGAGGATGATCTAAGGTTTCACCCGAGAAACCTAATGGATCTAGGAACTACTTCTTTCCTTCCTCCTTAATAATAATCATCCCATGATCGCCAATTCCCCAAGGATGAACGTTGATTAGTGCGCCTTTCGATGGCCTAAATCAAAGGTTCTAGGGTGTGATCATTAATTAATTCTTTCTCTTCCCTCCTCCTTATGCATGATCCCGTTTCTTCTATCTATTCCTGTAAACACCGCACACAACCAACACCCCACATGCTAGAAAGACCGATCCGTCGAGCAATAGGAGTGATAGCGTTTCTTCTCCTGTTGTAACTTGACCCCCGAACCCAATCACATGTTTAGCCTTTTTTCAATGCTTTGGGCTATATCAAAGCGGCGTGGCGACTCTCAAAAGTTAAACTAATATTTTTTAATATGGTTTAAATCGAGTGTCACTTAATGAATATCCCATTTTGGTCCGACTTCCATGATTATTTATTTTAAACCTCCGAATGCGCGTTGCATCGGGACGGGGTATTCACAAGTTAATGTGTCTGCAATGACAGTGGGTGGATACTCTGGACAGCAAGGTCAACCTAGTTTCCCGTACTTGGTCCTTCATCCTTCTTCCCCTTCCCTTTTCCACGGCGAGTATTTTTCACCTTCACAGGGAATATTCCCGTAGTCCTCCTACCTGGCTCAGGGACCCTTCCCGATGCCTCCGTCAAACCTGTAGCTGCCAACACAACCCTTTCCCTAGCTCTGTCTTGAGCTGCCTCTCTTCGAGCCATCATAACCGTGCTTTGATCGGCCTCCCGATCAGCATTGGCCTCATAGTCAGCCATGTCGTCCCCAGTACGATTCTGAGGGTTAGCCCCCGCTTCGGCCCTCCTCAAAGTCGAGCTGTCAAGGTAATCAACACCTAACAGCTCACTCCATCTCCACGAGATGGCCATCTGTGTCTCCCCCATACACTCTTCGTACCAGTTCAGATACTGCGTAGACAGAACAATCCCCCTCTCCGGTGAAAGAGAACCCTGGTAGGAAAGGACGTGTATTGCCACATCCGTGTGAGGAGCAATAGCGTAGAAGGATCTTCCATCAGCAGAGATCCCACCTCGAAGGTAGCAGCATAACTCAAACCCGTCAATGGCACCTGCTCCAGCCCGTACTGTCGCAACACCAATGATGGAATATAGAAAGATGTCTGGGACAACCCCGGTACTCTGACAACCAATAGACCCTCCTGAGCGGTCCGACAAGTCTGTAACTTCCAGTGAGGAAACCACCATCGCAAGTGATGCGTGCGGAGTCTGGCAATCCAGAGCTCCAGTTCAGCCTGATTGCCCCCTATCACTAGAGGACGTCGAGAAAAGGACCAAGCGTCACAAGACATTGGCACCTCGGGCAACATCTGCAACCTCTCCCTCAACCACATGGTAAGCATAACGGGACTCCCTCCCCACATGTACCGGCTGCCAATCACCATCCGACCTATGCCCAGGAATGTCTCGCCCAGGACCAAAGGCACGATGTCTCCTCCATTCCGGCACTGCCTCACCAGGTCCAGTACGCTGTGATGGCACACACCCAGGGACGTGAATGTGAACAAAGTAGCAATCGCGCACAGAGCAAACGCGTCCAACGCAAAAATGCTCCCCTCAACACCAGCAAATCTATCGGGCAGCCCCGAAATGTCGACATAGTCTGTGTTCAATATCAGAGTATGCTTCTTCAGCCGAGATACCAAGCAGAAACACTAACTTCTCAACAGTGACCATGCCACCCGCATAAGGAAGAACTAGCTGTTCCGTCTCAGGTCCTCCCAAAATGGCCCGGAAATCTTCGAACGTGGGAGTGATTTCGTTGTACGAGAAGTTGTACACATTCCTCCGTACATCCCAGAAATGAGCCGCGGCTCTCAAAAGATCCCAATCTGGCATGAGCTCCTTCAAAGTCCAAATAGATTTCATCCGGTAACAACCCTCGAAAAAACCCTTGTTTTGCCTCGTGTGGTTCCGTACCCACGACTGAAAATTGTCCAAGTATCGCTCTTGCATCTGAGACGATAGCTTAGGAAATGGAGCCATGAAAAAAATCAAAGAAAACCTTCAGGAATTTGAGAGAAATTCAGCTAATGGATCAAAGCAAACGCGCAGTTCTTACAAATTGCAAAGCTGAAACTGCAATTTAAAAGATTCTGGAAACTCATTCTCAGTCCGGCCGGACTCTTTCTCAAGTTGACTAGGTCAACTCTGCAGCCAGCTGCTCTCAAATGGAAAACAATTCCAAACCAAGCCCTGTTCATGCTTTCTTGAATCTGCGTGCTCCCATAGTTTCAATCAACCACTGCCAACACCACTTCCGCCCCGGGCTCAAGCAACAATGCAATTAATTAAATATCAGTGCATATAGGCATAAATTTTGACCAGTTCAAATTTTTGTGCATGTTCCATTTTATTTATTTTTGATCAACCTACTTGCTTATTTGCCAAAATAAAAAGAAGGTAATCACTAAATAGATGTGCAAAATACAGGTTCCGCCTCAAGGGCGCCTTTTCAAATACAAGTCAAATTATTCTGGACAATACACACATTTTGTCTAAAAAAGCAATAAAAGAGGACTACTCGGAGTCCTGCTCGTCATCCGAGCACTCGATGTACTGCCCCGCAGCAGTCGGATCTGTCGAGAACAGATAATCTCCGAATTCCTCCAGGCGGTATTAAGAGAAAGGCCGCCTCTGCGCCTGCGAACTCGAGGACTCTCCCTGTTCGTGCCCCGAGTGCGAAGAAGGACGAGCTCCAAACCCCGCCGTTCCGCCCGAGAACTGGCCAAATCCCTGCGCAAAGTCCGCTCCACCAGCCGTGGAGGCAGACGAACCTCTCGGCCTAGACGGCCTCGGCTCATGAACAGCCGCACTCCTCCGGGAACTACACCGCAGGAACTCCACGAGCCTCCTAGCGTAGTTGGCCCACCCGTCCAACTGTCTCATGGCCTAATTGTACGTACGGCCAGACACCTGCAAACCAAAAAAGTCATCAAAAGACCAATAGAAAGTACAGATGCAACATTTGCAGAATGCTACTATCAAATGCAGAAAATCAAAGGCACTCACCGAAGTGTTGGGGTCCGCTCTGTACCGAGGTCTCGACTCCTCCAAAATAGGGATCACCAACCGCCTACGTGAACCATCCAGCCCCTCGTACGCCAGCCTAGCGCGTGGGTACGGGTAGTCTCGGGGATATCCAGGGCCCTCGCCCTCCCTGTGCTGCACATGCGGGCTCCTCAGCCTCGTCCTCAAGAAGATGTCATAGTCGGCACCCTCTATGACATACTCGGTATAGAACACGCCCTGTCTATACTGCTCCAACTCCTCCATCGGTATCGATGAAAGATGCTGCATGTGCTGAGGTGGATCCACCTGCACCATAGGAAGGGACCCCGGACCATGCTGACGGGTCACCCTCTCCCCCAGATACATCGCATCACAGTGAAGTCCCACCAGTAGCTTCTGTCGTCGTGTCCCACCTGTACTCGCTCAGAGCTACGTACATGGACCTCGCCCTCTGCGTCACAGCCACCGCAGCTATCGCGCTGATAAATCCAGCTAAACCGGAGTCAATCACCAGCTGCCGTGGACTCCTCTCTCCATCTCGAGCCTCGTCCGGGAATATCTCCCACAGCGCTCGAACTGCCTCGAAGGCTCCCTGACTCTTCAAGTTGTGAACGTCAACTGTCCCTCGCCCCTGCAGGTGAACAAGGCAAGAATACGTTAAGTACAGAAGCGACATCAACAGAGTGCACGAACGCATGTCAAAATGATGCAACGCGGATACAGTTCTCATTTCTTCCTAAAATATTTCCATCCCGATTGGAGTATTAACGGTCCAAACTTTCAAAACATTTCGAAAACTCCGTCGAATTCGGAACTTTCAAAACATCTCGAAAACTCCGTCGAATCCGGAACTTTCAAAACACTTCGAAAACTCCGTCGAATTCGGAACATTCAAAGCATTTCAAAAACTCCGTCGAATCCGGAGCTTTCAAAACATTTCGAACATTTCGAAAATTTACTCCGTCCCGATTTAAACTTACTTTAATTTCGGAAAACACATCTAGGCATGGAATTTTGCAACCAAAATTTTTATGTCATCTACTCATAGTGTCAATTGAACTACACTCTAGTCAATTTCGACAAAGGCGCATAGGAAAGTAAAAACCCCCAATCCGGGTACCAAAATCCCTAACTCATTTCTAGTCAAATTCCTAACATTTAAAGAATGCACATTCTTAAAATTAATGGAATTTGAAGGAAGTTTACCTGTCTTTTGATCCCTTCTTTGGATTTGTGAGTCTCTCGAGCAGGGTAGAACTCCGCCGGATTCAATGGAAGAACGGTGGTTCGAATGGTCCGCACCAACCGTGCTCTTTCATTATCGGTCCTTCCATGATGAGCCATTGGTCCGAAATCCCCCTCCATGTTGATTTTCCCTTGCAAATTTGAGCAAAACTCACAATTTGGGAAGAGTTTTCTTCTCTCTTTTCTCTCCTTATCGCCTGAATAAATGGAAGAATGGTCCAATTTCACGTCGGCCTCGGCACTGAAATGAACCTGGTCAACTTCAGGTTCAGTCCGGTCGGACTCTTTCTGCAGCAGAAAGATTCCTTGCCACTTTGGCCCCTCAACTTCTCGCAGTTTCAATTTTACCCCTTTTAGCCCCCAAAAGTGTAAAATTTCCCCCAAGCTAGACCTTTCTAACACCCCATCCCCCGAGGATCAATTCTCAGTTAGTTTTCACTAACGATCGTCTCCAGACGTTAAATTCCCAGTTAGTTTTCAATAACGTTCGTCTCCAGACGTTAAATTCCCAGTTAGTTTTCACTAACGTTCGTCTCTAGACGTTAAATTCCCAGTTAGTTTTCACTAACACTCGTCTCCCGACATTAAATTCTCAATCCTCAGCTGACGTTTGACATTCAAACGCTCATTCCAGAACCAAACCGACATTTGACATTCAAATGCTCAGTCCTCTCTTCGGACAATCAAGTCACAATTCCGTCTCCCTACGTCAAAATTCCTATTAGTTTTCACCATCGTTCACTTCCCCGGTCGCCAGTCGTAAGCCCGATCTCCCACTACAGCGGCCATCAAGATAAGCCCGCACAACAATCCCTCTTCGGCCATCTTCATAAATCCGAATACCTTTTCACTCCAGCAAGTGAACATTCACTTCCCCGGCCGCCAGTCGTAAGCCCGATCGTCCCACTACAACGGCCATCAAGGTAAGCCCGCACAACAATCCCTCTTCGGCCATCGCCGTCAGTCCGAACGCTCCTCCCCAGTAGGATCCTAAGACCATCCGTCTAGGGAAGAAAACGTCAATCAACCCCCTCAGTTCCTAACTGACCCCGTCAGAACTGTGGACGCTTTTCCTCAGCAATGTGTCAGTCTCTCCCGAGACCACATCCTGTTCCTAACCCCGTCGTTAGAATGTCAATCCTTCTGTGTTGTTAGTAACGCCAGTTTAACACAACCATTCCAATCATTGCCACCCTATCCCCAGCGGCTAAACCTGGCAGTCATCATGAGTCCCGCACTCAAGGCACGAACGCCTTCTTCTCAGGATAAACGCATCCAGTAACTCCGGTCTGAGGCGCCACACGCCCTCGTATGTTTCAGCGACTCCGGTCTGAGGCGCCACACGCCCTCGCATGTTCCAGTAACTCCAGTCTGAGGCGCCACACGCCCTCGCATGTTCCAATAACTCCGGTCTGAGATGCCACACGCCCTCGTATGTTCCACCATCCCGATTTGAGGCGCCACACGCCCTCGTAAGTATCAGCAACTCCGGTTTGAGGTGCCACACGCCCTCGTAAGTATCAGCAACTCCGGTCTGAGGCGCCACACGCCCTCGCATGTTTCAGCAACTCCGATCTGAGGCACCACATGCCCTCGTATGTTTCAGCAACTCCGGTCTGAGGCACCACACACCCTCGTATGTTTTGCAAATCTCGGTCTGAGGTGCCACACGCCCTTGAAGGTTTCAGAAATCCCAGGTTCAGACGCCTCACAATAGTCTCTCTCAGGTCAAGGTCCCCACGCGCGGCTCCTTGCACCTACGAACTATGATCGGCTTGATTCCCACTCGGGATACGTAGGAATCCTTTTGCTAAGGGTCCAGCCAGCTGACCGCCCAGGTCTTTTTCAAAGGCATCCCCTGATTTGGATCCTTATCATAGACCCCACTTCCTTCGGAAGTGACGTCGCTGAGGGGCTAACTGTAAGTACCCAAATCTGGATCGTCAAAATCCGTTAGAAGTTAATCGGAATCCGTTAACTGGCCCGCTCCAGGTTAACCGGAACCCATTAAGCTCCCCGTTCCCAAGCCAACGAGACGTCCCGGGACTGCCTCGTGAATCCCAACGTCAAAGCGCACTCAACACACATCATTGCACGTAAAAGTACAGCTTTCCCTGAAAAATGCACTTTCCGGCACTTTTCGGGGGCATTTCAGACATTTTCCGGACTGTTATTTTAAAAAGGGACAAAACCGGGGATAATGGCATGAACTCCCACAACTTGGTGAGTCACAGGGACACGTGGCGTGCATGCCATAGCTCCCTCATCAACATTAGTCAAAAATCAGTGTGAAAAGACTAAAATATCCCTGGTATACAGTCTCAGTCCGGCCGGACTCATTTGCAGACAATCCAGAATTGCCAGCAAGCCCCTCCAATTTCCAAAGTTTCACAAAACCCCCAGGTTTTCAACCTCAGTCCGTCCGGACTCATGCTGAAATTTCACCTATAAATACAGAGGCTGTCAAAGCCATTTAGAACAACAAAACTTACTCCCTTTCACCCAAAATCCACGGCCTAAACTGGTTCTCACCCTCCTGAGCCCCGTTTTACCTCGTTTTGCATGAAAACTTCGTATTTCGATCAAATATAACCCCCGCCACCTCAAAACACCTTTCCAAACACATTTTCGTATCCCGTATATGCCCACCGAGCCAAAGGAGCCGACCCTAGCCATAGGTAGCTCCCTCTCTCTCTAAACTCTCGTTCCATCTCGGTTTATGCGCCAGTCGCTACAACCGTTTCGGATGACGTTGTTGAATGTAGACGCCTCTGTCTAACGAGGTATGATACGTTTTAATCCCTGATCCTCTTCTCTTCCTGTAAGAGAAGTAATCTCGGGTTAAAACGGCGTTCCGGCCCCGTTCCATTTACTTTTATGTCATTTACAATTCCGGATCGTTTGATCCGTCGATCGTCATTTACTTTCATGTCATTTACAATTTCCGAATCATTGATCCGTCGAACGTCATTTAAATTCTTGTTATTTACCAATTCCGGATCGTTTGATCCATCGAACGCTCTTTACATTTACGCAACTTTACAATTCCGAGCTGTTTGGCTCGTCGATCGTACTTTACAATTCCGGATCGTTTGATTCCGTTGATACCGCATTTTAAATACTGTCATTTACAAGTCCGAGCCGTTTGGATCGTGATAGTATTTACTTATCAAAGTCCGAGTCGCAACCCGATTCGTTGATCGCAAATCATTTAATACGTTTTTTCCGTAAAAATCGTTAACAATGACATGCCCGTTTCAAAACCGGAGTTCGACATTCGAACTCTCTTTCAAAATGCGCGAAATGACGTTTGGCATCCAAACACTCATCTTCAAACTTAAAAGCCGCCTTTTGACATTCAAAATCATTTAATACGTTTTTCCCGTAAAATCGTTAACAATGACATGCCCGGTTCAAAACCGGAGTTCGACATTCGAACTCTCTTTCAAAACGCGCGAAATGACGTTTGGCATCCAAACGCTCATCTTCAAACTCAAAAATCCGACGTTTGACATTCAAACGCTCCTTTCTTAAAAGTCAACATTTGACACTTTAGACAAACAGTTAAAATCAGCATTCGCACCACTTTTTCTAAAAACTTCCAAAACCGACGTTTGTCATTCAAACGCTCGCCTTTTCAAAAGGAATCACCTAATCAACGTTTGACATTCAAACCAAGATTAAGCTTGTCATTCAAGCCCCCATTTTCAAAATGCAAACACACACACACGCACACATTTTCGAGAAAGGTAGAAAGACTCGTCATACGAGACATTTCGGGTGATCTCAATATACTCTTCCCGAAACGTAACGTGACCTTCGAACCTAACAATCTCTGGTACTAAAAAAACTTTTTACTCGTTTTTGCTACCAATAAAAATGACTCCCCGTTTTCAAAGCCTTTTCCTAAGTTTTTGCTACCAATAAAAATGACACCATTTTCAACCAATAGCCGTTTCTCAACGTTTGGGCTCAAAATACAAAAATCGCGTGGCGACTCCTCTCCTTCCCGAAAGCGAGGTCTCAGACACCAACCCTCCGCGAAAGACAACCGCCTTCGCGTCACGCGAATCCGGGTAATTTCAATACTGCTACTGCCTCAAGTGATCCACTTCATGAAAATGTGGGTGGGAACAACCCAGGCACAGACATAGGTGATGTGAATCGTACTGCTAACTTGCCTCCTCCTCCCCCTGGACATCCCATGAGGAGACCCACACGGTCGAACAGTATGGCAGACGGAATAGGAATACAAGACAGGCAAAGGGAAAAGAGGCCCATAGCCACCCAAGGAGGAGGGGTAGCAAGCTAAGAAGGTCCAAACGGGTCGAATAGCTGTAAGCGACATGGCAGGTCCTTCAGTTTCTCACCCTAGTAGGAATGAAATCTTGCTAGAGAGAGCAAGAGTTTTGCAGAGCTTGATCGAAGTACAGAACGAGTTACTCGAGCTACCAGAGTCTCCTAAGAAGGACGACAGAAGATCAAAAATGGTAGCTCCTTCTCTAACCTTACATAGACGCGCTAATGGGGTCCCTAGGTCGTCTGGAGAAGAAAGGAGAAGTGATTGGCCTCCTCTTACTCATATTTCAGTTGATCGAACTGGCAACTTGAGGGATAGGCTTAATCATCAGAGGGAAAAGGAAGCTGACTCGACACAGAGGAGGCAACGTGAAGTTGATAGCGCTCGAGGTAGGTCGCCACCAAGGGGATATTGGTCACTTCCAAGGAGAGAAAGGAGAGAGAGGACTCCCCCAAGAGATGAAAGGGAAAGAGCACCCTCGAGGAGGGAGAACCACATAGAGGAATGACAGAAGTCCAATTCTGTCTCTCATCAAAGAGGCGACATGGATATTAGGGAGCTCTTAAACCTGAAAAGGAGGCTAGATGATTTGGAAGCTGATCGACAAGCTCCAGGAAGCAAAGGCGAACGAAATGACTGTACTCTTCGAACTTTGGCCAAAAACATGCTTGATAAGGGCCCATATTTTTCTAGTACGGGGAGCTCTTAAACCTGAAAAATATTCTCGCACGACAAACGCCTTGAAAAACATGCAACATTTTGAAGCCACCACGTGCTTGGTCTCCTCAGAGGATGATGTGCTGTGTAAGGCATTAACCAGCACCTTCACCGGTGCAGCTTTGAATTGGTTCCGTGGCTTATTAACTGGCTGCAACACCTCATGGAGTTATATGAGGAGAAAGTTTCAGGAAAGGTTTTCAACAGATGGGGCTCTTAAGAAGACAGTCACCGACCTAAAAAACATGACACAGGGAAAGACATAAAGTACCATGAGCTACTTCACATGATTTAAGGAGTTGGTCGACCAGATAGAGGATGACCTAACAGACAGAGAGGCCATCAATTGTTTTAGAAATGAGGTGTCTTCAACTGATTTGGATTATGAGCTCTAAGTTAGGAGAGCCAACACAATAAATGAGTTGTTCGAGAGGGCCTATGATGTGGCCGTTGCTAAGGAACTCAAGAAAATAAAAAAGGAGAGAAGCTCGAAACACTCAGAAGTTGGTGAGTCGACCAAAGGGGGATCAACTAGGACTGACTACAACAACAACAAGGGGAAAACAGTACTAGGGCGACTCAGAGAGTCCCCGAAAGCTTCACCCCACTTACAGTCAGTCGGACTGAGATTATGAACACGGTCGACCTAGGCCCTCCAACCCCCATGAACACCCAAAATAAGTTCAGGTGGGACAATGGCAAATATTGTGAGTACCACAAGGATACTGGCCACACTACGGATGAGTGTATGAGTTTGAAGAGGATCATCCAAAAATGGGTGAATGAGGGCATACTGGACAAGTTTGTAAAGGGAGATTGTCCTCCAGCGGGGGATCGACCAGCCAGAGGGGTAACAGAGCCAAGGCAGCCTAGGTTGATGCTGGTAGTAATAGCCGAGGAAACAAGTAATATAGCCCTTAAGCACAAGATCTTTCAACTAAATAAGGCTCTTCACGTCCCACCTAGAAGTTGTGTCCAGGACAAAGACATTAGCTTCTACTCCTACGAGCTCGCAACCAGTGTGGCAGCTAGGGAGAAAACCATGGTCATTCCAGGACTCATCAACAATTGCACTTCCAGCAGAATTTTGGTCGACACGGGGTCCTGCAAGGACATCCTAAACTACAAAACTTTCTTGGAGATGGGCCTTACAGATCTAAGGTTTTCGCCTTACTCAGGCGACTGGAAGGCTTCACCAACCACAGGGTCGACGCCAAGGGACAGATAGAGCTGGAGCTGGACGCTGGACATCATCCTCTGAGGACCACGACCAAGGTAACATTTATAGTGATTGATGTAATAAGTGATTATCATGCTATTATGGGAATTCCTGGCCAGGTCGCACTAGGAATGGTGCCCTCAATCCCCCACCAAAGGGTCAAGTTTTCCACCCCCCTAGGAGTTAGATGTGTGTTGAGTACAGCCAGGGACTACCTTGATCATGTGTTGAGGTACAAAACAAGAGGGACCTCGAGGTAGAAACTCCAGAGGCTAGCTGGAAATTCTCAAAGTCTATCACTACGACCTCAAGGTTAGCAGCAATCCAATGTGTGGAAGAAGAGATGGAACTATCGATGAGGCAATCTATCCCTCATATGACTTGGTCATGATTGAGCCGACACATCCCTCAGAAGGCACAAAGCCCACAGATAATACAATTTTGATTGACCAGGTCGTCATAGGAGACCAATCCATCATAGTCAACCAAAACTTGGGGGGGGGGAGGGGGCACCAGTAATGAGATTGTTGTCGATCTAGATGGAATGATTGAAACGGAGGCTCCACATCTGAGGGCTGAGGAAAGAAAGAAAGTCAGAGAGATCATCATTGAGACCCTGCAATTTAGGGATGGCCCAGAGCTAGAATCAGTGGACGAGCTAGAGGAGATAGAGGCTAATCCGGCCTACCCAGAACAAAAAATCAGGTTGGGTAGACAACTATTGCCCGAGGAGAAGGCTGAAATAACTGCCTTGTTGAAAGAAAGTATGGATGTTTTTGCATGGAAAGTGGAAGATATGAGGGGAGTTAAGGAAGAGGTTGCAGTACACCGCCTTGATGTCAACCCTACGATGAAATTCAAGAGCCAAAAATTGAGAATTTTTGCTCGTGACAAGGAGATAGCCATAAAGCAGGAGGTCGACAAGATGCTTAGTGCAAGTATTATTAAAGAGGCATCCTACAACACTTGGCTGGCAAATGTGGTGATGGTTAATAAAGCCAATAAGAAGTGGAGAATGTGTGTTGACTTCACTGAGTTGAACTTGGCTTGCCCAAAGGATAGTTACCCCCTTTCTCGAATAGACAAGCTGGTCGACTCAATTGATGGTCATGCCACCCTTAATTTTCTCTATGCTTATTTAGGTTACCACCAGATTAGGATGCTCAAAGTCGATATATAGAAGACGGCCTTCCAGGCAGCATGAGAGTTATATTGCTACATCAAGATGCCGTTTGGGTTGAAGAATGATGGAGTGACCTATCAGAGAATGGTGAACAAAGTCTTTGCTAGTGAGATTGGCCGAAACATGGAGGCTTATATCGACGACATGGTCATCAAAACCAAGTCTGGTCGTCATGTAGTCAACTTAAGGGAAATGTTTGCCAATCTACGAGCAAACGACATGAAGCTAAATCCCAGGAAGTGTGTGTTTGGAGTGGCAGCAGGCAAATTCTTGGGCGTCATAGATCACAGAGAGGTATAGAAGCCAACCCAGAAAAGATCAAAGCCTTTATTGAAATGGAGGAGCCTACATGCATCAAGGAAGTCCAACGCCTGAGCGGTAGAGTTGCTGCTTTGGGTCCTTTTATAACCAAGTCGGCCGAGAGGTCTCTCCCCTTCTTCAAAAATTTGATGGGGATGAAGCCTTTGAGTGCACGACCGAATGCTACTCATCGTTCTAAAAAATCTAAGAGTACCTCGCTACTCCTCCTTTGCTTAGTAGCCAGGTTCAAGGAGAAAGCTTATTTGTCTACCTGTCGGCCGGGGATCGAGTTGTGGCTGCAGTTTTGATTAGAGAAGAAAGTGGCGTCCAAAGGCCAGTTTACTATGTCAGCAAGGCCATGTCCGACGTAGAAGGGAGGTACTTTAATGAAGAAAAGGTGGCTTATGCCTTGGTCATAGCAGCAAGGAAGTTACGTGCTTATTTCTACGCTCACCCCATAGTCATGCTAACTAATGATCCTTTAAAGAAGTTACACAAGCCAAAAAGTTCAGGTCGACTACTCAACTGGTTAATAAAATTAACATAATTTGACATTGAGTACAGACCTCGAAAGACATTACAAGCACAACCTCTGGTAGACTTTTTGGTCGAGTTTACGTTCACCAAAGAGGATAACACAGAGGCACCTTAAAGAAAGGTCTCAAAAGGGAATGAACCATCAAGTCAGTAGTCATTAAGTTTGCCTGACAATTGCTGGAAAGTTAACTCAGATGGATCGGCCACAAAGAATGTTAGTGAGGCTGGAATCGTCTTGATTGAACCAGAGAGTGATAGAGTGTTCGAGGAAGCATTGAGGTTCAAGTTTCAAGCCTCCAACAACTATGCCGAGTATGAAGCCTTGATCGCAGCTATAGAATATGCTAAATGTTTTGGGGCTACCAAGATCGTGTCTTATTGTGACTCCGAACTGATTGTGTATCAAGTCAAGGGAGAATATGAGGTACTTAATCCAATTCTAGTTAAATATTGCGAGCTAGTCAAGAGGCTAGTCCAAGACTTAGAATTTTGGGAAATTCAGAGGGTAGGACGTGAAGACAATGAATTTAGCCAACCTACTCTCCAAACTGGCTACTTTAGACGAGCAACATGGCCAACCAATCTCATACTTAGAGCAACCCGCGTACAAAAGAGTAGAGGTTCTATGCTCGATGAACAGCCCTAAGTGTTGAGTTGATGAAATGAAGGCCTACATCGAGGCAGGTGAGCTGCCAAAAGACGATCAGAAAGATAGAGTGATAAGGAAGAAATCCCCCAAGTTCACTATACACGGGGAAACTTTGTTCAGAAGGTAATTCATCAAGCCATTGCTGAGATGTGTCCACCCTCAGGAAGCTCCTCACCTTTTGTTCGAAATACACAATGGAATATGTGGAGGACACTCGGGGGACAGGACATTAGCAGCAAGATAATAACATTGGGGTATTTTTTGTCGCACCTAAGGGAGGACGCTCGTTAGTTTTCAGAGAAGTGTGACAAATGGCAAAGGTATGCCAACCTACCAAGGCTAACAACCACCGAGCAAACCCATGTAGTCGCAGCTTGGCCATTTGACATGTGAGGGGTAGATTTGATCGTACCCTTCCCACCCGCTCGTGAAAATTGCAAGTACGTGATCGTAGCCATTGACTACTTCTCCAAGTGGATTGAGGCAAAGCCTTTTGCCAAGATAATAGAAGAAAACACCATCAACTTCATCCATGATTACATTTGGTGTCGCTTTGGGGTGCCACATTCAATCGTATCTGACAACAGACTACAGTTCTCAACAGCTTTCGAGACAAAGATGAAGAGGTTTGAGTCAAATACTGTAAATCGTCGGTTGGATGAATTTCCCCTCACTCTTATGGTAGTCCGCACAACCAATCGGGGGCCTAATGGGGAAACCCCATTTGCTCTTAATTTTGGGTCGGAGCCATGGAACCGGCCGAGCTACAGATTCCTACAGCAAGGGTTGCATTAATTGATCAAAATCAAAATGAATCCGACAGGTTGATCGACTTGGACTTGCTAGAGGAAAAACGGATGACTGCCCAACTCAGAATGGTCGAATACAAGCAGAAAACCAAGGGGTATCACAACAAGAATGTCAAAAAGAGGTCTTTTAATGTTGGGGACTATGTCTTACAGAAGATCGAGGTGACAGTGTGGGAAACCGATCAAAACAAACTGTCTCCAAATTGGGAAGGTCCTTATATTATCACAAGGGTGGTTAAGGAAGGGACCTACATGATTGGCCATCCGAGGGGCGACAAGCTGAAACATCCTTGGCATGCTAGCTACTTAATTAGATATTATTTCTTAAATAATTTTCTATGTATCGATCTACTTCATCAATAAAAAGTTACCCCTAAGAAGCTCTATTCACATTAGCGTTATGTTTACAACATGTTCAATTCAGGTCCGATTCGTAGTCGATCTCAAAATCTCAAACAGGTTCGACTAAAGCCTTATGCAAACCTCTTTATTAAACAGGTTTGACTAAAACCTTAAGTCAATCTCGTTCTTAAACAAGCTCGACTAAAATCTTGGTTAGCTTCGTTCTTAAACAAGCCTGACTAAAATCTTGGTTAGCTTCGACTAAAGCCTTAAGTCAACCTCATTCTTGAACAGGTTCGACTAAAGCCTTAAGTCAACCTCATTCTCAAACAGTTTCGACTAAAACCTTAAGTCAACCTTGTTGTTCAAACAAGCTCTACTAAAATCTTGGTCAGCTTCGTTCTTAATCAAGCTTGACTAAAATCTTGGTCAGCTTCGTTCTCAAACAAGTTTGACTAAAGCCTTAAGTCAACCTTATTCTTGAACAGGTTTGACTAAAGCCTTAAGTCAATTTCATTCTCAAATAGGTTCGAGTGAAGCCTTAAGTCAACCTCGTTCTCAAACAGGTTCGACTAAAACCTTAATTCAACCTCGTTCTTTAAACAAGTTCGACTAAAACCTTAGTCAACTTCATTCTCAAACGGTTTCGACCAAAACCTTGGTTAATCTCATTTTTAAAAAAATGATCAAGCTAAGACTTTGATCGATCTTTTACTCATGCTAGTTCGACAATAAAAATGAAAGTACATGGATCAAACAAGAATGATTCAAAGTCAGCTATCATTAAGTGGTTAGTCCCCCAAAAATGGGCTAGGACTAACCTAAAAACACAATGTTATAAGTTAAAATGCCTCCTAAACTGGGCCAAGGCATTAATAAACTAAAGACGATAAAAACAGAAAAGTGTTTGGGACTTGTTCGTTACAAAAAGCAAAAACGAAGGAATCAGTCTTGTTGGTCATCATCATGCTACTCTGACTGCTGCTGCTGCTGCTCTGACTGTTGCTGCTGCTGCTCTTGAGGCTCAGCATCATCATACATTTGGTCCCATGTGACCTCTTCATCTTTATCGGCTTCATCAACTTCATTGAGCTCTTGTAAAATAGAATTGAAGTTTATGGGCTCAACAACAGGGGCGACCCAAGGCTCTAGCCCATCCTCTGCTTCTTGTTTAGCTATAACAGCCAAATCATTGTCATTATATGGCACGAGGGAATGGCCAGCATGAGCTACCTCATCATATCGATTTGCATAAGCCCATTGGGCCAACTTCTCAACATATAGCTCGACTGAAGGGTCGAAAAGGGCTCGCCGAGCCATATATTGGCATCCAACATCAAATAATTCCCTAGCTCGGGTTGCAATGATGTTGTAGCACTCATCACTTCTCTTAAAATGCTCGACGACAGGCCTCTCCCTGGCCTGGGCCTCCTCCTCCCATCTGATCTGGGCGACTCGATAGTCGTCGCTCATTTTTATCATCTAATTGTTATGATCATGGAACATCCCAAATAAGTGCTTCAGCTCCCCCTCCAGTTTAGCCTTCTCTTACTGGGCCAGAGCGACCTCCCCTTAAGGCAACTTTTGTATGGGTCCAAGAATCCACTTCAGCCTGTAGAGGAGCGAGCTGCTCCTTAGCTACCTACCATTAGTGCGGCTAAAGCTTCATCTCTCTCCCTTTCAGCATTGAAATGAGCTGCTTGGAGAGCTTGGCATTGGGAGTCAGCATCTCTTAGCTTCTGCCTGAGCTCGACGACTTCCCTAGCCTTCCTTGAGTAGTTGGCTGAGGTGATCTACTCATTTTCCAGTGCAACCCTCCAGCTACACTTAGCCTGCTCAATCAAGGCTAGAAACTACATGATAAAAAGAAGACGATCAAGATAATGACGATCAAAACAATAGACAAAACTTGAGAAAAGTGTTAGTAGTACCTCGGAGGCCAGGAGACTAGACCGATCATTGAACTCTTCTTGGGTTAGCCCTTCTTCATCAAATCGGGCTATCAGATCCCTAGCAGCCACCCTTCTCACAATGACCTGACCCAGTCTCATTTCTGGATACTGGTGGCTTAATGCTTTGATACCAGAAAGAGGGGGGGTGGATGTCACTGAGCTTCTCCACCATGGCCTGGAATTCATCCGTGCCCGCTCAGCACGTGATCTCTTTCTAAGATGACCAAGTGTTTGGTTGACCTCAATCTCTTCTAGCTCCTCGACCTCGAGCTCCAGGTCAACAATGTTATAGAGATCTAGCCCCGTTGATCCTAGTCTAGGCTCAGAGCTTGACTCCTGCTCCATTTTCCTTTCACTATCTCCCTCTCCCCAAAAATTTGAGCTAGGATCGGTTGTTCAATAGGCTTTACCTGCTCAGACCCACCAATAATGACCATCCCCACTCCTTCCTTGGGAAGCAATTTATTCCTGTCCATAGCCTCCTTCTCTCTGCTGGCCCGAGCATTGGTAGCTCCGTGGGCTTTCCTATTCTTTCTCATATCACCTAGATCGACGATGCGATCTATTTGGGCTTCTTATTCGGGGGTAAGAATTGCATGATCAACAATAAGAGAGTTAGCATACATATATACGAGCAAGCAGTTGAAATAATATGGAAACCAAGGCAAGCACTTAACTGCCATAGTGAAAGAGACCCCTGTAATGGCCCGACTTTTTCTTTCAATAATGGCATTGGGTTTCGAATATCTCTCTCTCTCTCTCTCTCTCTTTCTCTCTCTCTCGTGGATCACCCGGTTTGGGTACCTAAGACTTCTTATAATGGGGACTAGGGGGCCCACTTCTCCATCTCCACTCATCATCATCCCAGCTTGGATGAAGAAGTCTTATACGACCCCAAGGTGACCCAGCTTATGGTGCTCCTCCGAGCTACCATTGTCAACCTACGAGTGAGCTCATCACTCCACTCTGGGACTCAATAATCCTCCTCATTCATCGGCTCTGAATCCACCTCAGGAAAAGGGAACTCCCATCCTTTCCTACTCTTAGCAAGAATCTTGTGGTTGTTCCACCCCGACACTTTGTAAGGCAAATTAGCAAAAAGCTTGGGGGCCTTGGCCTTAGCTGGGGTGCTGATCCAAAAGGTTTTCTTCATTCATGACGATCTTAAAAAAAATTCTAAATACGAATATGCATGGTTCGAACCCCACAAACCGGCATACCAAGGCAAAGCACACCAGCACCCTAACCGTGTTGGCTCCAAGCTGCATGGGGACCGCGACCAAACACTCCAAGAACTCACAGATGAAAGGAACAAGAGGTAATCTTAGACCATCCTCAAATTGACCGTAGTAGAAGGCTACTTTGGTCGTGCTTAAACCCTAGTGCGTCCAGTTTTGTGCATTACTCTGCCTCTCAGTGAAGTGAGTCAATTGAAAGTCAACTCGAGGTACCTCGAAGAAGTCGTATAGGATCTTAATGTGGGAATTCTCATTCTACCTTTCAATAGCCGGCTTGGGGGCCACATATCCCCTCTCATTATGACCTGGCACCACTTTCGATCAAAACTTGTCCACTATATTGCCTGAGGTAGAGCTCGATGAAGTAGAACTCAATGACTATTGAGCAGCCATATCTACAGAAAACACAGAAATAGGGGAATCAGACCTAGTAAAAGATGAGTCCGAGCTATCTAAGGGCGATCTAGATTCCCCTGGGAAAGCTAACCTATCATGAGTAAAAGGTGGTTTACTGGACTTGATATAGAAGATAATAAGGTGGTCAATCTATTTATTGAAGAGACGGAAATGAATAATCTGTAGATCGTCTGCCTTTAAGTCTCCCATACTCTCACCTCCTGAAAACCCTATCTCACCATAGAACAAGCTCCACCTATCTAAGATAGTGACACACCCAGCTAAGGTCAATTCTTTCCATGGACCCTCTGTTCACGCAATTATAGACATATCTAACTCCTAGATCGAAGCTAAAGGTCCTAGCCATGGCGGAATAAAAGGGGAAGCTCAACCTAGAATAGAGAAATAGATGGGTATGTTAGGTATGCTTATTATAAACCCCTCTTATTACTTGATTTGATTGACATCATCACCTATTTTATTTTACATGAACTTTAGGATCTTATGTAAGAAGTTTTATACTTCAAATTTTTAGTTAATTCCATTTTTATAGAATAGTTACTTAGGATTTAGAAGAATAGAATTTTTAAGTATTTTGGCTCAAGAAGGACTGAAGGGTTAAACCATGCGGCTAACCTCACAGCTCAAGACAAGCCTCAATTGATTGATCAACTCCATGCGGCCGACCGCAGTGACCATGGCTGACCGTACCCCACTCAAGTCCTTAGCCAAATTGAAGATTGAACATTAAAGATCAGATCTGGGTATAATTGAATCTGACCACATATCAGAGTTAACTCAAAGAATTATACCATTGCAGAATTCACTTAGAGAATTTCAAAAAAGTGACAGCTGTTGTCATTCGTACCAAAGACACATCACCTTTCCACTAACTCTAAAACATGAAGACAAAAAGAAAATGTGCTCCAATCAGACATCAACTTCATATTGTCCTTAATGCTTATCCAATAAGGATTTCCAATGGCTACTTTATTACCAAGGCTATAAATGGCCTTGTTTTCAAGCCATGAAGATTGCTAGAGATATTATTGTTGAAATCCTTAAGAAGTGTTGAAGCTCATACTCAGATTTCTAGAATCCTTTGAATCTTCAAACACTTCATCTTCAAGTCTTCAAGAAATATCACTTATCCAGAAATTTCTCAACCATTGTAGCCACAACAGGATTCATCGAGCTCTATTACTGATATTATAAAGAGCTCTTGAATCTTGAACACACACACACCCCTTGAAATCAATCTTGTTGATTGCAATACTTGGGATACACTTGTTATAGTCTAGGATTAGCTTCATAGAAAAGATAGTTAGATTTGAGATTAATTCTAAACTTTGTAATCATTGTAACAGCAACTCAAATATCTAAATATACTATCTCCATTAGAAAATTCAATACTAACCATCTTGTAGAGTACGTAGATCATTTACGATTGAACCTCTCCAAATATATTGTCCAACACTTTCTGCACTTTACTTTGTTTGTTTTTAAGTTTTCTTATTTTTTCTTGTGTTTGATTTTCATTGTTATCCAACCACATTGTGAATTGTGTTTATATTATAAATTTGTCTTAGATTTTTCAACCTTGTGGTCAACCATACTTTCCCATTTGCGGTCGACCAAACTCATTTTCATTATTACACATTTATAATTAGAAACCTCTGTTGGCATTTTACTATCTTGATAGTTGATTTTTAATTGACCACACTTTCAAAATAGTAAGCCAAGGTTGATTTTTGAAAAGGGTTAGAAAATTTTTACACAACTATTCACCCCACTCTAGCTGTTTTTCATACCTTTGTTACATCATTGGGACCAACAAGTGGTATCAGAGCAAACACCTTTATAAAAAAATTCTTTGTTTTTCAAGCTTAACAATTTGGGTGCTGATTCATCATGACAACTTCAAAAGCTATAGCAACGATTAACTATTCACACATTCCTATGCTAGATAAAGATCATTTTGATATCTGGAAAGCTCGCATACTGATTCATTTGGAGTCTATTGATGAGATGTTGGTTGATAGCATAACCAATGGACCGTTTGTACCAATGAATGCCAATCCAGATGCAACTACCAATAATGAAATTCCTGAAGTTAAAAAGCTTAAGTCGGAATGGGCTGACGAAGAAAAAAGATATGTTGCATTGGATAGCAAAGCCATGCATATCATTTCTGGAACCCTAACAATATCTACCTATCAGAAGGTCATGAAATGCACGAGCGCAAAGCAAATGTGGGATGCTATTGAAAGATATCTCGAAGGTGATAATCTGTGCAAGTAGAACAAGAAGTTTTAAGTAGAAAGAAGATATAGCAACTTTACAAGACGGCCAAATGAAACTCTACATCAAACCTATGACTGCTATGTTGAGGTAGTAAATGCTTGCTTATTCTTGGTAAGTGTTAACTGATAATGAAATTAACATGTTATTCATTGCTGCTCTGAGATCCAAATGTATGCACAAAGCAACTTCCCTCGAAGACTCAAAAGGTTTGAATATTTAGTAACTTGTATGCAAATCTTAAATTCTATGAACTAAAGTTAGAACATATTGACGAGGTTGAAGGGAAAGGAAAATCACTTTATATGTCTATTGTTGACCATGTGGAGAAACCCTCTAAGCCTACCTCAGATTCTAGTATTTCAACTTCTTCTCTTATCGATATGGATGACGAGGATTTTGCCATGTTTGTAAAATGTTTTCAAAAATTTCGTAAAAATTCAAAGACGTTTTCAAAAGGTAAACCTCCAGCAACATCTTCTAGGGTGAGTGACCTAAAGAAAAAGAGTGACCTTGTCTGTTAAAATTGCAGAAAGCCCGATCATTTTGATTTTGAGTGTCCTAAACCTAAATATGAATATTTGAAAAAGAAAACTTCTCCTTCGAACTTTTCACGACGAAAGAAGATGGTTGCTGAAGAAGAAGAGAACACAAAAGAACTTGCTACTTGGATCGAAACTGATTCTGATGAATAAAGCGATGAGAATACCGAAGAGGTAAATCTCTACCTTTTTGCTAAGGATGATTTTACTGACTAAGAAGATGAAGTTTCTCTTCAGTTACGCAGAAAGAAAAATGAGGTGGTTTCTAAGAAAACCAAAATTGTGGCTAGTAGTGGGGACTATAGCAACTTTGAACTCACTCCAAGCTACAAAATTGGTAATTGCTCATTTCTCGCCCTATCTTTCCACCAAAAAATGAAACACCTTCAAAAGTTGTGTCTACTCCAAGTGTTTCAAAAAGAGTCAATAAGATTTATCCCATGAAACAAGAAGAGATGTTCAAAAAGGCTGAAGTGATGATCCAAAGGTTTGAATGTTAAAAAAGCTCTATCACTATCAACCGATGAGATTTCTCAGCTCAAGACGGATAAAAGTGTGATAAGGTCTGAAATCAAATTGTTGAAAGACCAAGTCAAAAGCATGACTCCTTTTACTGAATTAAACATTACTCTTGAAACTAAAGTTGTCGCACTCAAAATTAGAAACGATGACTTGGTTTCTCAAAACACCAATCTCCAAAAGGTGATTGATGAGTGAACCAAATCTTATATCACTATGGATCAAATAATAGAATCCCAAAAGTTGAGTGCTGATAAAGAAGGCTTGGGATTCCAAACTAGTGACAAATTTAATTGTGCCTCTTGTTGTGAAAAGAGTGAAAAAAATTCTGATCAAACTCATAAAAATCCTAAGGTGAAGCAATCTAATTCAAAAGGTAAATGACATGAACCAAAGGATAAACTTAAATTTCATTTTGTCTACCCAAATAATCAAACTGGAAATAATTCAAAGATGAAAAGAAATGAAAAAGAGGAAAAATGTTGTGATGTAAAACATCATGTGGTCGACCACACCACACATCCGACCACATACCAAGCTTCCACAAGCAAGGCAAGTGCTACTAGGAAATCTATGGTCAACCACAAAAAGACTATTTTTGTCAAAGCCAAAATCTCTGGCCCATCTAAAGATGTGAAATCTAAGACTAGTAAAGAGTTTATCAAAACATAGTTTGGTAGTGGCTTTCATCATTGTATTGTATGTGATGGTTATGATCACTTGTATGAAGAATGCCTTTTGAGATTCACACCTAATGCTCGAAGACATAATCCGTATTTGGTCAAACAAATGTGGGTCATCAAAAGGTGCTAACCCAAGGAACCAAAAGAATAAAGGGGACCTCGTGCTTAAATGTTTATTTTTCAGGTACTCTGCTTCATGGCTGTAGCTTCCAAGGCAAATTCAAATGAATGGTATCTTGATAGTGCCTGCTCAAGACATATGTCAGGAGATATCACCTTGCTGAAAGATGTCCGTGAAGAAAGTGGTCCTTCAGTAACTTTTGGGGATAACAATAAAGGAAATACAATTGGATATAGAGTCATTCGAAAAGAAAATATCACAACAAAAGAAGTTTCTCTAGTAAAATGACTCAAGCACAATCTTCTCTCCATATCTCAATTTTGTAACAAAGGATTGCATTGCAACTTCACTTCAACAAACTGCTTCATTAAAGATGGCACATCCGGAGTCACTTTGCTCAAAGGGATTCATAAGAGTAATGTTTATATTATTAATTTTAATTCTGTTTGAAACATTACTAATCTCTGTTTTGTAACAAAAAGTGTGAGTGGAAATAGTTGGTTGTGGCACAAAAGAACTAGTCACCTGAACTTCAAGTATTTATCAAAGGGATTCATAAGAGTAATGTTTATATTATTAATTTTAATTCTGCTTGAAACATTACTAATCTCTGTTTTGTAACAAAAAGTGTGAGTGGAAATAGTTCGTGGTCTACCCAAAGTAGCTGATCACCACGACAAGAAGTGCACCGCATGTCAACTTGACAAACAACCCAAGGCCTCTTTCTTAAGCAAGACTGTGCCTTCAACTTCAAGATTTTTGCAACTACTCCACATTAATATGTTTGGACCTGTCACCATCGCAAGCATTGGAGAAAGTAGATATACTTTAGTTGTGGTGGATCATTACTCAAGATATACGTGGGTTGAGATGATGACCTCCAAAGTTGATTGCTATAACATCTTGACCTCACTCTTTAGACAGCTGCAAACTTAAAAAGAAGATGACATCGTTAGTGTTAGATCGGATCATGGAACTAAATTCAAGAACAACATTGTAGCTCAATACTGTGATGATCATGGTATTGACCATAACTTCTCTGCTGCTGGAGTTTCAAAACAAAATGGGGTTGTGGAAAGAAAGAATAGAACATTGATTGAGGCTAGAAAGACAATGCTCGCTAAAGCCAAGCTACCATAATATTTTTGGGCTGAAGCAACTAACACAGCATGCTTCACTCAAAATCGATCCCTAATCAACAAGATCTACAATAAAACTCCATATGAACTTTGGAGAGGAAGAACCCCCTACATTTCTTCAAGATTTTTGGATGCAAATGCTTTATTCTATATAATAGAAATGAGCATTGGGGTAAATTCGCTCCTAAAGCGGATGAATATATTTTTGTTGGGTATGTCAAATATTATAAATCTTTTCATGGTTTCAATAAAAATAGTTTAAAGATAGTAGAATCTGTCCATGTTAATTTTGATGAACATTCTCTCATTGAGCCACATTTGGCTCCAAATGTTGCTGATGATTTTGTTGAGCTTAATGAGACGGGTGTTCCCCCACAAACTACACCTATATCAGAAAATCACTCAACACAAGGAAATCAATCAACTTCGACCGCACCAAGTTTTTCAGAACCAACATCAGAAGTTCCTACTGAAGATGTTCATACAGAAGATGAAGTCGAATCTACTCCCATACATTCCATAGAGCCAATACCTCACCCAATCAATAACATCATTGGTGATTTGTTCTCTGGTATTCAACAAGAAGCTCTCACTATGATGAGCGTACTTCACTCTTATCTCAACTTGAACCAAAGAAAGTTGATGAAGCACTACAAGATTTAAGCTGGGTTGTGGCTATTCAAGAAGAGCTAAACCAATTTGAAAGATATAAAGTTTGGAATCTAGTTCCAAGATGAAAGGATCAAGTAATTGGTACAAAATGTGTGTTTAAAATAATCACAAGAAACAAAGCAAGGTTGGTTGCACAAGGATATAGACAAGAAGAAGGAATCGATTATGATGAAACTTTTGCCCCCGTTGCAAGACTTGAAGCTATAAGGATTTTATTAGCTTATGCCTCTTTCAAAAGATTCAAGCTTTATCAAATGGATGTGAATAGTGCATTTCTCAACAGTGAACTTCAAGAAACGGTCTATATTGCACAACCTCCTGTATTTGAAGACAACAATCCTCCTGATCATGTCTACAAATTCCAAAAAGCTTTGTTTGTACTAAAACAAGCTCTAAGAGCATGGTATGATACTTTATCTAATTTTTTTTAGAAAAGGGCTTCAAACAATGTAAAATTGATACAACTCTTTTCATTGCCAAGTATAATGATCATTCTCTACTTGTTCAAATATATGTTGATGATATAATTTTTGGCTCTACTAATGAAATCTTGTGTAAGCATTTTGAGAATCTCATGAAAAGCAAGTTTGAGATGAGCATAATAGGAGAAATTACATTCTTACTTGGGCTCCAAATCAAATAATGTAATGAAGTCATTTTCCTTAGCCAAACAAAATAAACCAAAGATCTAATAAAGAAATTTGGACTTGAAAATGCAAAAGCATACGACACTTCTATGACCACTGGTAACAAGTTAGACAAAGACTTGAAAGGTAAGAAAGTTGATCAGACATTGTATCGAGTTATGATTGGATCCTTACTATATTTAACTGATAGTAGGCCAGATATCATGTTTAGTATTTGTGTTTGTGCTTGCTATCAAGAAGATCCTAGAGAAGCACATCTTATAGCTGTAAAATGTATTATTCATTATATATCTAGGACTATTAACCTTGGAATTTGGTATTTCGAAGAACCATCTTTCGATCTTATATGTTACTCAGATACAGACTATGCATCTTGCACAATTGACAGGAAAAGCGCTAGTGGAACTTGTCATTTTCTTGGAAATCAACTTGTTGCATAGGCCAACAAGAAACAAGCTTCAGTTTATGTTTCAACAACGAAGGCTGAGTATATATTAGATGTGAGTTGCTGTTGCTAGACACTGTGGATGAAGCAACAACTAGTTGACTATGGCATCCATGAAGGAAATTGTCCAATCTATTGTGACAATACATCAACCATTGCAGTATCAAACAACCCTGGCATGCATTCTAAAACCAAGCACATTGATATCAAGTATCATTTTCTCAAGTACCATGTTGAAAAAGGTAACATTCACTTAAAGCATGTGGGTAGTGACAATCAAATTGCAATATTCTCACCAAGGCTCTAGATTCCAAGAGATTCATATATTTAAAAGGAGAAATGGTTATGCTTGAACTTGTATAAACTTGACCATATTATTTTTGTCTAACAAACATTGTGTGTTTTGAGTTCATGATTTAAGTATAGGTCAAAGAATGTCCCATTCCATTCAACACGATCGACTGCACCAAGCCTATCCTAAGCACGGTCGACCACATTGGTCCTTTATGTGCCTCATATATATCTCAAGTGGACTACATATATCAATTGGACCGCATAAGGTCATAATACATCATTAGGCTTATTAGAAGCCATTCTATAAGGTTAATCGTTTGGCTCTAAAAGGCCTGCTCAACCGTATCCATAAAAATATGATGTAAGTATCCCAACTCTTATTGATGTTTGGAACTTGTCCTTTTTAGGACAAGATAATTGCACAAGGGTACTTTTGCAATTATTTTTCCCTCATTTTTCATAAATTCAAATCATTTATGAGGAGAATATTTTTGTCTTAAATGACACATCCTCCAACACTTGTTCAGCCGTCATTGGCTGTCAAGGTGAAGACAAAAGGACTATCCCTTACACATAGGATATTACTGTGCACTATCCCATCTCCAAAACTTCTCCCTCCACTACTCCAGTTATTCACTTCCCACAATCACCTGCACACACTTCTCTGCTAACCTTGCCTTTGCCTTCTTCTCTCTTTCTCTACTTTCTCTCACTAAAATCTGCTAGTATAAATTAGCTCCTTCTAAGAAGCATTCAACCAAGAAATTTTTTGAGAAATCAAGCACAGATTCCTCCTTATCAAAATTCGTAGTCATGGTATGACTCTTCTATCTCGTTACTTCGAAATTCAAATTTTGAATATATTGTTCATATTTCGTCATGAAACGAGGAAACCCATTTACTTGATTGTTTGTTATGAAATTCTTCCACATTGCTGCTTGGTTTATCATTCTGTAACTCATTATGTTGTCAATTTTATGTCTACTTGGTATTTTGATGCTTCAATGGATGATTTTTTATAAACAAGGTTTCGAGTTTGTTCAATAGTTCAAAACTGATTTATGCAATTTTTAGTGTTTGATTCATGTTTTTGATGATGTTTTGATGAAATTCTTGTCATTGGAAACATGAAAATGTATATTTTTCTTAGTTATGTTCATTTCTGGAAAAACCCTCTTGATGTTCTTGGTGTTCTTCAAAAGTTCATCATGTATTCATCCAAGTTTTTCAAAATTTCTTTATATTTTAGGTTTTGATTCATTTTGATCATGTTTATACTTTTTGATCCAAAAATGTATCTACAGTCATTTGTTTTATGTTTTGCCTCTAACTTACTCTGTGTAAATACGGTCGACCGCATCTATATGCCAACTGTACGATCGATCGCACATGACTCTATCAAAGTTGCTAAGTATTTTGCTCCTTTTAAGCTTAGTACTTACAAAACTTGTATCTCTTTTTCTCACATTGATATTTTATTTACAGAATACAAGGCACTTCATCCATGGATGGGTGATAGATAGAAAAGACTTAGCACAAGATGCTTTGTGTAGAGTGATGTTGAAAGCCTTCAAAGAGAGAGTTCTTCCATTCTTCAATATGAAGCAATCTTTCCATATCCCAACTCTAGTGGATCAATTCTTCCACTATGCAAGAGTGATCAAGGTGAAGGATGACAGAGGTAGAACCATCAAGCTGATAAGAACCAAGATTCAAGGAGTACCATTGGACATATACTATGTGGATATTGCCACAGTCCTAGGCCTCGTAATCATCAAAACTGACCTAATGGAACTTGACCAAGCAGATCTTGATATTCTAGCCAAGTCATTGATAGGAAGTAAGTCAGTATCTACAACACCAAGAAAGAATTTTGATGAGCAAATATACCACATAAGCCATCTAGTGGGACATTGGTTTTTCTGCAAAACTATCAATGAAGTAAACTTCAACAATGACAAGTGGAAAATCTTTGTTGCTATTTTCCAAGGATCAAGACTACATTGGCCTAAGATCATATATCAAAGGCTGCTGGCAAGTATCTTTGAACACCAGAAGAATGAGGCTGCATGGCACAACAAGTACAGAACCCATACAAGACTGATATCCCTACTTCTTACCCAAACCATGGAAATAAGTAAGATTGTGGGCAGACACAGAGAGCTGCATGAGGAGATTCTCAAGTCTAAAATTTTCACAAGGAAGACTATGCAAGTGTTCAAAAATAAATTTGATGATGAGCTGTACAGGCAGTTTTGGGAGAAAGACCCCATTGAGAAGTATGTGCCTCCAAAAAGCTCAAAGAAAATTGAGAAGGAAGTGGTTGAAGAAGAAGAAGAAGAAGCTGAGAAGGAAGACTCAAGCAAAGTGGCCAGTAGAGCCAAATGAAAGGGAATTGTCGTTGAACTTCCAAAGAAGAAAACAAAGTGTGTTGATTCACTTAGGAAGCCAGGTGGAATCAAATTCAAGGAAAGTACTTTGTCAAAATCAACTTCATCCTCCAGCTCGATCGCACCTGCACGATCGACCGCACCAATCAAGACTGCAAAGTTTCCAAGCCAATTCCTCCATCCATCCCAAACCTGCCAAACCTCTTACTCAAATCAAACCCTCCAAGCCAAAATCAACCATCCCTCAGAAACAAACACTTGCAGCTGATGAGCAAGAAAAGCTGATATATACCCATCTCTTTGGTGCTCCATCTAAGGGGGAGAAGAGGAAACAATATGACAGACCAAGCACCCCAAAAAAGAAAGCAAAACTTGTCAATGCTAGAAGAGCTGTTGAGGACCTAGGATTGGGAGATAGTGATGAAGATAATCTTTCTGAGAATTTGGCTGACTCAATTCCTCCATCACCTCCAGTTGTACAATTAAAGAGACAATACATACTTGCCATCCCTGATGATGATGCAAGTGCATTGTTAGAAGAATCTTTTGAAGGTGATCATAGAAATGAGGCTAAAAACAAAGGTAAATGAAGAGGTTGAGAAAGAAATTTATGAGGATGTAAATGCTGAAAAAGATGAGGATAATGTTGGTGGTCAAGCACTACTAGAAACTGGCTCATTACCGACGGATTTATCCGTCGAAAAATCTCACTTTTCATTGGTAATGTGGATTTACCGACGGACAAAATCCGTCAGAGTTCATCGGTAATAACTGGTTGGTAATACCGGCGGACTTAATCCGTCGGCAATTCCGGCGGACCGTCCGTCGAAAAACCCAAATAGTCCGCCGAAAAATGTCTGTCGATAAGGAAGGACGCCGGCCGATGGCCGGAGTTATTGCCGGCGGATTGGTCCGTCGGTAATCACAATAGCAATTTCGGCGGATTTGTCCGTTGGTAAGGCTCGGTAATGAATGAGGTACAACGAATTTACGGACGGAATAGTCCGTCGATAATGTGTACATGATTTAAAAAAATGCAATTTTTTTTTGTAAACCACCTTCAAAGGCTGTAACCTGTTCAAAACAAATACCAACATGTTTAACAATCAAATACCAAACTAAACTAACAATCAAAAACCAACCTGTTTAAACAAATACCAACATTTTCAAACAAACACCAACAGCCTGTTACGCTTGAACATCAATAAAATACAAGTGCCACAACTACCATACAAATCAAGCAAAACTGGTTGGGAAAGAGGAGGGGAAAGGGGAAGGGGGAAGGGGAAAGGGAAAGGGGAAAGGGAAAGGGGAAGGATTTTAAAACTACTTTAAGTTTGATTACATGTCAAATAAAATACAAGTTAAAATTCAAGTTTAATGACCACGACCAGGACTGATACAAGTTAAAATTCAAGTTTAATGACCACGACCAGGACTGTTACCGCTACCACCACTTCGCCTACTAGTGCCACGACCACCATCTAAATCAAGGTATTGACCGACTGATGAGGCAAATGCATTACTGCTAGTAGGTTGCTGTGGTTGCAAATTCATGGTGGCCAAGTATTGTTGCATGCGCTGCTCAAACTGGCTTTGCACAAGTTCTCGCTCTTTCCGAAGACATTCCTCCAACTTGCTCTCCAACTTTCTCTCTGAAATTTTCTATGGCTTAGAACAAGTGAGGCGAAACTCACAAGGTGAGATGAAACTCACAAGTGTTGTCCTTAGTGTTACCAGGACTAACAACAACACATACACCAATTCTAGAAAAACACAAATAAATAGAAATAAATCTAATTTGCAGCGGAAGAATTAAAACAATACATAAGAATATAATTTTTATCAAGTTATATAAATATATAGCTTGATGGGTGCCAGGAGGGCAAGACCTTTCTATTAATAATATAAATTCAATACAAGGTCGAAGAAGTTCCTTGATGATAAACAATCATTAACATAAGAAACAACATATAAAAGAACTCTCTCTGAAAATGAACACTCAAAACCTCACAAAAATATAAAAATCTATATGAAATTCTCGAGTGTCGGACTGAGTGTTGCCAACACTGAATGGCAACACTTGAGAGCAGAATTCTATTTATTGTGAAGATTTGCGTTTTCTGAATTGGATGATCTTCAATGAAGATCCACTGCACTATTTATAGGCCACAAAGTCTTGAAGCCTACTCAAAATGATCAGCAACAGCCTTGGAGTTTGTTTCCTCCAAATTAGCCAACTCGCCTCATTTGTAGGAGACTAGGTCTTCTCTTGCTTGTACCTCTCACCTCTAGATGCCTTGTACTCTGACTTGTTCTCCCCTTGAATAGCTGAATAAAATCTCTTTTTGCTTGGTCATTAATTAAAAAAATAAACACATGTTTATTTGTTAGTTATCTCCTCTTCTTCGTGAATCACGCCTAGGCAGTTTCTGTTGATCTTTTCAAGCTCATTTTAAACAGACTAACTCCTGTTATTTAAACATTAATTTTCACATTTTTATTTGTGAAAAATACAGTAACTATTTCAGTGTTGCCAAATCCAAATGGCAACACCAGTGGCAACACTGGTTTGCAACACTTGGGTCAACATTCATGGCAACACATGATCTAACATTAATAATCTCCCCCTTAGTTACTGATTTCTTCACAAAATCCAATGTGATGATCTTTACAAACCAGTTAGTCAAACTTAAATAAAAAAGAAAATGCCATGTGATGAATAGCGGTAACATCAACCTTCAGACAATGTTTGAAAATATTATCAAAGTATCACACTCACACGAGTGGCAACATCAATCTTCAAGCAAATGAAGTCACATAATTTCTAATTATCTCCCCCTTAATCACGAAATTTATAACTAACCAAAATAATTGTTAATAACTTAAAACAACCATCCAACCATTTAGCAAAAACCATCCACCAAAGTTTGAAGAAAATTTCAGTCGAAAAAAAAAATAGAAATTAAAATTGTTTAAGCATAACAAACCAAATTAAAACAAATAACATTGTTTTTGTTACCAAACCACCAAAATCAAGTACCATTCGAACCAAACATCAACCTTCTGCATTTTCAACTCCTTCACCTCCCTCAGCTGTACCACTTGGTCCAGCTCCAGCTCCATCCGCTCCATCATCACGCCTTGGCCTTGATTGATCTCCCCCTATTTTGGAAGAAATCATATCCACCATTTTCATCATATCAGTACGCATGTTCAGCCATCCCTATATCACCGAGTCTATATGCTTCACCTGACTATTAAAAAAATTAAGAACCATGGAAGCATCAATCATTACTGGTGCAGTGTTGCCTGAAGTGTTGCCAATTTCAGGGGCGACACTTGGGGTGACACTTGAAGCAGGGGCAGTCAATGGAGGAGCATCTGTAACCAAAACCCATGGCAAATCTCTGTGCCTATCACCTTCTGTAAAGTGTTTGCTAATTCTGTAATAGACAGGCTTCTCAGAGATATTATCGGCATTCCAAGGCTTGAGGTTTTGGTACAAGAGAACATTAAAAATAAGGGAAGGAAAAATGAAGAAAGAGGTCTTTCTTTTCTTGGCCCATGCAGAAAGGTGAACAAATACTAATCTCCCAAAGTTGACTCTTTGTTTCTTACCTAGTTTGTACAAAAAAGAAGCTTGCTCGAATGTCACCGTGTTCTCATTGGTCGTAGGTAGCCAATTTGTTATACAAATTTTGTGAAGCACACTAAACAAAGAAGTAAGATGGGTAGATTTAAAATGTTCAGTCCAAATAGTGATTCTCCCTCCAGTCAAAAAGGTGGCTAAGGCATTAGGTTCAACTTCCAAACTCTCATCTTCAACATTAGGAAGGCCGAATGATTTGTTGATGATCAAGGGATTAAAATCATAAATATTGCCCCTAACAAAGATCTTTCCATAATGAGGGGCATTCCTATCATCAATATCCTCCCTAAGATGAGCATAAAAATTCCTAACCACACTTTCAATATACAATGACACTTTAGTCACCATAGGCAAAAACATCATGTCCTCCAAAAATTGGTACACTCCTAACTCCTTGAACTGAGTCACAAACATGTTTCTTTCATTCAGAATCTTTTTCTCAGAATCTTGAACCCACTTATCTAAGTTGGATTCACTATAAAATTCCTCGGAAAGAAATGGACGTTCATAATACCCAAATGACTCATAATCTGATTTGGAATCTTGAAAGGGAGTAGGGATGTTTACCTGAGGCCAGGAAATGGGAGAATATGAGGGTGAACTTGACTGGGCTTTGGACTTGGCAGCAGGTGTTGCTTTAGGTATTGCCATTGGATTCGCAACACTTGGGGCGACACTGACAGAAATTTTCTATTTCTTGACAATCCGGGACTGAGCTTCAGCTAGAGTTTCTTCATCATCCATCCAGACTTCCTCATCCTCATCAGAAGATGATGAGGGCTCCTTAGTCTCTTTAAAGATTCGGTCCGAATTGTCCTCGGACGAAATGTTGAGCGACGAACTTGAACTATCTTCCACATTGACAGGATCATCAGCCGTGTTGGAAGGCATCTTGGACCTGAACAAAGTTTTGATCCTTTCGGACTGACGACGAACACCACCCCGAAATGATGAAGAGGCATCAACCGCCTTTCTCTTCTTGGTTTTCTTTTGAGGGGCGAAGGTGAGTTCAATCGAGAGGGGGTAGTTTCAGGAAGGCTTATCGGAATGGGAATTGGAGGAGGATTGTACACAATAATGTCCAAAGATGGTGAGGTTAAGGGTGTTGTCGAAAGTGTCGCATGTGATATCTCCATGGGGACGACGACATTGGAGGCGACACTCGAAGGGGCTAAAGGTGAAATTTCCATGGGGAAAGAAATTTGGGAAGAATTTTTGGGACTGACCATGGAAATCGATGGAAGAAGACGAGGAAGAAGAGAGAACAGGGGAAGGGATTTCCGCCTAGAGAGAGAAGAAAGAAGAGAGAGAGAGAGGGTTTAGTGAGGAGGAGGGTTTTAAGAGTGAATAGAGAGGGCTTTAATTTGATTTGACAAGTTCAAATCAAATAAAATCCCTTTTATTTCTCAAAAACCCAACAAACTCAAGGCCACTGTTATCCGCCATTTTTAAAAACATTTTTTTTTATTTTTCATTTTTTTTTCATTTTTCAAAAATATAATAACTAAAAATAATTTTAGCAATATCCATAAAATTGTGTTTTTCAAAATTCAAACAATGAATTTTAAAAAAATAGATATTTCTAAATTACAATTAGTTAGACAAAAATTAAATATTTTTGCTAAAAACCTTTTAAATTTCACAAACTCTAAATATAAGGAAATAGACTTTTGAAAATTTAAAATTTAATTAACAAAAACAAAAACAAGAAATAAAAACATAATGTAGCATCTACTAATGTGTTACTAGCAATGTTGCGTGACACACAAGGCAACATTTTTTAAATAAAATCCCCTTGATATTTTTTCAACACATATATCTTATCATTCCTTAGGCAATTTTTAAGCAAGCTTTACACATTCTTTATTTACAAGGAAGCATCGTAGTAGCGAGCTCCGTGCCCCGAGTTTTTTATAAACGTGTAAAGCTATATGTAGTAAGTTTTATACCTTTCAAGTAGGGTACACTGTAGTAGCGAGCTCCATGTCTCTAATACTTAGTATAAAACAACTACGTTATACTCCCTTTGGAAATATTTTAACAAGCTTTGCCTTTTTCAATATCAACATAATATAAGTGACTTTGTCACTTTTAAGCACAAAGGGGTATTTTATGAAAAAAAAAATGTTAACCTTAAGAATGTACACATACTAGAACAAAAAGGTCATTAAATGCCCCTCATTTGAGATTAGACTAAATATATATATATATATATATATATATATATATATATATATATATATATATATATTTAATAATAAAATAATATACAACAAATACAAAGTGTTGCTGTCAGTGTTGGCAACACTGACGACAACACTTGAAACAGCAAATTTATAGAAAATACAAACCAAGAGATTTTTTCAAACTTGAAAATCTCTCATGGTCTAGGGCTTTGGTCAAAATATCAGCAAGTTGATGTTTAGTATCAATATGCTCTATTTGGATCAAGTCCTTTTCTACTAAATCTCTCAAAAAGTGATGGCGGATATCAATGTGTTTAGTGTGTGAGTGTTGTACAAGATTTTTAGAAATATTAATAGCACTCAAATTGTCACAATACGTGGTCAAGATATTACTATCAAGACCATAGTCGTCAAGCATATGTTTCAACCATATCAATTGTGAACAACAACTCCCGGCTGCTACATACTCAGATTCAGCAGTCGAGAGAGAGACACAATTCTGCTTGCGACTGTACCATGACACAAGATTATTACCCAAGAAAAAACAACCCCCACTAGTGCTCTTTCTATCATCTATATCCCCTGCCCAATCAGAGTCACTAAAACCAACCAAGTTGGTATTAGTGTCTTTGGTGAACCAGATTCCTAATTCACTTGTCCCAGACACATACTTAATGATTTTCTTGACAGCATTTAGGTGAGAAATTTTAGGAGCAGACTGATATCTAGCACATACACCTACGCTGAACATAATATCGGGATGACTGGCAGTAAGATAAAGAAGACTACCTATCATGGATCTATACAGAGTTGGGTCAACATCCTCCCCTGCCTGATCTTTGGTTACCTTAAGAGATGATCCCATATGTATTTTTGAGCTCTTTGCACTCTCCAATCCAAATCTTTTCATCAGACTCTTAGCATACTTGCTCTGAGAGATAAAGATTCCATCATCTGACTGTTTCAACTGCAATCCTAGGAAATAATTAAGTTCTCCTATCATGCTCATCTCAAAAGTTGATGTCATAGCTTCCACAAAATTTTGTAAATACGTTTTAGATGTGGAACCAAAAACTATGTCATCAACATAGATCTGAGCAATGACAAGCTCTTTATTTTCCCTAAGAATAAATAATGTCCTATTGACTTCTCCTCTAACAAATCCATATTCAAGAAGGAAACTTGTTAGACGCCCATACCATGCACGAGGAGCTTGTTTCAAGCCATATAAGGCTTTATCAAGTCTGTATACATGGTCTGGATGGAATGGGTCTTCAAACCCTTTAGGTTGCTCAACATAGATCTCTTTATCTAAGTACCCATTCAAGAAAGCCGCTTTGACATCCATTTGGTGCAATGTGATTTTGAGGTAACAGGCTATAGCAAGAAGAAGTCTTATTGACTCAATTCTAGCCACAGGTGCAAAGGTCTCGTCAAAGTCGATTCCTTCCACTTGTGTATAGCCTTGAGCCACAAGACGAGCTTTATTACGAATAATATTACCCAATTCATCAGATTTATTTTTGTAAATCCATTTAGTTCCAATAATGTTTGTATTTAAAGGACGTGGAACTAAACACCAAACCTCGTTACGGGTAAATTGTTCAAGCTCTTCTTACATAGCTTGAATCCAGAAATTATCATTTAAAGCCTCAATCACATTTTTTGGTTCATGAGAGGAAACGAAACAGGAATGTTTTACCTTAGAGTATATGGAGGACATACACACATACCTAACCATATCTCTGTAGTCAACTAGCCCCTTATTTCTTGTTCGAATCCCTTCATTAACATCACCAATTACTTGAGTAATGGGATGATAATTTCTAATACGTGCTGGGGGATCTCTCCTGCCTTGATGGTACACTAATCCATCTTCTTCTTCTGAGTCACTGCTCTCAAAATTTCCAGCCACTGTTCTGTTCTCCTGTGTTGCCTCAGGTGTTGCCATTTCAGGGGAAACACTCGGGGCAACACTTGAATCTGTGGCTGCACTGGATGAATCAGTTTCTGTTCCAGCTTTCTGTTCGACTTCTTCCAACAAGGTCAGAGGTATATCATCAGCTGGTTCTCCTGTAGCACTCAAGTAATCGTCAAATTCAATATTTATCGTTTCTTGAATCACTTTTAACCTCAAATTATAGACACGATAAGCATGACTGTTTTGAGAGTAGCCAAGAAAGATGGCTTTGTCACTCTTGGAATCTAGTTTTCCTAAGTATTTCCGATCGTTTAAAATATAGCACAAACACCCAAATACGTGAAAATAGTGAACCGTAGGTTTCTTTCCATTTAAAATCTCATAGGGTGTCATAGTAGTACCGGGTCTTAAGAAAACTCTATTCGTAGTGTGACAAGCTGTGTTTAATGCTTCGACCCAAAAACCTTTAGAAATATTTCTAGCAATTAGCATAACACGAGCCATCTCCATTAAAGTCCTATTTTTCCTTTCAGCAATACCATTTTGTTGTGGTGTTTTAGGTGCTGAAAATTCATGGTGTATCCCCTTTTTACTACAAAATGTAGAGAAGAAGAGATTTTCAAACTCTCTACCATGATCTGACCTTATTCGAAAAATAGGAGAACAAAACATGTTTTTGATTTTAGAGACTAAGTGAGTAAATTTATCAAAAGTTTCAGATTTTTCTCTTAAAAAATAGACCCATGTATACCTAGAAAAATCATCAACTATCACATAAATATACTTCTTACCTCTCAAGCTTTCTACCTCAATAGGACTCATCAAGTATATATGTAGAAGCTGAAAGCAATGTGTTGTTCCTGAGTGTTGCTCATTGTGTTGTCCAACACTGTGAGCAACACGAGTTTGCTTACCCTTTTGACAGTCATCACACATCACGGTGGTTTAGTTTAGGAACACCTTTAACGGCATTGTGTTTGATAATCTTCTCAAGATTCCTATAATGAGAATGACCTAACTTTTGATGCCATAACCTTATATCATCAAGTTTTGTCAAATTGCACACTGATTTATTACCAACCAGGTAGCAATTATCACTTGATCTTATTCCAGTCATGACACAAAAGTTAGTGTTATCAAACACTTCACAGGTATTTTTATTGAATTTTACCTCCAAATTGTCATCACATAATTGGCTAATGCTAATTAAATTAGCAAGTAAACCATCTATGTGCAAGACATTTTTTAAAGGAGGAAAACCAACAATATCCAGTGTTCCTTTTCCAACTATCTCACTCTTGCCTCCACCACCATAAGTCACTGAGCCTCCTTGAATAGGTTGGTACTCCGTTAGGAATGATTTTGTACCCGTCATATGACGTGAACAACCACTATCAAAGTACCAAGTTCCTGCAATGTTAGTCCTTAAAGCTGTGTAAACAATATAGCATTTCAGTTTTTCTTTGGGTAACCAAGCCCTTTTTGAAAATCTGGATTTCTGTTCACCAGTGTTGCCGTGAGTGTTGCCCTGAGAAATTGGCGACACTTGAGGCAACACTCAAAGACTGGACATTTTCTTTTGAAGAAAAAGCAATCTGATGTTATATGTCTAGCTTTGTGACAGTATCCACATTCATTGGATTGATCAGAAGTATCACTAGGAGTACTACCCTTTTCCTTGACACGCTCTTTTACAAAACAATTTTTAGTTTCGACATCAAACAAGGAAGAGGTAATACTTTCTAGTGATTCTTGGAACCCAAGACCAGCTTTCAGAGGCTTACTCAAATTGAGTATTTCATCCAATTTGGATGAACTCGTGTTGAGTTTTTTGAAGGTGGATTCGGCTAGGTTGAGTTTGGCCTTAATTTTATCAAGTTCCAAGTCTCTCCTACTGAGTTGAACCTCCAGCCGAGTCAAGGAGTTTTTAAGATCATGATTTTCCTTTTTCAAGAAAACCACCATCTTGTTATCCTTTTTCCATTCCATGAGGAGAGACTTATAGAGGTTTTTTAATTTATGAATGAGCTCATCTTTACAAAGATCATCCTCTATAGTCTCCTCTGAGTTTAAACCAACTGAATCACACAAGCAAATATCATTTAAAGAATCATACCTGCTGAGTGTTGTGTCAAGTGTTGCCATTTCCTGGACGACACTTGGGGCAACACTTTCTGAAGAAGTCACAAGTGTTGTGTCAAGTGTTGTTAAATCTGGAACAACACTTGAGGTAACACTCTCTGTCGAAGGTAGCTCCTCTACCATGGCCATCATGATCACTTGCTCTGTCTTTTCATCTTTCTCCGTTCCTTCCTCCTCTCCATCACTAAGAGATACCCACAAATTTTTGCCCGCCTTTCTCAAGGTGTTAGCACATTCATTGGCATAGTGACCCCAACCGGAACAAGCATGACATTGAATGGATTCAATGTATTTAGGATCGGACCGGATCTTTTCCGAGGATGCACGCCTAGGTGGGGTATCCTTTTGATTTGGAGGAGGACCTCTCCTTGGCACAAAACTAGAGGTTTTGGCCGATTGGTCCTTAGCTTTTACCTGCACACTGTTAAATTTTCTAAGCATAGAATTATATCTCTTTGCAAGTAAAGCTACACTAGTATTTTCATTTAACTCCTCGAAGACTTCATCTTCATCATCCACACGTGTCCGAAGATTCGACTTTTAAGGCAATATTTTTGCCTTTAGAAGCCTCGGTTTGCTCATTGAGATTCATCTCAAAGTTTTTCAAAATGCTCATTAAGGAGTTAATGTCCATAGTTGAAAGATTATGGGCCTCTTCAATAGCTGAAACTTTAATATTAAAATGTTCGGGAAGAGTACGAATAGCTTTTGAAACAAGTTGTTTATTTGTAAAAGGTTCCCCTAATACTTGACAAGCATTTAAAATATCAATCAACTTTTCAAAATAAGACGAGATGTCTTCGTTTTCACCCATTCTTAATCTTTCAAATTTACTAGTGAGACCTCTAAGCTTTGTTTCTCGGACACTACCATCTCCTTCACAAAATCTTTGTAAAGTATCCCAAGCATCTTTTGCAGTGGGACTATTTTGAATGAGCTTGAACATATGCATGTCAACCCATTAATAGATGGCATTCAGTGCCTTTTCATTGAAACTAGCAAGATTATTCTCTTCAATTGTCCACTCGAATTCAGGTTTGACTTGAACGTCACCATCGTCATCCGGAGGAAGCATTGGAACAGAATAACCATTTAAAATAGATCTCCAAGCTCGAAGATCAATTGATTAGATATACGAGCGTAGGCGAATCTTCCAATAAGCATAATTTGATCTGTCTAAAACCGGTAATCTCTTTTGATTAGGGTTGGCAGGATCATAAGCCATGACAAAAGGATCTAAATACTTAGTATATCAAGTGCTAGGCTCTGATACTAATTGAAATTGTCTATGGCTTAGAACAAGTGAGGCGAAACTCACAAGGTGAGATGAAACTCACAAGTGTTGTCCTTAGTGTTAGCAACACTAACAACAACACATACACCAATTCTAGAAAAACACAAATAAATAGAAATAAATCTAATTTGCACCGGAAGAATTAAAACAATACACAAGAATATAATTTTATCAAGTTATATAAATATATAACTTGATGGGTGCCAGGAGGGCAAGACCTTTCTATTAATAATATGAATTCAATGCAAGGTCGAAGAAGTTCCTTAATGATAAACAATCATTAACATAAGGAACAACATATAAAAGAACTCTCTTTGAAAATGAACACTCAAAACCTCACAAAAATATAAAAATCTATATGAAATTCTCGAGTGTCGGACTGAGTGTTGCCAACACTGAATGGCAACACTTGAGAGCAGAAGAATTCTATTTCTTGTGAAGATTTGCGTTTTCTGAATTGGATGATCTTCAATGAAGATCCACTGCACTATTTATAGGCCACAAAGTCTTGGAGCCTACTCAAAATGATCAGCAACAGCCTTGGAGTTTGTTTCCTCCAAATTAGCCAACTCGCCTCATTTGTAGGAGACTAGGTCTTCTCTTGCTTCTCTTGCTTGTACCTCTCAGCTCTAGATGCCTTGTACTCTGACTTGTTCTCCCCCTGTATAGCTGAATAAAATCTCTTTTTGCTTGGTCATTAATTAAACAAATAAACACATGTTTATTTGTTAATTATCTCCTCTTCTTCGTGAATCACGCCTAGGCAGTTTCTGTTGATCTTTTCAAGCTCATTTTAAACAGACTAACTCCTGTTATTTAAACATTAATTTTCACATTTTTATTTGTGAAAAATACAGTAACTATTGCAGTGTTGCCAAATCCAAAGGGCAACACCAGTGGCAACACTGGTTTGCAACACTTGGGTCAACATTCATGGCAACACATGATCTAACATTAACACTCTCCATCTGGCTCTACACTTCCTCCACTTGCCTTTGGACCTCTCTTTGAACTCGAGCATCGAACGTCTCTTGATCCACATGCTGACTTTCGAAGGAAGAAGAAGAAAAGTACTATGTAGTTGGGCTGCGGAATGGCATGTTAAAAAGCACCATACTTTGTTATCTATCAACAACTAATATAAATAATCTGTAATAAACATAATAAGTCAGAAAAAGTATCTCCTGACCACAGTAGTGCAACAATGGAATTGGTAACGAGAAGTGAAAACGTCCCAAACTTGTTCCAGTTGCAAGAGTAAATAACTAAGTAACTTGACTGCAAGAATCTGAAAAAAAAATCAAATAAAAACATTGTTATAGCCAATCCTCCAATAAGAACAAAAAATACCAAAGTTAATCAATGTGATATTAGTAGGCATATTTATCAACTATAGTAATGTGATGCAAATCTCCTTTTAAAGCCATGCCACATTAAACTGATTCAAATCCAGAGACTACATCAAGCACAAACTCAAACGAAACACTAGGCATAAGAATGATCATACGCCACAATCATCCTTGTCTTCATTTAGGTTTAGAAAGAGTGAGAGAGCGAGAGAGAGAGAAAGAGAGAGAGAGAGAGAGCGAGAGAGAGAGAGAGAGAGAGCGAGAGCGAGGTTACTAACCTAGGTGAGAGACGATTAACCGAAGTTGAACGGCGACGGCGGAACATCTGAAGTTGAACGGCGATGGCGTCTGAAGTTGAGCGGAACAGCGGAACAAGGTGATAAGCAATTTTGATTTTCAAGCGTAACTGGCTGGAAAGGGGGGGGTAGGGTTTTAATTTATACTTCAAATTACCGACGGACTCTTCCGCCAATAATACAGACGAAAAAGATCAGTCGGAAATATCGATGGAATTTTAAGAGTTACCGACGGACTCAAATAAATATTTAAAAAAAAATAAAAAAACTCCCGGTAAATAAAAAAATAAAATTCTGTCGGTAACCATTGATCGTCCGTCGGTAATACCGACGGATGCGGTCCGTCGGTAAATTTTCGTCGGTAATCAAGCTGTTTCTAGTAGTGAAGGGGACCAACAAGAAAATTTTGATGCTGATGTTGAAGCTGATATAGCCAAGGATGGCTCCAACCGTACAGCTGACCGCACTGAGCCAGAATCTAATAGCCCAATCATTTCTCCCAAGCCAAATCAAAGCACCACTCTTAACCAACTTCTCAATTCCATAGAAACACTTACCTCAATCCAGCTTGATACCCAAAGTCAGATTGCACAACTTGTTGCAAACCAAGTTGCACTTGTTGCCTCACACCTAAACCTTCGGGCCCAAGTGAACTCTATACCCTCCCTAATGATTGATACCATTAAGGGGGAGAGTATAATGACAACAAAGGATATGAAGGATATCCTTTCTGGCCAAACATGCACAAGCTCTCAATTGGATGCTTCTACTACACCCATTCCCCTTCCTCCTTCAACTTCTGAAAACTCTATATCTGAAGAGTTCATTAAAGAGGCAATGAGGTTGATGACTCAAACTCTTTAACACATCCTATCCATTGAGATGAAGCATGCTGGTGATGAAATATCTAGAGCTTTGGGCTTAGACAAAGCTGAGGTGGTGGACAAGATTAAGAAGATTAAAGATGCAGTTGATGCATCCATCAAGGGAGTTCTAACTGCCATTGGGGAGAGATTCAGAAGTGTCAAGGAGAATATGATCATTCATACTACAAGGATTGACTATCAGAAAACAAGGGTTGAAAATCTCCCCAATTTATCAGCAGGTGTCTTTCAAAGTATAGAGAATAGGCTGGATGCGGTAGAAACGAATACTAATGGTGAAGTTGCAGAGCTCAGAAGAGTATTACAAGAAGTTGGTGCTGAAGCTTATGCATTCCACATGCCTGAAGACCTTTCTCCAGCCCCAGCTACTCAAGCCGACCCTGCGGTCAACAACTACATCAACATAAGGGACCATGATAGTTTTGACCTTCCTGCTCTTCCTCCCCGTCATTGAAGATTGTTGAGTTTTGAAGATTGATGAAAACTGAAGAATGAAGAATGAAGCCAGAAGACCTTTGGAATCTTTTTTTGGTTTCAAGTGCTTCCTTTACTTATTTTGTTTAACTCAAACTAATTGTAAGCTACAATTATTAATCCCTATGAATCAATGCATCATTTTGGTTTTGAAAACTTTATTCATTCAAACTATTTGTTTGTAAAATAATGACTGCATTCTTTATTAACTCAAGCATATAACTTATAATGCATATCATATACTATTGCATGATGATCATACATTTAGTTTAAAAAGCATTTCTACACTTCATGATTAACATATTTGAATGACTAAATGTTTTGTTTCTTACTTCTATTATATAATTTATTTTCATTTTATAGGAAGTTAGAAATATATAACTTATGCTTAGTGTGTGCATTGACTTGGGACATGAGTTACCATAACTTTTGGACATGTTTTTACCAAGTACAATGAATTAGCCTTTATTATATTAGGAAATGGTATCAATCAAATAGGGAGAGATTGTTGGGTATGCTTATTATAAACCCCTCCTAGTACTTGATTTGATTGACACCATCACCTATTTTATTTTACATGGACTTTAGGATCTTATTTATGAAGTTTTATACTTCAAATTTTTAGTTAAGTCCATGTTTATAGAATAGTTACTTAAGATTAAAAATAATAGAATTTCTAAATATTTTGGCTAAATAATGACTGAAGGGTTGAACCATACGGCTGACCGCACAGCTCAAGACAAGCATCAACTGATTGATCAACTCCATGCGGTCGACCGCAGTGACCATGGCTGACCATACCTGTGAATGTGGGCCCGTCGCGGATCGAACCATTTTTATATGGTCGCCGTTTCACCTCAGTTTGAAGACACCAGTTTTATTGAAAAATGGAGTCGCCACGCCATTTTGATTTCCTCAAAACTTTGAAAAAAAAGGATAAGGGTCCGGAGGTTAAGTTACTCTTTAGGAAGAACGGATCGCGTTCACCCAATGAGCCTTGCAAAAGAAAATCTTCCTAGATCCAAAGTTTGTGCTTGTTTTGTGCGTTCGTGTGTGAGGTGTGATTTGAAAAAGGGAGGGAATGTGCCAAGTTATCTGCCAGACGTATAAACCATGTGAGTAGGTTATCACTCAGGATTCCTTGGATTTGATGTATTCGGGATTTTGATCCCGTGCTCATTTTGGACTTGCGATCATCATTATGTGAACTTTTTACCCTCCCGTCGGATTAATCAACCATAATAGGCGTGAAAGCCTTGGTGTATCTTAAACCAACGTTCTTCGGGGACTAGGTCATATGTGATCGAGAGCGGGATACCTTTTTATAGTCCAAGAATGAGACTCTTTAGAAAAGGAAGAGTCTTTGCCCATCAATCCTACATATTGAGACGATTGAGCTTCGTAGGGACATTTATTGCTTGTCTCAAGTGATAATCAGAGATGTCGGGACATAAGATTCATCCGCTTCTAAAGGGACTACGACTATGTCATTTTAGTGGCGGAAACGATATAAAGATGATGTCTTTACCGATCCTCACCACGGGATGCTTCAAGAACGAAGGGGACTAGGGGAAGGGGTATAAAGATTGGATCTTTATACTCTTCCTATGTCTTTCGTGCCTTAAAAGGTCACTAGACAATCTTCGAAGAGTGATCCAACCAAAAGGGACATGGGGGGATGACTTTTAAAAGTAAAGATTGCATCTTTATGTAATAAATGTAATGAACATTATGAAAGCTAAAGACATAAATGTAAAGGGAAGACCTTTGAGTCTTTCCTATGTCCTTTAAGAACCTTATGAGGTGGACAATCCTTGGAAGCTAGGTCAAGGGAGGGGGATAACATTAATAAGAGTAAAGATAGCATTTTTATGTAATAAAATGGAAGTATTTCACATCGTCATGTGATGAATCCTTCCTAGAACAAGCCACTTGTGGACCCTTGTTCATCCTTGGGATAGGATTCCCCATGAATCATTTGTGTAGGGGAAAGGGGGAAAATGATGTCTACATGGTAAAGATGGGATCTTTATAGCAATATATCAATATTAATGACAAGTAAAGGCAATATAGATGACAATGTAATGAATATAACAAGGTAAAAAGAGTATTTTAAGAGGAAAGGAAGAAGAGATTACCAATGGTGGTTCTCTCTATCTCCCTTGAGAATTTTCCTATGTAGGAGTGGTTTTTTATGAATTTTATAGAGGAGGGAGGTGGTTTTTGGGAGATTTAATTCTATGGAAATTCGTGGAGTAATTTTGGCAGAGTGACAATGCTTAATTGTTGTTGTTAAAATGGGTAGAGGAGGCCTCTATTTATAGGCTGCAGTGTGTTTCCTAATGAAGCCGCCCGGCATTAACCTCTTGCAAAAGAGGTTGTCCGGCGTTATCCATCGATGACTCAGCCTGCTTCTAGATTCATGCAAGGTGGTAACTGGAAGCTTCATTCCAGCGAGGGACTGCTTGGAATTTTAATTCCCAGCAGGTCCTTCCCCCTTGGACAGTTTGGAAAAGTTCCAGAATTGCCCATGAACTTTAGGAAAGTTCGGGGAATTGTCAGAAAACTTAATCGGAAGGCATGAGTCAGATTTGGGTACTTACAGAAGCCCCTCGGCAACGGCACTTGCCGGGCAAGTGGGGTTGTCGATAAAAAGAATCCAATCTAGCGAATTGCCGAGACGGATTGGGTGACCAAGGAGGTCGAGTGGCTGAACCTTTAGAAGGCTACCTACGTATCCCGCAGGAATCAAGCCATGATCGTAGTTCGAAATCCACTGGGGAATGGTGAAGAGAAACTGATCCCTTGCTATGAAGACGGAAAGAAAGTGACCTAGGAGGTCAAATGGTTGATCCTACTGGGGATATATCAAATGAAGGGAGTGACCAATGTAGTCGGATAGCTGAACCTTTATGAAAGGCTACCTCCCCACTAGGAGTGATGAATGAAAAGGGTGACCATTGCGGTCGGATGGCTGGACCTTTATGAAAGGCTACCTATGTATCCAGGAGGAATCAAGCCGTGGTAGAAGTTCAAGGACTCACTAGACAGTTAGGAACCTGTCTAGGATCCTTGGAATTTTGACGATTAATGGAGGAGTCACCTTATTTGATTTGACAATTAATGGAGACTGTCACCTTATTTGATTTGACAATTAATGGAGGCTATCACCTTACGTTATCCCATTTGGCGATATCGAAAGGTTTCCCGGAGGAGACGTTATCCCATTTAGTGATAACGGAGATTTCCTGGAGGAGACGTTATCCCATTTGGTGATAACGAAAGGTTTCTTGGATGAGACCTTATCCCATTTGGCGATAACGGAAGATTTTCCGGAGGATACGTTATCCCATTTGGTGATAACGGAAGGTTTCCCGGAGGATACGTTATCCCATTTGGTGATAACAGCAGGTTTCCAGGAGGAGACGTTATCCCATTTGGTGATAACGAAAGGTTTCCCGGAGGATAAGTTATCCCATTTGGTGATAACAGAAGGTTTCCCGGAGGATACGTTATCCATTTGGTGATAACGGCAGGTTTCCCGGATGAGACGTTATCCCATTTGGTGATAATGGCAGGTTTCCCGGAGGAGACGTTATCCCATTTGGTGATAACGAAAGATTTCCCGGAGGATACGTTATCCCATTTGGCGATAACGGAATTTTTTCATAAGAGACGTTATCCCATTTGGCGATAACGGAGATTTTTCATAAGAGACGTTATCCCATTTGGCGATAACGGAAATTTTCATAAGAGACGTTATCCCATTTGGCGATAACGGAGATTTTCATAAGAGGCGCTATCTCATTTGGCGATACCGAGATTTTTCATAAGAGGCGTTATCCCATTTGGCGATAACAGAGATTTTTCATAAGAGACGTTATCCCATTTGGCGATAACGGAGATTTTTGGGGGAAAACGTTATTCCATTTGAAGATTACGGGAATTATTTGGAGAAAACGTTATTCCATTTGGAGATAACGGAAGATTTTTGGGAGACAACGTTATTTCATTTGGAGATAACAGGAATTTTAGGAGAAAGTGTTATTCCATTTGGAGATAACGAGAGTTTTTTTTAGAAATAAACGTTATTCCATTTGGAAGTAATGAGGAATTCTTAGTAAAATGGAAAGTTCAGGGGTAAAAGTGTAAATTCAGTCTAGAGCGAATGAAGCCGCCCGGCATGAGATGGGGAAAAAGAAGTCGTCCGGCTTAAAACCTGATTTTACCAGATTCATTTAAACAGCAGAAGAACGGGCGGTGGCGCCATTGCTGTTGTTGTTTCTGTCGAAGAGAGAGGAGAGAAAATAGAGAGAAACGCCAAGATTTTCCGAATCTCTAGCTTCTATTGCTCAAGATGGATCAAGAAGGGAACGTCTTGCCTCGACAAGCGCGTAGAACCTTGTCACAAGCCGCGAGGATGAGGCAGAGGGAATTCATTAGGACCGAGCGGAAGTATGACTTCACGACGCCTACTTCCGAGTTCTATCCTAGCAAAAGGGAGCACAAGTCAATGAAACCTCAATCGATTGGGGTAAGCACTCTCGATTTGCTTGATTCCGTCGATTTTAATTGACTTTTGATTGATTTAGGGCTTGACTCATTTTTTTTTGGGAATTTTTGCATTTTTCTTGCGATTTTATTGATGATTTGGTTGATTTGGTAATTGACCTATGGTGCTAAGGACATAAATAAACATGCATGTGCAATTTATTTGAAAAAAAATATGAGATTGACTTATTTTTTGAAAATAAAATAAGAAAAAATAATGCCTAAAATGTGACGGAGTTCTTGCATGTTCTAGAACTAGGTCAACTTCTGATCATGGATGGGAAAACAAGATTTTGGACGATGAAAAGAATTCATGCATGCCATTTTAAAACTTATGTGCAAAGAATTTCGTGAAAATTGGAAATTTTGTGTTTGGGAGAGAATGTGCTCGGGATGACGTGTTTCAAAGGATGAAAGACAAGTGTTATAGGCAAATGATGCTAGAAACTTTTCTTATGAATGCTTTTCTTTGACAATATGTGAATTTTTTGTGAATGTATGCATGCTTTTGAGATAAACTGAAGGACTAATATGCTTTTGCTATACTTATCTGCAGGAAAGCAAGTCGAGTGGACCCGTTGAGGTAGCAGTGGAGTTGTGGGACAGGATGCCCAACTTCGAGAAGGACGGCCACAATCTTAGGCAGCTAGTGGTGGCGACAGGTCTCCATTCCTTTGTCGAGGCTATTGGCCGAGGCATTCATATGACCTCCAAGAGCAAGGGATTGGTCCAGGCCCTTTCAGAGTTTTGGTGGGACACCACTCACAGCTTTCATCTGAGCTGGGGAGAGGTCACGGTGACTTCCGCCGACTTTACTGCCATTACTGGCTTGAGATTCACTGATAGGCCTGTGACCTGGAGGGATCACATTTCTGAGGCCGAGTTCAGAGACTTTGTGGGATTTGACCTCTGTCCGAAGGGGCTAGGGATGGAGACGAGATTTGTTGAGGTTGAGGTTCTGAGGTGCATGGAGGAGTTTGCAGCCAGTGAGGTGACTGCCCACCAGCTCGCGAGAGCTTTTTTGTGGTTGACTCTGTCTGTCACCATTTTTGCTAATTCTGGGACATTGGCAATGATTTGTTTGCTAGACTCTTTAGAGGATCTGGACGTGGTTGGGGAGGTCTCTTGGGGTAAGGCCGGTTTGGCTGAGCTTTATTTCTCTTTGGACTTGTACAGCCGGAACAAGGCTACTTCTATGGACTGTATTTCTTTTGCTCTTGAGGTATTCTCATTTTCTTTCTCTCTTTTCCTTTTGTGTCTTAAGACATTATGAGAGAAATGACCCCTATGTTTCTGACATGCAGGTCAGGTTCTGTGAGGTGATTGGGTTTTTTCCTTGGAACCAACAGAGTGATCCTGCTATCTTCCCAGCCATGGTGCGCTGGAGAGGAGAGGCTAGGGACAAGTTCACCGGGAAGACCTGGATCACCTGTGATTACAAGATGGTGAAGCCCGTCATCAACAGGGACGATCATGAGGGAGTGGACTTCTATCCCTGGGGGAGGTATCCGGAGGCTCTTATAGGAGATGCCATGGTGGTGACCAGGCAGAGGAGGTGGCTGACAGGCTTGACTTGTGATATTATCTATTTGGGGGACCGATTCTCCAGGCAGCACGGTCAGGTCCCTCCTTTGGACGCGAGTACCCCTCAAGACCCCCTCCTTTTATGCTGCAGCCTAGGCACTAGTTAGTGGATGAGAGGGACAGGTATAAGGTTGGATTGACGGCTGAGGACTATTTTGACTACGCTACCCCGTACGCCACCTTTGTGGAGGAGCGTTTGAGGATGCCTCAGAGGTTGGTGAAGATAGCCGCTGCCCAGGGGTACGGGGAGGCAGAGCCGACTGATCCTCCTGTTCCTCCAGCTCACCTTTCTTATGTGGTGAACGGGGTGCCGAGGAGGCTGATGGTGCCTATTCCAGATGGGAGGGATGCCGAGTATACTTTGCCGGCTGATAGCACTGTAAGCAACTCTAGGTCCATTTTCTTATTTGGCTTTTCTATTTTCTGCGATTATGAACTTCTTTGGAATTTTCTGATCTTTTCCCTTTTTCTCGCAGGTCCCCGCTCGCACATATGACACTCTGGTGCAGCATAATAGGGGATGGAAGGAGTTGGCTCAGTCCCTTTTGAGGAACCTGGCTTGCGCATCAAGGGCTGTGGGATATGCGCAGGAGCCTGAGCGAAAGAGAAGGCATATCGGGAGCACGACTTCTACATCATCAGCCTCGGAGTACCACTCATATTCTACCAGTGTCGTGCCATGGGGGCGAGGACCTAACACTGATATTTTAGAGCAGCTGGCGGAGTACGAGCATGTGCCCGCCAACCTGACCGCCGTGAGTGATGATGAAGACCTGCTAAGGGACCCCGAGTTTTATGAGCTGAGTAGCGATGATGATAAATCTGAGGCTTAGGGTTCCTTTGGTTCAAATTTGGAGAGTGAGAGAGAGACAATGAACAAATTATGCACAATTTTTATTTATTATTTTTATTTGGGTGCCAAGGAGGCAAGGACAATGTAATGATCACTTTATTTTCTTTTCTTATTGATGCTTTATTATTTTGCATATTACTTGAGCCTCGGGGCAACTTTTTGCATGGAAATGGTGCGGAATTTGAGCCGAAATGGTGATGGTATATGAATGTATGGATGGTGTTTGAGAATGTTTTTATGCAGATTTTGTTGAAAAAGTGGGGTGAGAATCCCACTTGGGCAGCGGCTTTGGCTGCTGCAAATTTTTTTCTGCAGAAGCGAATGAAGCCGTCCGGCCAGGTCCTGGGCAAATGAAGCCGCACGACTTGGAGCCTTGTCTGAACTGGTTTTCTGCAAATAAAACCAAGGGAGGGCCTTTTCATTTCATCTTCAACTTAGACTTGTCCCAACTGATTCCAAAGCACATTTTTGACCAAAAATCGGCGAGTCCAATCATTGCCATGGAGAAACCGGTCCGATTGCAAAAGGAGAAAAGGGATCGTTTTCTTTCCGACCTCCAATCCTGGATGAGACACAACTTTCAATCTCATATGGGGTCGTTTGACAACACCTTCAAGATAAAATCTTTATGGTATTTGAAGGATCTCTCGCCTGATTGGGACCTTTTGAGAGCAGCAGCGAGGTTTTGGGACGTCAGGAGACATGTTTACTGCTTTTCCTACAACGAGCTCGTTCCAACCTTTGAAGATTTTCGGGCATTGATTGGGGGTCCAGAAATTGAAGCCATTTCAATTCCTTTGACCAGGGACTTGCCGGTGACCGTAAAGTAGGCGTCTTTTCTGCAAGTTTCTCCGGAAGAAGCCGAAGGGATGATGATAGCCCCTGACAGAATTGACATTTCTGATATTCCGACCAGATTCGGGTCTTCGGGTACTGCTGCAACCACGGTATCTATGGACGCCTTTATCCTCTGCGTATTCTCCTTCCTATTCGCTGTTGAGTCCTTCGGAGTGTGCCACATCGGCCTTTTGGACATGGTGAGAGACTGCAGGGCTGAGAGAGATATTGTCCCACTGATTTTGGGGGAAACTCTGCATGGCATTGACAGGATGGCTAGGGGGGACCATTTCATGAGGTCTGGGAGCCCAGCTGTACTGACTTTATGGCTGCAGGAGAAACTTGGGGCTTTGCCTACCTAGTATCCTTGGGTCATTTCTCGGAGGGGTGCACCGAGACAGCAGGATCAGAGTAGCTGGGAGCTGACGATGGCTTGACTGTCCACCTCGGACATTCACTGGTGGGTGCCTCACTGGAGATTGCAGACTCGGAGGACATTTCAGGAGTCCTAAATAGTGAGGGTTCCGGGGCTATCTTTGTCCTCTTTCTACATTTCCTGCTTAGTGTCCAGGCAGTTCGGGACCTTGCAGGAGCCATTGGATGATTGGGAGGACATTCGTTCCATGGAGGTGGCACCTTTTGACATGAGAGATCTAGACATCTTCTCATTTTTCTCGAGAGTGTGGACATATGCCGCTTTTCCGCCCAAGGCCATTCTTAAGAGCAGGAAGAGTACCATCTTGACCAGAGCTTACTTGGATTAGTACGAGAGGGAGATGGGGGCAACTCAGATTGTTTTGGGAGAGAGGCGCCAGACTTTATTGGGTGTTGACAGTGACTCTAGCAGGACTCTGAGGGAGACTGAGGCAAAGGCTAGTAGCCATAACCGGTCGAGCGATCTTATCCAGGACATGGAAGCTAGATATGAGCGGTTATCAGAGGTTTCCCCCCTCACCGAGGCTCAGCGGGAGGAGGTAAGGACTCGTGCCAGGGTAGAAAAGGCACTTATTGACACAGGTTTGATGGAGGCTCCAGTGAGGATTCCTGAGATAGGGATAAGGGAGACCGACATCATTGAGAATAAAAGGAATAACACTCGACGGGGTCGAGGTAAAGGAAAGAAGAACAAGGAAGTGTCTGTTGCTGACAACTGAGAGACCTATTCCGAGCATCTACTTATAGCCTTTTGCAAACACATTAGTTGATTAGGCCTTTTTTTATATATTTTAGTCTTTGTAGCAGGTTAGCAGAGTCAAGAGTAGAGCGTGCTTGAACTCATCAAGAAGTTTTTGATTTGTAAAAAACAAGAGATATTATCTTAGAAATTTTCAAGACACATTTCATGGAAATTCAAATGTCTTATTTATTGTTTAGACCGAACCATTTATGGCTGCCTACGTTCCCCTTTTACAAGAAAGACTAAGGGGTTCAGGTCTTTGTAGTTCATTCTAATGAACTTTTGGATTTTTGTTTTGTTGTTTTTATTGTTTTTTTTTATGTGCGACCGTGTTTTCTGCCTAGACCGCCCTTTTCAGGGTTTTCAACCTAGCTGGGTATTACTCCTTTTGCACTATTTCCTTTTTGTTTTTCTTATTTTTTTTATTTTAGACATAGTACCGGCGGAGCTTGTCACCGTTGACTGGGTGAACAAAGGGATTGCCGTCCAGATCTGCAAGCTTCATTGCTCCTCCCGATAGTATTTTCTGCACTATGTACGGGCCGATCCAAACAGGTTCCCACTTTCCTAGAGGGTTGTCTCTGGTAGGGGGCTTCTCTTTCAAAACCAAATCACCTTCTTTGATGTCTCTGGCCTTGACCTTTTTGTCGAATGCCCTGGCCATTCGCCTCGGGTAGGCTCGGGTATGTTCCATGGCCTTTAGTCTCCTTTCATTAAGTAGGGCAAGCTCATCATGCCGGTTGCGCAACCATTCTACTTCATTGATGCTATTTTCCAGGAGGACCCTTAGTGACGGGATTTCCAACTCTACTGGCAGTACCGCTTCCATTTTGTAGGTCAAAGCAAAAGGGGTTTCTCCCGTGGCTGTTCTGACAGATGTTCTGTAGCCACAGAGTGCTAGATGTAGCTTTTCGGGCCAGTCACGATCGCGGGTGGCCATCTTTCGGATGATTCTTTCGAGTGTCTTATTTGCAGCTTCTACTGCTCCATTGGTCTGAGGCCTGTACGGGGATGATTTGTGGCGAGTGACTCTGAATTCTGACAACAATCTATCGCAGGCTTCTTCAATGTGCGTCCAATTATCCGAGATGATCTCATTTGGCACCCCATATCTGCACATGATATTTTCTTTGAAAAACTGGGCCACTTTCTAAGAAGTGAGGACCTTATATGACTTTGCTTCTACCCATTTCGTGAAGTAGTCCACTGCCACTAACACAAACTCATGCCCATTGCTTCCAGCCGGGGCTATCTTCCCTATTACGTCAATACCCCAAGTTGCAAATGGCCAAGGAGTCATCATGCAGTACAGGTCGTGAGGCGGGAGATGATTAAGGTTGGCATACCGTTGGCATTTGTCGCATTCTCGGACATGCTGAACATAGTTTGTTTTCATGGAAATCTAGTAGTGACCCATTCTGAGGATCACTTGTATCAGCGCTCTGGCATTCATGTGAGGACCGCAGGGACCATTATGGACTTTGTTCATTAGCTCTCTTACCTTTTCTTTGGTGACACACAGAAGAAGTGGTCCTTGGTATCGCTTTTTGTACAACTCACCTCCTAGGATGACATAGTTAGAGGCCAGCCGTTTCAAGGCTTGCAGGCTTTTGGATTTGATGACTTCCTTCAGTCTACCTTCTTCGTCTTTAAAAGCTGACTCCCCATCTTTGAGAAATTGGTAAACTTGATTGTACCAAGGTTCTTTGAGAGGCTCAGGTCCCAATTCTATCTCGCAACAGAAAGCTGGGGCTTCCCTTCTAACCACTCTGAATGATTTTACTGCCTTTCCCTCAGGGATCTCTACCAATGAGGCTAGAGTAGCTAAGGCATCTACAAATCTGTTCTTGTCCCTTGGCAGGTAGTGGAAGGTCACTTCTCTGAACTGATCCGTCAATTCTTCCATGTAGGCATGATAGCTCTAGAGGTTAGGATCCACAGTCTTCCATTTGCTAGAGACCTGGTTGATGATCAGGGCTGAGTCTCCGTAGACCTCGAGTTCCTTGACATTTATTTCTAGGGCAGCCTCCAAACCAGCTATACAGGCTTCATACTCAGCCGCATTATTTGTGACAGAGAAGTTCAACTTGACGGCTATTGGCGTATGCTCATCTTTCGGGTCTACCAGTAGCATTCCTATGCCATTTCCCCTTTTGTTAGCAGCTCCGTCAAAGAAGAGTTGCCATCGGTTCTCAGGCTCAACAACAAAGATCCCTTCATCTGGAAATTGGGGTTCAGGTCCTCGGTCCTCATTGCTAGGGAAATTTGCCAGATGGTTTGACAGCGCTTGACCCTTGATTGCCTTTCATGTCACATAGTTGATGTCAAACTCTGCTAGGAAGAATGACCACTTTGCTAGGCGCATCGAGAGGGAAGTTTTGTCGAAGATATACTTGATGGGGTCCTTTTTCGAGACCAAATTCACAGAATGGACCTGCATGTAGTGTTTCAGCTTCCCGACTACCCAGACTAGTCATGCACAAGTCTTTTCACACGCCGAGTAATTGAGATCACTCCCTTGCAACTTTCGACTAACAAAGTAAATGGCATTTTCTACCCGAGAATCCTTCTTTTCTTGAGCTAGCATAGCCCCAACTACCGTGTCGGTCACAGTGAGATAGAGCAGAAGAGGTTTCTGTCCATGCAGGGGGCATAGTACCGGGGGATTTACTAGGTTTGCTTTGATTTGGTCAAAGGAATCCTGGCATTCTTCATTCCATTCTGTATCAATGTTTTTCTTCATAAGCTTGAAGATGGGCTCACACATGGTAGTCAGCTGATTGACGAAACGGCTGATGTATTGTAACTTGCCCATAAAGCTTTTGACTTCTGTCTTGGTTCGAGGTGGCCTCATGTCCATTATGGCTTTGATCTTTCGGGGATCGGCTTCAATGCCTCGTTCTGTGACCATGTACCCAAGCACTTTTCCCCTTGTCACTCCAAAGGTACATTTTGCAGGGTTCAGTCTCATAGAATGTTGTCTTAACCGCTCAAAGAACTTTCGCAAGTCGATAAGGTGTTGTCCATCCACGCCTTTAGAGTGGATAATCATATCATCGACATAGACCTCGATCTCCTTGTGGATCATGTCATGAAAGAGTGCAGTCGCTGCTCTTTGATACGTAGCCCCAGCATTTTTAACCCAAAAGGCATAACCGTTTAACAGTACGTCCCCCATGGAGTGGTGAAGGCTGTCTTCTCTTGGTCCTCTTCGGCCATCTTAATCTGATTGTAACCAGCAAAACCGTCAACGAAGGACTTGACTTCGTAGTTGGCCGTGACGTCTACCAGAATGTCTATGTTTGGCAATGGATAGTCGTCCTTGGGACTAGCCTTGTTCAGATCCCAAAAATCCACGCAGCAGCACACCTTCCCATTGGCCTTAGTCACAGGTTGGGTATTCAATGACCCTGATGAATCCTACCCGCAGTAGCTTCTCAATCTCTTCCTTGACCTGCAGAGACCATTCTGTCTTAATCATTCTTAGCTTCTGTTTTACCGGCTTGGCATCGGGTGCCAAAGGGATCCTGTGCTCCACAATCGTGCTGTCCAGCCCCGACATGTCCTTATAAGACTATGTGAACACATCCACATACTCCCTGAGCAGATTGACCAGTCTGTCCCGTTCAGCCCCTTTGAAGAAGTTCCCCGATCTGTGTCTCTTTAGGCTCTTCGATATTACCCAAGTTAACACTCGTCAAAACCTCCTCGGCAGCTTGGGCTCGATTTTCTTCTTTATCAGTAACCTGCTTAAAGATTTCTTTAATGTATTGTTCATTTAGTGTGTTTGCATCTTGTTCAAATGAATCATTATTAACAGTTGTTAAGTTATTAGTTAATTTATCATTTGTTAAGTAGGCAATAAGGGGATACTTAGAAAGATCTATCATTTCATTCAATGCGAAAGGGAAGATAACATTGGCTACATATTCGTAATCTTCAGGCGTGAGGCCTTTAGATGACTCAGAGGACTGAAACTCGAAGACTCGACTCGAAACCCTACACTATTTATTGACACGGTGTTTGGACACGACTAGACAGGGGGTTACTCTTTGCTGCTGCTGCCCTGGGGAGAAGCAAATGTGCCTGCAGTCCCATCCTGATGTGCATCCTTCAAACCCTCATAGAAGTTGCTGACATTATACCCATAGGAGAGCTTCAGCTGATCTGGTGAAATTTCCTCTTCGAATTTAATCACGTCTATTTGCATCTCTGGAGTAACGAGACCAGTTGCACTCTCGGCATTTGAGAGATAGCTTTCTCCATCATCAAAGTCTTCTGGTTCATTCACTCTTCTTTCCACATTTTTCCAGACTGGTGGTTGGGACTGATCTTCTTGAACAGTAAGAGCCATCACAAACACATTATGTTCACCGTGAGTGATGAAGGGTTCTGGGGAGACTTCCACCATCGTAGCTTGATTTACTTCGGCCTCACATTCTTCATAAGTGAGTCTTCCTTCAGTAATCTTAACTATGGTCACTGGTTCGATATCATCGAAAAGGGGTCTTTCCTTGACAACATTAACGAAGTTGGTTCCTATTATAGGACCAAATTTCCCTTCCATGGCTGAGGCGTCAATCATATCTTTCCATTCTCCCTGTAATTCAGCGTAAGGAACGTTGAATTCTAGGATGTCTATAATCTTTGGATTCTCGAAACTTACTGCATTCGTCTCTCCAAACTCGATCACATTTACCCTATTATTGGCAAGAAGAGGATTCTTGACTGTATTGGGACCCCGAGGTGGTTCAAGCTTGCCTTCAACAATCAGACGGGAGATCATGACCTTTAGATAGGTACGTTCATTGGTGGTATGTCCATGGTACTTGTGGAAGTGACAATGCTTGGATTCGTCCAACTTAACATTAAGGGTATTGGGTCTCCAATTCTCTAAAGGTCTGATGAGTCCCTCAGCTACCAATCCATCAAACACTTTCTCTAACGGCATTTCGAAATCTTCAGCAGTGTAGAAGCGAGGTCTTGGCTTTACAGTGGTCTGACCTGAACTTTGTTCGATTTCTCATTCTGAATATAATTGACTGCACCGACTGTTTCTTTTCCCTTTATGGCAACGGCTGGGGTGTTTGAGGCTGGTGCCCTATACCGGTAAGAGTTGCCTGTTCCTGCAACTGGAGCTATGTTGAAGGCATTTTCAAACTTAGTATCGGCATTTACCATTGCTCGGAGATTAGGATAATAATAATTGCCGATCTGGACCCTTAGCTGAGGCGTCAAACAGGACTGGAAAATCTCCATCTGTTCCTCTTCATTCAACAGGGTCATCATTTCACTAAGCTTCCAATTTCACCTCTTGTAGAATTCACCCACGGGTTCATCCGGGCACTGCAAAGTGCCCTGCAAGTTGTTCCTGCTGGTTTCCCAGTTCAAGTTAGCTTTGTACTTTTCCATGAATGTCTCCTTGATTTGGTCCCATGTGGCTCAGGCCTCAAGCTTCACATGTAGGAACCACCTAAGAGCTGAACCCTTTAGCGATAGTTGAAAATGATCGGCCATTTGCTGGTACGTACAATCTTTGGCCCTCATATAAAGAAGGTAACTTTCAATGTGAGTACGAGGACAGTTTGTGCCGTTGAACTTTTCAATCTCGGGCATTCGAAATTTTGGAGGAAGGGGGACAATCTTGCTGGGATCAGTGATCTGATACGCTGCTTTCTTAGTGCTCAGCTCACCAAACTTTTCTTGCATGGACTTAACTTGCTCCATCAACTAGGCCGTATTAGGGTCAGGTGATAGTTTTGAGTTGTTCAGTTTCGGGATAGGTTTATCAGATTTGGGTGGTAGTACAGTGGGTGGCACATTGGTAGCTGGTACCACGACTTGGAGATCGTTCGAAGGGAAGTAGGTGTAAACTTGACCTGGTCCCGTGTTTCCATAAGACGGGCAGAGGCATAGGGGTTGGATTCATAGCTACCGGGGTAAGGGAAGGAGTAAGGGGTCTCATGAAGTCCCGTTGGCAAGGTCGGGGGTGGAAGATCTGCTGTGGCAGGGCAGAGGTTAAGGAGATTACTGGAATGGTTCTGGGCTCTGGAAGTCATCTAGGATGGTCCATACTGAGGAGGGGGAGTGAATCCCATGGGATAATGCAGAGACTGAGTGATTGGGGTGGCCGTGGCATTTGTTCTCTGTTGGTAGTAAACAAAGCTAGGTCTTATCTTAGGAGGCGAGGGTGTCGGAGCCCTGATGGACTGGGATGTTGGAAAGGACTGAAAAGGAGTAGTCCTTGGTAAGGGATCATATGTGGACGGAGGAGGGCATTGTTTATAGGATGGAGGGGCTGAAATCGCTATTTTCGGGGTTTCATCTTCCACCATGACCAAAGAACCGTTGGCTACGACCACTATCTGAACCCCATGACGACGGAGAGCATCGATGAGCATGGCTTGCTGTTCCTCATGGACCTTACGACTGTTCTCCAAAGCTAAGGCTAGCTCTTCTTCCCTAGTCACCGAGTTACCCAAACCACTGTTGTTTTCTATCAAATCTGCCATTCTGACTCTCTGGGCTGACGATTCTGACGAACTATCGGAGCCTGAAACTTCTGCACTGACAAGCCGCTGACCCGGTATTCTCACCCACTTCTTCCTCGCTGCGGGAAAAAGATAGGCAAGGTTTAGACTCGGGGTAGGTGTTTAGGCTGAAGGCTCAAGTAATATGAAATTAAGAATCTTTAAGTTTACTTAAAACATTGTCTTTTATTTATTTCTATTTGGTTGGAAAAGGGGTTGCCCTTCTTTTTCGCAACTACTCTAGATCCTGGATCAGTGGGTTCCGTCACTACGTCTATAAGCTCCTCGTTTTCCACCTGTATGGACAGCCCCTGAAATTACTCGGGATTCGCGCGAGCGAAGCGGTTGTCTTTCGCGGAGGGTTGGTGTCTGAGACCTCGCTTTTCGGGAAGGAGAGGAGTCGCCACGCGGTTTTTGTATTTTGAGCCCAAACGTTGAGAAACGGCTATTGATTGAAAAAAGGTGTTGTTTTTATTGGTAGCAAAAACTTAGAAAAAGTCTTTGAAAACGGGGAGTTGAATGAACGCTCGCCGAAAAATCAATCATTTTTTTGAAAATGAGGAAATTTTCCTTGATTGAAAAGTTTTCCGGTTTTTTGGGATTCTCCACGCCATTTTTTGAGGAAAACATTGAAAAATCTATTTTTTAAGAGATTTTGGGTTCGGGGGTCTGGTTACGTGTTTGGGAAGAACTTGAGAGTTCACCCAACACGCCTCTTTCGAGACTTTCAATCAACATTGAACAATTATGGACATTCAAAATGTGTGTGCGATATGTGTCAACAAGTAAGGCATTTAAATTTGGAATTTCATTAATGCTATAGGGACTGGATACAACTTGTGAGCCATGATATGGGGCCACACCCTTTACATATGATGATTTTCATCACAAGGCAGAATGCTAAGACAATCTGCTCAGGAAGCTCTGATATCGTCCGACACAGGACTTCCCATGAAGGGGATGTCGGACGACAGAAGACCTCATGGTCAGATTGTCTTTTACAATGATAAGGCCACTCTGGAACTGGAGCCATATTATTTCACCCAAGGAAGACACTATTTAGTGGTCTAAGTTCAGTTTGGGGTTGATAGGAGTGAATAAAGTCATGATTGACTTTTAATGATACGGATGTCATATGACAGAGAACATCCGAAGTCGTCTATTTCATATGGCTAACCGCCTCCATCAATAGATCGCACCCAAACAGACCTTAGGCACTCCAAATAGTGGCTTATGAGCCAATAACTACTTAGGTAAGCTTTGAGTTACGAAAGGGGGTTAAATCTGACAGATCTGAAGTCCAAGAAAAGCCTTACAGCCATCTGGGAACTCCATGTCGTATGACACAGGATCTCTAGAGAGTCCTGTGTCGTCCGACAAGAGCAGCATGTTTCAGTGCCCTTCAGTCTGTTTGATTTCCCCTTTGTTCCCAAAGCAAACCAAGCAACTTTATTAATTGAAAGCTGTAAAAAAGTAATACTACGTGAGTATTATGGGAGGATCACATGGCTTTAATGGCCAAATGTGATGAATCACATGTTTATGGCCATTTTTATGTAGCCATCTCCTCCTAACTCGATGGAAACTAACAAAGATCCAAACTTTATTGATGCTAATGTCACAAAATGTTCAGATCTGAGGTGGGGAGAAATGAATATTGAAGATTCACTTCTCCACCACCTTCATCATGCAAAAATCCCAATATTTCACATAATATCTAAGCAAATGAACATGCAAGGTGATATAAGTGTATTTAAAGAGAGAGAGAGGGTTTAGTGGCTACCTATTGTAGTCCACAAGGTAAGATCACCAGTAGTATGGTGTCTACCCCTTCAACACACCAACAAAAGGAACCTTTCTTTGGATCTTGGCTTTGGTGTATGTGTGTGTGTGAGGAGGGAGGTGAGTGTGTGTGTATGAGAGAGAAGGAGAGACTCTATTTCTACAGAGTTTCCCCTATTTTACTGATATCCTCCCAAAACTCTCCCAAGGTCCTCTAAAATGATCAGCCATGCCTTGTATTTATAGGCAGGCTGATGGGAAGCTCCATGTCGTCCGACAGAGGGAGTTAAACCGCCTTAGTGTCGTCCTATGTCGGACGACAGCGTACTGCTTTTTGGCATATTGGGCCGAATGGATGGCAGGCCCAATGGGTTGAGTGGGCTGTTGGATAATTGGACTCAATATTGCATTTTAGCAAATAAATGAGCCCAAAAATCAAGGAAAGTGGACCCAAAACATGAGTTCGGGTCGGGGTACTCACAGAGCCCCTCGGCGACGTCACTTCCATGGAAAGTGGGGTCGTCGACACAATGAGAATCCCGAGCTGGACACGAACGGCGGGGAAAAATGTGACCAAGATGGTCAAGTGGCTGGACCTCTTATGAAAAGGATTCCTACGTATCCCGTTGGGGAATCAAGCCGAATCGTAGTTCGTAGAAAATGGACGTTTGTGTCCCGGGGAAATTGACCATGATGGTCATGCGGCTGGACCTTTTACGAAAAGGATTCCTACGTGTCCCGTGGGGGAATCAAGCCGAATTGTAGTTCGTCAAGGGTGCCAATGAAAGGCCACGGGTTTTATACCCGAAAAGTGACTGTTCCAAGGGGAGTCACCCCGAAGATGGGCGTTTGTACCCGAGATTGACTGTTCCAAGGGGAGTCACCCCGAAGATGGGTGTTTGCACCCGAGATTGACTGTTCCAAGGGGAGTCACCCCGAAGATGGGTGTTTGCACCCGAGATTGACTATTCCAAGGGGAGTCACCCCGAAAATGGGTGTTTGTACCCGAGATTGACTGTTCCAAGGGGAGTCACCCCGAAGATTTGACTTTTTTTCTTTGGGAGTCACCCGCGAATTTTGACTTTTTTCTTTGGGAGTCACCCGCGAATTTGACTTTTTTCTTTGGGAGTCACCCGCGATTTTGACTTTTTTCTTTGGGAAGTCACCCGCGAATTTGACTGTTTCGATGGGGGGTCACCCCGAGGATTTGACTTTTTCTTTAAAGGTCACCCGCAAATTTGACTTTTTTCTTTGGGAGTCACCGGCGAATTTGACTGTTTTGATGGGGTTCACCCCGAGGATTTGACTTTTTCTTTGGGGGTCACCCGCGAATTTGACTGTTTTGATGGGGAAGTTACCCCGAAGATTTGACTTTTTTCTTTGGGAGTCACCCGCGAATTTGACTTTTTTCTTTGGGAGTCACCCGCAAATTTGACTTTTTTCTTTGGGAGTCACCCGCGATTTTGACTTTTTTTTCTTTGGGAAGTCACCCGCGAATTTGACTGTTTCGATGGGGGGTCACCCCGCGGATTTGACTATTTTTGAGAGTCACCCACGAATTTGACTGTTTTTTCTTTGGGAAGTCACCCCGCGAATTTGACTGTATTTCTTTGGGCAGTCACCACGCAAATTTGACTTTTTTTCTTTGGGAAGTCACCCCGCCAATTTGACTGTTTTTTTCTTTGGGAAGTCACCCCGCGAATTTGACAGTTTTTCTTTGGGAAGTCACCCCACGAATTTGACTGTTTCGATGGGGAGTCACCCCACGATTTTGACTTTTTCTTTGGGAGTCACCCGCGAATTTGACTTTTTTCTTTGGGAGTCACCCGCGATTTTGACTTTTTTCTTTGGGAAGTCACCCGCGAATTTGACTGTTTCGATGGGGGGTCACCCCGAGGATTTGACTTTTTCTTTGGGGGTCACTCGCGAATTTGACTGTTTTGATGGGGAGTCACGTTTACTGACTTTCTTGGGAAACTAGCCCCAGTATTTGTAAAAGGACAGCTTCGCAAAAGGCAACTTCCAGCAGTCACAGCAGCCCCAAAATTTATCTTCAACCTTGGCATCATCCCCAAGATCCAATATTTGGCCCAAAATGGAACGTTATGAAGAGAGGTCCAACGCAATCCCGTTACAGGCATAATCATCACGCGGCCCAGGAGGCACCCATCTTTTTAGACCTTAGTCAATCAGTCACAGACTTGGAAATATATACGTGCAGGGGCACATTTTTTGAAAAGTGGGAATGAATCCCGAATCTGTGTATGACACACTTGCTTTGGGTTTGACTCTTTTGAGAGAGTATAAGCACGACAAGGTGTGAAAAAGTGTTTGGAAGCCCCTGCTGACAGAAAGACAGTGTTTGGCTCTATTTCCTTATGACGGAGAGAGAGAAGACTTGTCGAGACACTTGAAAACTTGTCTTATTCATGATGATCACAAAGCTGCTTAAAACCCTTTATTGATGATCGGGTTATTCAAACACTAAGTCTGATACAAATATTTTGATTAATCACAAGGAGAAAACCAACTGATATTGAGATCAAATCCGGAAGGATGGAAAGTGTATAGGAACGGTCCTTGATGAGACCGGATTTTCTGAGATTTATTTGTGATTTCGACCGGACCAATTATGGTTGCCTACGTTCCCCTCATGACGAGGAGCTCAGGTCGCCGTAGTTCGGGCTTATCCCGATTGAAAAGAGAATGAATGTTGAAATTCGAGGATGTGAGGACCTTTGAGGATTCGGAGAATTGAAAAACATGTCCTCCTGGAGTGTCGATGAAAGACACGGATGCGAAGCCCCAGTGGGACATCCACGGCAAGTGTTTGCGGAAGAGAACTGAAATATGCTCACATGAAGTGCCAAATGAATGGATTGAATTTGCACAATCTTAGATCGATGATTTTGAACCAAGATGGATTAGATTCCAATTTAAGCAAGCAATGAAGCATTAATTTGAGTTAGCTCTTGAAGGTATTGGAATAAAATTACTATCCGGTAGGGACTGTAGCTGGGTTTCAGGGCTTCGATCGGCCATCGGGTGATTTGGAATGTCATGACCTCTTAAGATGAGAGGTCGGCTAGGCCTTTTACTGACTGAACCTCTAAAGATGAGAGGTTGGCTTGCAGGGATGTGTTTGGGAAATCTACGGCGAGGAAGATTGATTGCCTCTAAGAATGAGAGGTCAAATTTTGACTTTGGCCAAAGGCAAGGGTAATGGTAATGGAAATATCCTCTAAAAGTGAGAGGATGGTTTGGGATTGGTTGGTGGATTGCTGACGAGAGAAGATCCAAGCTATCGAGAAATTTTGCGATCTTTCGAGAATTCGGGCTCCTTTTGAACATTGGAGGGCTTCTCGAGAAGTCGGGGGTTTTTGCTGAATGGTGAGGATTTAAAGTCCTTCTTTTGATAATTTGGGATGGCTTCCTGAGGAGCTTAGGATTATATCCGAGATTGTGAGGATTTAAAATCCTTCTTTTGAGAATTTGAAAGGCTTCCTGAGGAGCTGAGGATTATATTTGTCCTTCCTTCATGACTTGAATATTTTGCGCACCGCCGACTCTCGAAGCTAACTTCTTGGCATTGCTTGGACTTCTCTCAGCAAGGAGCAAAGGTGATGGCTAGACGGGGTTTCAAAACACGCCGATCTTGAAATGAAAGGATATTGTTTGGTGAGGGTGAGGTAATGGCTTTCCTATGGATGAAAGGCTTCAACCGCAATTACTACCGGATGACCTAAACGAAATTAAGTCTTCATTGCTTACTTAAGCTTTAAATGAGAAAAGATCCATGCAAATTCATCGAGCAACGAGATGATGAGGATGATGAAAGAGATGCGAGCATATGAGATGCAAGATGGGGAGTTGATAAGCCCCAATTTGAGAAAGATATCAATTGATTTTCTTACTCCGATTAACTTAAACATGAGTCATTTCAAAGCGTTAGTGATTGAGCAGCACAGGTGATCACCTAGGATTAGACCATTTCAATTAAGTGTAACGTGGGTGTGCAAGTGATGTCTCGAGTCTAGCAAGAAGAGAAACAAAGATTTTTATCATTGGAAGAAAAGACTAGTCCAACGTGGACTTGACAGACTCTTGTCCAATAAAGGACATTCATTAAAGAAACAAACAGACAATCTAGATCCTACAAAGACTGATTGACTGTATTAATATTGGATGGGAGGGCCCTGGGTTCTGGTGAAGATCACGGAAGAGGATTGGTAATCACATTGGGGCGAGGAGCCTTCTCGATCTTCCCCTCATCAATAAGCCTTTGGATGAGCAGCTTCAAAGGGACGCAGTCATTGGTAACATGTCCAGGGTACTGATGGTAGAGGCAAAACTTGCTAGTATCCAAATTGGGATTTACCTTGATCGGGTTGTAATTATCCAGAGGCTTGATCAGCCCAGCCTTTACCAAACCATTAAATGCCTCCTCAGTTGGCATCCCTAAATCATCGAATTTCTGCCGCTGAGGCCTTCCTCCACCACGGCCAGATAATTGACCCTTCTCCCCTTGAATGTAGTTGATGGTGTTAGAGACAGCAGTTTCTTTACCTTTCGAAGCAATAGGGGCAGAGCTTGGAACTCGGTAGCGGGGAGCTGGAGCATTACCAGGAGCAGGAGTTGGAACGATGGAGTAGGTAGCATTCTCACTTTCAGCCCCTGCGCTCACCATTTCTCGCAGATTTGGGTAGTATCCCCGGCCAATGGCTTCCCTGACAGATGGTTTGACACATGAAAGGAAGATGGACTTTTCGTCAGAGAGGGGAATCGGGTGAACCAACTCGTTAAGCTTCTTGTTCCACCTCTTATAAAAGTCTGTTACGGACTCATCGTGCCTCTGAATGGTGCCGATCAAGTCACTACGAGTAGTGTACCACTCGACACTTCCTTTGTATTTGTCCAAAAAAGCATCACTGATCTGGGACCACGTAGTCCTTGCCTCCGGTTTAAGGCCTAGGAACCATCTCAAAGGAGAGTCATCGAGGGATAAGTGAAAGTAAAGGGCTAGCATCTCTTCGGTGGCCCCTTTGGCACCCATTGACATGATATAGCTGTTCATGTGAGTTTTAGGGCATGTGGAGCCTTCAAACTTAGTTATGGGAGGCATCTTGAAGTTCTTCGGGAAGGCCTTTGGAGTCTTTGAGCTCTACGGAGCTGACCATGCTGGACCCAAAAGTCATCTTGTGCAACTGTTCTTTCACATACTTCAGTTCCTCTTTCAAACTTGAAACCTCGGAGGATGGGGGTTGTCCCACAGTCGGGGCTACTGTCGAGGATGGCACTGGAAACTCTAGCGTGGACCTGATTGGAAAGGCAGCCGGAGGAAGACCAAGAGTACTGGGTATGCTAACATTGCTGTCCACTAAGCCAACTGGGCTGGGGATCTTGTTCCCGTACATGTCGTAACCATTGAATTGGATATCGGGATTCCGGGGCCCAAACTGTACTGATTGGCTGCCGACCTGACCATGGGCAGGGGACCTGATGCTGGTGCACGGAGCTGAATATGGGGTGGAACCGTACAGATGCTGGGTGAGAGGAGAACAAACCACAGGCTGAGGGATGTTGTTTTGGAATTGGGGTTGTGGATATTGCGGGATCTGATCCTGGCAAATCTGGCTTCCTGACATACGATACCCGCTCTGCTGCGGATTGGACTGATCATGAGGAGCAACAAACTGACCACCAAAGGCTGGGTTGGAAGGCTGACCTGCGCTGTTATACGGACTTTGACCCTGAGCCCCAAACTGATTCTGAATATACCCAAACCAAGCTTCCCGGTTGACACCACCTGGGCCGGGCCGACTCGCCTGTGCCGATTCTGGGGATAAAATACAAACTGGTCCTAAGCACTGACATTCGGGAGGGAGCTCGATTCGCCTCTCAGTCCATACTGCCCACCATAAGTAGATGGTGGGATGGGGGGAGGTCTTGACATACTCCCATGAGTTGGCATCGGGAAAGAGCTAGGCACACCATAGGAGACTGGTGGGGGCACATTGTGAAAGCCTTGCCTAAGTGAGGATGGGGGAATGATAGTAACATCGGGCTCTTCCCTGATTTCTTCATACGACCCATCGGGGTGACGGATTATGGCGATGCCTTGCATGCGCATTACTTCGACATAGCGAGCCCAACCGGCCTCCTCACGGGCACGAGAGGCTTCGAGAGCAGCACGGAGAGAAGCTTCTTGAGAGAAGTTGAAACCTGGGTGAGGGTTAACAAACGGACTTCCCGGGGGTGTCATGTGAGGACCCATGCCATAACCACTACTTGGGGAGGCATTCAAAGCTACATTCGGCCCCGCATTCTGACCTTGATCTGGCCCTACACCTTGACTGGTATTCTGACTCTGAGCTGGATCAACACCCGCGTTCGGACCCAAACCCGCTGAAACTTGCGAATCTGCCATTTCTGAGCTGTTGGAAGCGAACCCCTGACCGGAGAGAAACTGATTAACCGACCGCCCGGAACTCTGACCCAATACTTGCTCGCTATAAGGGGAGAGAACGGATTTAGGTAGGGGAGAGGATAGGCTTAGGACGGACTCATGCATATGCTTTTTTTTTTATATATTTTTATATTTTTTATAAAAATGATTTTTATTAATCCTAGGAATGGTTGGAAAAGGGGGACACCTTCTTTTTCACATCCTACGCTATTCCTGGATCAGTGGGTTCCATTACTACGTCTATAGACCCCCTGTATTCCACCTGTATTGCACCTCCGGGACGGACAATCTCGGCAAAGGTCCTATAGGGCACGTGGAATCCACCAATCGAAAGGGAGAACGAACCTATGGGCATACAGGTCAAAACAAGTCAAACTCGAGGTTTTCAAAACCAAGTCCAAGTCAACGTCTAGACTCGAGAGGAGAGAGGGTCGGAAGTACGTTTGAATGTACGAGACCGCAATTTGCGCAGTATAATCCTAGAAGAATTGGGCATGACCTCTCCTCTTTTCGAGTTGAAAATCCGGCATGGCCTCTCGTTGCTTAGTGGCAAAATTTCGGCATAACTTTTGTTAGTATGCGCCAAGAATTCGACATGGTCCCGCGTTGACACATGTCGAGAACGCGTCATGACCTCTTACGAAGCCACATCGAGAAATCGACACGTACCTACGTTGAGATATGTCAAGATCTTAACGTGTACTCATGTTGAGTTATGTCGTAATTCCGACATGAAGAGGGAGAGTATGCCAAGATTTTGGAGACGAAGTGTGACTCGGACTTTGTGAGAAAATTTTGAAAACAGAGTTTGAATAATGTTTTGAAAAGTATTGGCCAAAAACCAACCGGTCACGGTAGAAAGTGTGTCACGGACAAGTGTTGGCTGACTCACAGGCTAGGAGGACTTTAGGCGCTCAAGCGTTAGCGAAACACGTCACTTTCCGCGATGCCGTCCGTACACTCCCGGGTTCTAACTCTATGTGCGGGTAGCGTGCGAGTAGTGTGAAGGTATTTCTCTAGGAAAAATAATTTTTTTTTGCTTTTTTGTAAAAGATATTTTTTGTTTTTTTTATGCAATATGCAAAAAGGAAAAACAAGAGAATGAGTCCAAAGCATGACAAAAGGGGACTGCCCCAAATGTCGAATTTTACCAGCAGCTGTAGTCCAGCATCATCCTACCTTGTTCTGATCGACGGAACAAGCAAATAGCAAAGGGGAAGCTCCGGCTCCCAAAAATGCCACATACCAAAGCATAGAATCATAGAAGCATGGCAAGGCCCATATGAGCATACAAAATGACACAATGCACACACAAGGAGAATGTAGAAATTGTCCAAGTTGATTTAAAGAAAGTTAGACCCTCTTAAGAAAAACTCTTTTTTTTAAAAAAAAAAAAACAAACAGAAGGATGATACTGGTACGTGGGATTGTTAGACCACAATTTATCCCAAGCCCCGGGTTAGGGAGCGGTACAGGAAGGTTAATGGTTTCCACCTATATACCAAGTATCGTCTTCATTTTTTTTTTTTAAAAAACAAAGGTTTTTCAATGTAAGTCCCCAGCGGAGTCGCCACTGAATGAACGCTCGCCGAAAAATCAATCATTTTTTTTGAAAATGAGGAAATTTTCCTTGAATGAAAAGTTTTCCGATTTTTTGGGAGTCGCCACGTCGTTTTTTGAGGAAAACATTGAAAAACCTATTTTTTAAGAGATTTTGGGTTCGGGGGTCTGGTTACGTGTTTGGGAAGAACTTGAGAGTTCACCCAACACGCCTCTTTCGAGACTTTCAATCAACATTGAACAATTATGGACATTCAAAATGTGTGTGCGATATGTGTCAACAAGTAAGGCATGCAAATTTGGAATTTCATTAATGCTATAGGGACTGAATACAACTTGTGAGCCATGATAGGGGGCCACACCCTTTACATATGATGATTTTCATCACAAGGCAGAATGCTAAGACAATCTGCTCAGGAAGCTCTGATGTCATCCGACACAGGACTTCCCATGAAGGGGATGTCGGACGACAGAAGTCCTCATGGTCAAATTGTCTTTTACAATGATAAGGCCACTCTGGAACTGGAGCCATATTATTTCACCCAAGGAAGACACTATTTAGTGGTCTAAGTTCAGTTTGGGGTTGATAGGAGTGAATAAAGTCATGATTGACTTTTAATGATACGGATGTCATATGACATAGAACATCCGAAGTCGTCTATGTCATATGGCTAACCGCCTCCATCAATAGATCGCACCCAAACAGACCTTAGGCACTCCGAATAGTGGCTTATGAGCCAATAACTACTTAGGTAAGCTTTGAGTTACGAAAGGGGGTTAAATTTGACAGATCTGAAGTCCAAGAAAAGCCTTATAGCCGTCTGGGAACTCCATGTCGTATGACACAGGATCTCTAGAGAGTCCAGTGTCATCCGACAAGAGCAGCCTGTTTCAGTGCCCTTCAGTCTTTTTGATTTCCCCTTTGTTCCCAAAGCAAACCAAGCAACTTTATTAATTGAAAGCTGTAAAAAAGTAATACTACGTGAGTATTATGGGAGGATCACATGGCTTTAATGGCCAAATGTGATGAATCACATGTTTATGGCCATTTTTATGTAGCCATCTCCTCCTAACTCGATGGAAACTAACAAAGATCCAAACTTTATTGATGCTAATGTCACCAAATGTTCAGATCTGAGGTGGGGAGAAGTGAATATTGAAGATTCACTTCTCCACCACCTTCATCATGCAAAAATCCCAATATTTCACATAATATCTAAGCAAATGAACATGCAAGGTGATATAAGTGTATTTAAAGAGAGAGAGAGAGAGAGGGTTTAGTGGCTACCTATTGTAGTCCACAAGGTAAGATCACCAGTAGTATGGTGTCTACCCCTTCAACACACCAACAAAATGAACCTTTCTTTAGATCTTGGATTTGGTGTATGTGTGTGTGTGAGGAGGGAGGTGAGTGTGTGTGTATGAGAGAGAAGGAGAGACTCTATTTCTACAGAGTTTCCCCTATTTTACTGATATCCTCCCAAAACTCTCCCAAGGTCCTCTAAAATGATCAGCCGGCTGATGGGAAGCTCCATGTCGTCCGACAAAAGGAGTTAAACCGCCTTAGTGTCGTCCTATGTCGGACGACAGCGTACTGCTTTTTGGCATATTGGGCCGAATGGATAGCAGGCCCAATGGGTTGAGTAGGTTGTTGGATAATTGGACTCAATATTGCATTTTAGCAAATAAATGAGCCCAAAAATCAAGGAAAGTGGACCCAAAACATGAGTTCGGGTCGGGGTACTCACAGGAGTCATTTTTATTGGTAGCAAAAATGAGTAAAAAGCTTTTTTAGTACCAGAGATTGTTAGGTTCGGAGGTCACGTTACGTTTCGGAAAGAGTATTTTGAGATCACCCGAAATGCCTCGTATGACGAGTCTTTCTACCTTTCTCGAAATCGTGTGCGTGTGTGTGTGTGTTTGCATTTTGGAATGGGGGCTTGAATGACAAGCTTAATCTTGGTTTTAATGTCAAACGTTGATTAGGTGATTCCTTTTGAAAAGGCGAGCGTTTGAATGACAAACGTCGGTTTTGAAGTTTTAGAAAAAGTGGCGCGAATGCTGATTTTAACTGTTTATCTTAAGTGTCAAATGGCGACTTTTAAGAAAAGAGCGTTTGAATGTCAAATGTCGAATTTTGAGTTTGAAGATGAGCGTTTGGATGCCAAACGTCATTTCGCATGTTTTGAAAGAGAGTTCGAATGTTGAACTCCGGTTTTGAACCGGGCATTACATTGTTAACGATTTTACGGGAAAAACGTATTAAATGATTTTGAATGTCAAAAGTCGGCTTTTAAGTTTGAAGATGAGCATTTGGATGCCAAACGTCATTTCGCACTTTTTTGAAAGAGAGTTCGAATGTCGAACTCCGGTTTTGAACCGGGCATTACATTGTTAACGATTTAACGGGAAAAACGTATTAAATGATATGCGATCAACGAATCGGGTTGCGACTCGGACTTTGAAAAGTAAATACTATCACGATCCAAACGGCTCGGACTTGTAAATGACAGTATTTAAAGTGCGATATCGACGGAATCAAACGATCCGGAATTGTAAAGTACGATCGACGAGCCAAACAACTCGGAATTGTAAAGTACGATCGACGAGCCAAACAGCTCGAAATTGTAAATTTGCGTGAAAGTAAATGACGTTCGACGGATCAAACGGTCCGGAATTTGTAAATGACAGGAATTTAAATGGCGATCGACGGATCAAACGATCCGGAATTGTAAATGACATAAAAGTAAACGGAACGGGGTCGGAACGCCGTTTTAACCCGAGATTACTTCTCTTACGGGAAGAGAAGAGGATATAGGGGCTAAAACATATCGGACCCCGTTAGACGGAGGCGTCTACATTTCAACGACGTCGTCCGAAACGGTTGTAGCGACTGGCACGTAAACCGAGACGGAACGAGAGTTTTAAAGAGAGAGGGAACTACCTATGGCTAGGGTCGTCTCCTTTAGCTCGGGGGACGTATAAGGGATACGAAAGTGTATTTGGAACGTTGTTTTGAGGTGGCAGGGGTTGTATTTGATCGAAATACGGAGTTTTCACGCAAAACGAGGTAAAACGGGGCTCGGGAAGGGGGAGAACCAGTTTATGCCGTGGGGTTTTTTGGTGAAAGGGAGTGAAATTTGTTGTTATAAATGGCTTTGACAGCCTCTGTACTTATAGGTGAAAATTCAGGATCAGTCTGGACGGACTGAGGGTGAAAACCAGGGGGTTTTGTGAAACTTTGAAAATTCAGGATCAGTCTGGCCGGACTAAGATTGCATACCAGGGGTATTTTTGTCTTTTCACTCTGAATTTGATTGAAAGGTGATGGGGGAGCTGTGGCATGTAAGCCACGTGTCCCTGTGACTCACAGGTCGTGGGAGTTCGTACCATTATTTCCCGGTTTTGTCCATTTTTAAAATAACAGTCCGAAAAATGTCCGAAATGCCCCCGGAAAGTGCCGAAAAGTGCATTTTTCAGGGAAAGCCATACTTTTACGTGCAACGACGTGTGTTTAGTACGCTTTAACATCGGAATGCATGGGGTAGTCCCGGGACGTCTCGTTGGCTTGACAACGGGGAGCTTAACGGGTTCCGATTAACCTGGAGCGGGCCAGTTAACGGATTCCGGTTAACTTTCTAACGGATTTTGGCGATCCGGATTTGGATACTTACAGCCCCGGGAGAGGGTCCTATAGGGCACGCGAATCCCACCGACCGAGAGAGAAGAACGGTCCTAGGGTCTAGTGGATCATAGGAACTTTTAACGCATGAGCAATGCGAATTATAGTCAAGGCAATGCCGGGAAAGTCTCGTCTTTTAGCCTCAATGAAATTTCGGCAGTGTTTCGCTTACGCGATAGACGTTTTGACTTCAGCATTGTCCAAGGAAAATAATAGGCATGGGTCGGACGGTAAAAGTCAAATGACACGGCGTCACATTGAGCGTTGTTGCATACTTTGTGCAAGTCAAAGTCAAAGTCAATGCCGGGTCAAGATCTTACCAATTTTTCCTTGATGGAATTTCGGCAGAGCTTCGCTTGCGCGAGAGATCTTGATTTTTGGCACGGACTCGAGCTTGACTCTTACATACCTCGTGCGGGTCAAAGTCAAAGTCAATGTCGGGGTCAAGATTTCGCCAATTTTTCCTTGAGGGAATTTCGGCAAAGTTTCGCTTGCGCGAAGGATCTTGACTTTTGGCATGGGCTCGGATTTGACCTTTACGGGGGGTATACAATAAGGATGTATGACGGTCTAGACCAAAAACCAACAAAAAAAGTCACGGTTTTAAAAGTGTGACACAGACTAGTGCATTGGTCGACACTTGGCGGCATGGGGAGTTTGGGATGGTTCCGTGCGCGCCCGGGAGCGTCGTAACACCGTCGTGGCTAGGTGAACAACCATCTCGGGTTGAAGGACGTGCGTGCAAAGTGTACAGGTTATATGGTGCGTGTAGTGTGCGGCCTCCTAAAAAGTTCTTTTTGAGTTAAAACGAGAGATTTTCATGAATGTGTTTTAAAAGAATGTTTTCGGGACGGGGTAAAATGCAACAAGTAAGCACATAAATTTTACGGAATACGGCCGGACTTAGGGTGGATAGCCCCAAGTGCCAAAGCTTCTAGATTAATCTCGAAAGTGTCTGGTGGAGCTGAAAGAAGTCGTCAGGCTATGATCCGAGCGAGATCAAGCCGTTCGTGGATTCATCGGTTTTCCAGGTTCCAATTTTTCATTTCCAGACTGTTTCCCCGAGCATTTGGGCAACTTTCAGCTTCAGAATGGTCCCTGTTTATCATTTCAGAGTATGCACAAATCAAAACCCAAGATACATGCAAAATAAAAAAGGAATACATGCACAAAAATCGGATCCGCGGCGGAAGGCTAACCCTCGTAAACGTTTCCAATGCTTCTTATGAAAAAAGAAGTTTGGAAACATTTACTTTTCCCCAGCGAAGTCTCCAAACTGTGAATGTGGGCCCATCTCGGATCGAACCGTTTTTATAGGGTCGTCGTTTCACCTCAGTTTGAAGACACCGATTTTATTGAGAAACGGAGTCGCCACTTCATTTTGATTTCCTCAAAACTTTGAAAAAAAAGGATAAGGGTCCGGAGGTTAAGTTACTCTTTGGGAAGAACGGATCGCGTTCACCCAAAGAGCCTTGCAAAAGCAAGTCTTCCTAGATCTGAAGTTTGTGCTTGTTTTGTGCGTTTGTGTGTGAGGTGTGATTTGAAAAAGGGAGGGAATGTGCCAAGTTATCTGCCGGATGTATAAACCAAGTGAGTAGGTTATCGCTCGGGATTCCTTGGATTTGATGTATTCAGGATTTTGATCCCGTGCTCATCTTGGACTTGGGATCATCATTATGTGACCTTTTTACACTCCCGTCGGATTAATCAACCATAATAGGCGTGAAAGACTTGGAGTATCTTAAACCAACGTTCTTCGGGGACTAGGTCATATGTGATCGAGAGCGGGACACCTTTTTATAGTCCAAGAATGAGACTCTTTAGAAAAGGAAGAGTCTTTGCCCATCAATCCTACATCTTGAGACGATTGATCTTCATAGGGACATTTATTGCTCGTCTCAAGTGATGATCAGAGATGTCGGGACATAAGATTCATCCTCTTCTAAAGGGACTACTACTATGGCATTTTAGTGGCGAAAACGATATAAAGATGATGTCTTTACACCGATCCACACCACGGGATGCTTCAAGAACCAAGGGGACTAGGGGAAGGGGTATAAAGATTGGATCTTTATTCTCGTCCTATGTCTTTCGTGCCTTAAAAGGTCACTAGACAATCCTCGGAGAGTGATCCAACCAAAAGGGACATCGGGGGATGACTTTTGAAAGTAAAGATTGCATCTTTATGTAATAAATGTAATGAACATTATGAAAGCTAAAGACATAAATGTAAAGGGAAGACCTTTGAGGCCTTCCTATGTCCTTTAAGAACCTTATGAGGTGGAAAATCCTTGGAATCTAGGTCAAGGGAGGGGGATAACATTAATAAGAGTAAAGATAGCATTTTTATGTAATAAAATGGAAGTATTTCACATCATCATGTGATGAATCCTCCCTAGAACAAGCCACTTGTGGACCCTTGTTCATCCTTGGGATAGGATTCCCCATGAATCATTTGTGTAGGGAAAAGGGGGAAAATGATGTCTATATGGTAAAGATGGGATCTTTATAGCAATATATCAATATTAATGACAAGTAAAGGCAATATAGATGACAATTTAATGAATATAACAAGGTAAAAAGAGTATTTTAAGAGGAAAGGAAGGAGAGATTATCAATGGTGGTTCTCTCTATCTCCCTTGGGGATTTTCCTATGTAGGAGTGGTTTTTTATGGATTTTATGGAGGAGGGGTGGTTTTTGGGAGATTTAATTCTCTGGAATTTCGTGGAGTAATTTTGGCAGAGTGACAATGCTTAATTGTTGTTGTTAAAATGGGTAGAGGAGGCCTCTATTTATAGGCTGCAGTGTGTTTCCTAATGAAGCCGCCCGGCATTAACCTCTTGCAAAAGAGGCCGTCCGGTGTTATCCATCGATGACTCAGTCTGCTTCTAGAGTCATGCAAGGTGACAGCTGGAAGCTTCATTCCAGTGAGGGATTGCTTGGAATTTTAATTCCCAGCAGGTCCTTCCCCCCTTGGACAGTTTGGAAAAGTTCCAGAATTGCTCCTGAACTTTAGAAAAAATCGGGAAATTGCCGAAAGGCATGAGCCAGATTTGGGTATTTACAATACCCCACTCAAGTCATTAGCCAAATTGAAGATTGAATATTGAAGATCAAATCTTGGTATAATTGACTCTGAGCACAATTCAGAGTTAACTCAAAGAATTAAACCGTTGCAGAGTTCACTCAAAGAATTTAAAAAAGGTGACATCTGTTGTCATTCATACAAAGGACATACCACCTTTCCACTAACTCTATAAATACAAAAAGAAAATGTGCTACAATCAGACATCAACAACACAATATCCGTAATGATTATCCAATAAGGATTTCCAACGGCTACTTTATTACCAAGGCTATAAATAGGCCTTGTATTCAATCCATGAAGATTGCTAGTGATATTACTGTTGAAATCCTCATGAAGTGTTGAATCTCATACTCAGATTTCTAGAATACTTTAAATCTTCAAACACTTCATTTTCAAGCCTTTAAGAAATATTACTTACCCAAAATCTCTTAAGCCTTGTAACCATAACAAAATTTATCAAGCTCTATTACTTCTATTATAAAGAGCTTTTGAATCTTGAACACACACACACACACCCCTTGAAATTAATCTTCTTGATTGCATTACTTGGAATACACTGGTTATAATCTAGGATTAGCTTCATAGAAAAATATTTAGATTTGAGATTGATTATCAACTTTGTAATCATTGTAACAGCAGCTCAAAAATCTAAATATACTATCTCCCTTATAAAATACAATACTAACCATATTGGTAAAGGACGTAGATCATTTACGATTGAATATCTCCAAATACCTTGTCCAACACTTTCTACACTTTACTTTGTTTGTTATTAAGCTAACTTATTGTTTCTTGTGTTTGATCTTCATTGTTATCCAACCACATTGTGAATTGTGTTTATAGTATAAATCTGCCTTATCATATTTTTCAACCTTGTAGTCGACCACACTTTCCCATTTGCGGTCGACCACACTCATTTTAATTACTACACTTTTATACTTAGAAACCTCTGATGTGCATTTTATTATCTTGATAGTTGATTTTTACTTTACCACAATTTCAGCATAGTAAGCCAAGGTTGATTTTTGAAAAGGGTTAGAAAAAATTTAAACAGCTATTCACCTTTCTCTAGCTATTTTTCATACCCTTGTTGCACATTTGGGACCAACAGGTTACCTTGATGATTTTGGAGAGCTAGAACTCAACGGTGGAACGAATGAGCTTCGTAAGCAGCTGTAGGAGAATTGTTTCTTTGCTTTTGCTCTTCTTTGGGTTTAAAAATGCTTGAATATTGTAAAGTTTGGAAATGATTGGAATTCTTCCTTATATACGCCTCGTTTTCCTTACCTGAATTGTAAGGAGTGGGGGAAATAACCATTCAACTGTCAGAACGTGTGTCGAATTTAAGGCAAACATCGTTTCCTAATGCAGACGTCCAATCGCCAGAATCCCTACCATTATAACGTATATTAAGACGCATTAAGGGCGTCTTTTCCAACTCAAAAGTCAACCGTCGATCACGACCCACAGTGACTAAGTCGGCCTTCGACCGTCGTCTCAAATAAATCATCAAAAAAATTTTCCCTAACTTCCTGCTCGACAAGTCGACTCAGAAAGTTGGGGACCAATGAGCGGAATAAAAGTAATGGACCAAGCCCAACACATGTGGCACAATGTCCAGATTAACCTAAAGGTATGACCAACGAAGTGGGCCTACCAAGCAGCCCTAATTCTACTAGCCCATCATCATAGATCAGTCGACCAAGCTTTTTGTCCGACCTTACTTGGTCCCGACCTATATTCATCCGATATACGATCTCCCACTTATACAATCTCTGAATAGTCAAGGCACGAATTCGGGTCGACCACGATCAATCGAGCGATCTCGACCTACCGACACGTGTGTCTATCCACGCCGTCACTTATGCTTGGCTTCTACATTCTCGTAGACTATTACACCAACAAAATCTACTCGATTTTAGGGATTTATAATGATCCTATAACGCCACTATATATAACAGACAACATACAACGTTAAAGGGTAATGTAATCTTGGCTATTTTAAAATTAAGTTATTTCAATACAATTTTCTACAAAATTAACACTATATCTTATAATCGCGCTGTAGGGTATTAGCCGTAGACAATTACGGCTAGTTGTTTGCTCGTAATTTTATAATCGTGTCGTAGGGTATTAGCCGTAGATAATTACGGCTAATCGTTTGTTCGTAATTTCAGGTTATAGTAGCTGGATTACGACCTATTGATGTAATAAGGTTGATACGGATAATTTACTTAATCATCAATTATCATAGTCCCTCCTTTGAGAAAAAAGTTCACGCTTGTATCATAGATTGTTTAGGAAAATACGTTTTTATTAGGGTTTTAAAACTGCCCGTATAAATTAAAATTGTTAGATAATCAGCTAAAATCAGGCCCGACTCTTTTGAGGGGTGCAAGAGGAACTTCCGCTTTGGGCCCCAAATTTGAAGAGGGCCCCATTTTATTTTCTTAAACTAAGGCCCCGTTTGTTTCACTGTAAAACATTTTTCAGAAAATATTTTTCGTAAAATAACTCGTTTTCCGTTGTTTGGCTGTTTTCCGGAAAATCGTAAAACATTTTCCGTTGTTTGGTTGTGTTTACGGAAAATGTTTGGTTATTTTTCGAAAAATGGAGAAAACGTTTTTCGGAAAACATTTTACGCCCTTCCTAAGTAAAACGACTTACTGACCTCATCCTAAGTAAAATATTTTTCGAAAAATGGTGCCCTTCATGTACAACTCATATTTCACAAGGTACAACATTTTACTTCCTCATTCTAATAATAATAATAATAATAATAATGATAATAAATATATAATAATAATAATAATAATAATAATAAATAATAATAATAATAATAAATAATAATAATAATAAATAATAAATAATAAATAATAATAAATGATAAATAAAAAATAAATAATAATAATTATTATTATTATTATTATAATAATAAAATAATAATAATAATAATAATAATAATAATAATAATAATAATAATAATAATAATAATAATAATAATACATAATAATAATAATAATAATAATAATAATAATAATAATAATAATATTAATAATAATAAATATTAATAATAATAATAATAATAATAATAAATAATAATAATAATAATAATAAAATAATAATAATAAAAATAATAATAAAATAATAATAATAATAATAATAATAATAATAATAAATAATAATAAAAAATAATATAATAATAATAATAATGAAATAAAAATAAATAAATAATTAAATAAATAAAATAATAATAATAACAATAATAAAAATAATAAAAATAATAATAAAAATAATAATAATAATAATAATAATTAATAATATATATATATATATATATATATATATATATATATATATATATATATATATATATATATATCGAAAATTATTTTCATTAAACACATTTAAACACATGAAAATATTTTCCTTACCAAACAGCCGAAAACATTTTACGCCCTTCCTAAGTAAAACATTTTACAGGAAAATATTTTACGGGAAAACATTTTTCGAAAAATGTTTTACGTCGAAACAAACGGAGCCTAATACTCTTTTGATTTTCTTAATGAAACTCAATTGATTTAGAATAAATAATCTTAATTTAAATAGACAAATTTAGCTATAAAAAGTTGTGTCGAAAAGTAATGATCAATGTAATAAATTATTTTTGAATTTTATTGCTTAAATTTGTAAAATTTTAATTTGTATATAAAAAGTACTTATATATATATTATATTTTTTTTTATTAATTTTTTAAACATTAAGAATTCAATATTCACATTTCACAGAGGCCTATAATTATTGAGCGCTAAAACTAAAACTGATATTCGATTTGCATGTTTGACTAAGAGTTTTTACTGTCAATTTAACAATTATAACTCGTAAATTAGGACTTTCAGTAAAAATCACATCATATAGCCGAGTATTTATGTTTTCTACCCCTTTGTTCCGAAAGGATGTTATCACTTTTTTATTATTATGAAAAATGATTTTTATGAAAAAAATTTAAATTAATTTTAAATTAATTTATACTACTAATGAAATTTTTAAATTTTTTATTGATATAATATTATAAAAACTATCAATAGTAATTTTTAAATTTTTACTAAAATAATACAGTTAACTTAAAATTTTAGCTCAAATATCATTCGTATTAAAAAAAGCAGAAAATTTTGGGAAACTAGTTTCCCCCAAAACCTATTCTAAAAAAAGTGGTAACATCTTTTCGAGATTGGAGTATTTAATTCTAATTAGGAAGCCTAGAACAAATCACAAAACAAGTCATAAAAAAAAAAAAAAAAAAAAAAAAAAAAAAAAAAAAAAAATCATCTTTGAAGCTTGATCAGGCAAACATAACTTTATAAAGCATACAAATATCATATTAGAGAGATGTGATCCTGTCTTTGTGTGGTGTACAGTTGAAACAAAGCAGCCTGATGCTCTCCATAGCTTTAATTAAAGGCCATTTTGCCCCTAAAGTTTTCCCATGATTCATAAGAATAACATATAACCTCCCAACAGATTGGTTTCATCAGGATCTGATCATTGCCAACGAGCCGAGGTGTAGGAAAACGATAACAAATACGATAGGCCCACAAAATGAAAGAACGATAAAGAAGGAGAAAATTGCATAAAAACACGCAACGCCATAAGAATTGGTTATCCAGTTCCTTCTAATAAAAAAGTACGTCTGGAGAAACTAACAAGGCAGAATTATTCTCAATAATCTCACAATATAATGTTACAATATGTTTATACCCGTCACTTGCCTATATATAGGATACAAGAGATAACCATAATCCTATGTATAAGAAAGAAATCAGAAAATATGTCAAAACATGGCCAGCTCGTAACAGTTGCCGCCGAGCACACTCGTGTCCTTTGATTGGCACGGCCGTGCCAAAAACCCTGTCCAGTGGCACGACCGTGACATGGACTACACGACCGTGTCACCTGTTTGTTTCCTGCCCTTTTCCTCCTAGTATTTTCAGTCTCTACACCAACAATCTCCCACCTAGAGACAATGTCAAATTTCGTGACTACCGCCGTCAAACTCCCACCCGAGTCTAACTTTTCAAACATACTTCAGTGGCCAAACTGAAACAATTGGTAGTGCCCGACCTTTTCCTCTATTTACCTAAGTGAATTGAAGCTGAGTGAAGATTCAACGTAGCTTTCGGTTCCACAATGCCTTGAGTCTTCAACTCGAGTGATCCTCTTTACACATCCCCGCTCACTTGCTCGTTCTTCAAACTTGAACTGCAATATCCTCCATTCTCGACACTGTCCTGATCATTTCGTGTCGTCTTAGAAACCCACCGTATCATAATTCTCTCAGGTACCGTTCCCATATTGGTGTTGTTGAATCCTCGTTCCCTCTGTCGGCCGGCTTGAACGCCCATCAAACTCTTCCCAACATACCATTTCGTGGAATTTCTCCCACCCCGACGATCACCATGGCCTCGCCATCCTCCACTGGAATGCACCATTGCCTTCCCCAAGCGAACCATGTTGTATGTGGTGTACAACATCTTCTCCATACCACCCCGAATCCAAAACCCACAAATTCGTCAGACTGCTCTCACTTAGGATTAATACATCCGCGATTTCCTATGAAACATTCAATCTCCTCTCATCGCCCGACTCCTCTGGACACGTCCTCTTAATATGCCCCCTCTTTCCACAGTGTGGCACTTAATCGTCTTTGATTTTCCAGCCACCCTACTCTTTTCCCCGACTGCTAGTGCAAGCCCCGATGTTTGCCCTTTGCTTTTCCTCCTAATTTCTTCGCCCAGAATCACAACCACAACAATACTAAATTTCAACTTTGCTTTCCCTGTTGATACATTAACTGCTATTGCAGTTGTATCCCAACTGTCCGGTAAATATGATAACAAGATTAATGCTTTCAATTTGTCATCAAGAGTAACACTTACCGAAGATAACTGGATCGCGATAGATTTGAATTCGCTAACATGTTTCGTTGCCGACATGCCCTCTGCCATTCTCAAATTTAGCAACCTCCTCATCAGATAAGCCTTGTTTGGTGACGATGGCATCTCATATATGTTCGCCAGCATCTCTAACATCTCCAATGGTTTCTTGGCTTTAAGTACATTATTGGATACGTCGTTGGTTAACGTCTGCCTTACTAGACCCAAAGTCTTCCTATCCATAACCGCCCACTTTTTGGCATCGATATCTGCAGTCTTCTCTTATAAGATCGGATACTGAACACTTTATTGTCATCCTTCAAAACCGCCACAAGATCTTTCATGTCCATGACAATGAAACCCTAATCTTGGATCAAAAACCAAAAGCTTTGATACATGTTGATGGGAAACGGTAACAAATACGACAGGCCTACAAGCAATGGAAGAACAATAAAGAAGGAGAAAATTGCACAAGAACACACAACACCACAAGAATTGGTTACCCAGTTCCTTATAATCAAAAAGTACTTCTATGGGCACCTAAAAGCCAGGATTATTTTTAATAATCTTACAATATGATGTTACAATATATTTATTGCCTTCACTTGGCTATATATAAGATACAAGAGATAACCATAATTATAGGTACAAGAAAGAAATTAGAAAATAGGTCAAAGACTGCACGGTTGTGTCCTTTAATTGGCACGGCCGTACCAAAAAACCTGTCCAATGGCACGACAGCGTCACCTGTTTCATGCCATTTTCTTCCTTTTCCTTCTAGTCTTTCCGGGTTGTCTTTACCGCAGCAACACGGTGGCATATAGCTGAAGCCTTTCTTTGAAAGATTTCGAGTTCAAATCCCCTCTCCCCAGTTGTAATTTGGAGAGAGAGAAAAAAGATCTGATCATTGAGGCAAAAAAAAAAGGTTTTTTCTTCTTTTTTTTTTCATTATTTCCTATTTTTACTTTTGATTTAAATGCTGTAAAGGAGTCTTGAAGGATACCTTTTGCACAAGTAATGACTAAATGATTATGAACGCAAACAAAGCTCCAGTTTCTCTATGTCCATTTTGAAATGTAAAGTATTACTCCCTCAGTTAAAATGAATGTTATTAGAAAAAAATTAAAATGCTCTTTATTAAAGCCTTTTTCTCTTATGTTTCAAAATAAATATCTAAAAAAATTTAAATTTACTCTTAACTAAACATATTTTGAATTTTTTTAAACATTTATTTAGGATGGAGAGAGTATTATACTCCGTCTATCCCAAAATCATTTTTATTTTTGTTATTGATTTGAATCAATTTTAACTACTCCCTCCGTCTCATATCAAGAGTTCTATTTTTTATTTTTTTTGCCGTTAACACGAAGGTATTTTGAATAATAATTTTAATTTAATTTAATTATTCTAATAAGTATCTAAAAATTGTTATTGATAGTAAATATAATGGTGTATCAATAACAATTTTAAAATTTTCATTAGGATAATTAAATTAACTTAAAATTATTGCTCAAAACACCTTCGTATTAACACCAAAAAAGATAAGACTCTTAGGGCTCGTTTGGTAGCCGGATAAGAGTTAGCAGTATTAATAATGAGGGGATTAATAATCCCCTCATTATTAGTAAAGTTATTAATAATCCTAATCTCATAAATAATTATTTATTTGGTATGAATAGGACTTATACACCCTTGAATTATGCCTTGACACAAAGTTATTATTCATTTTCCAACATTGTCCCTAACAATTTTTTAGGAAATTATGTTTAATTGGTAAAAATTCTACTCCATCTTTTTATTGAGAATACTTCTACTAGATAAATTAAAATATAATTTTTATTTAACTTTATAAAAGAGATTTAAACTTTATAAGAAATACAAAAGGAAAATAAAATTAATAATTAATCAAATTTCAAAGTATAAATGATCATTGTAAAAAAAATGAAAAATAAAACATTTTAGCATTACACTTAAACAACAAAGTATAATTAACTCTCTACAACATTCACTTCTTCATCTTCTTGTATTTTTTCATCTTCTTCTATGTGTTGTTAAGCAGGAGGAAATATCTTGTGCAACAGTTCATAATAAGGAAATGAGATTATTTACGAAATTTATTTACAACATTTAAGAAAAAATGCACACAAACAAATATTTACAAAAGTGTATATATATTACACAAAAAGGTAAAAAATTTACAAAGAAAAATTCATACAAATGGGATAGCCATAGTAATATTTTCTAAAAAAAATAGATACCTCAAACTGTATTTAGTGTTTGATCTTGTATTTAGTAATTGAGTCTGACTCAAACTTATGTCAATTTTTTAAAAAAAGATGTAATTTATAAAATTTAAATTTATACATGTATAAGAGAAGCCAGTTAAATTTGATTTATTGAACACCAAAATAAATGAGATTATCTCCCGTTTGACTACACACATTAGAGGGCACTATTGTCCAAAAAACATAATCTCCGTTTGTTTTTATACCCTCCTTATTAATACCTCCTTTCAAACAGGATAATTAATAAGAGTATTTGTGGGCATTCCAACCCGGAACCTTAGCTTGTATCTCGAGCGGGAGGGTCCCAAACTAACTTCAAACCATCTAAAATTTTAAAAACTTTTATTTTACTTTAGAAGAAAATCAACTTTCAAACTTTCCTTATAAAAATAACTCAACATCTCCACGTGGAGGAAAATTATAACATACTTTGAAAAGAACAAAACAACCTGTTTAATTACAAACCACCCACAATTATAAAGTTTTTCAAAAGTAGTTCAATATACAAATTGTTTTCCCAAAAGAGTAATACTTCAAAAATACTCCCAACCACCACCTACTCAGATACATACCCTGACAAATCCCCAAAAGCAAGAAGTCCAAACTCTTTCCCCGGCCTCACTGGTTCAGGTCACCTGTCTCAGCACGATCTAAAACAGTAAAGGGAGAAGGGGTGAGAATAAATCTCAATAAGCTATTATGAATGCAACAAGATGCCAAATAAGGTGCAACACATAACATGGCTACACATAACACATTGGTAAAGCGGTAAACACCTTACTTTACCTCCTTTTACCTTTCCCGTCTGAACCATAAGTCGTACAACGTGGGAGTAAAACTCCTCTCTTTCTGTGAATGCATATTCACCAGAACCAAATATTTTACCATACTGAGAGCAATCAATACTCTCTTCATGAACTGCTTAGGCATATTCACCGGATCCCCATAGAACAAACAGAGAGTAATAAATACTCCCTTCGTGAACTGCTTAGGCATATTCACCGGATCCCAAAGATAACCAGCTATCTGTAAGGCTTTTGGCTCAATACAGAAGCTATCGCCCCTTTACTGTGGCCACAGAAGGGGATAGGCCCAAGGCATAATGTGATTTGATCAACTTATAGAACACATCCATAATTGATCGTATCCCATTACCCTCTAAACATCCACGAATATATATATATATATATATATATATATATATATATATATATATATATATATATATATATATATATATATATCCACATTCAAGCACATAACAAATACTTGAAATATAAATTCACACTTGGGATAATAATGAAACAATATGGTCTTAATACACATGTTCAACTAATATAATAGTGTAAAGTATATTTAATACACTATTTACCAACCACCATGAATATGTAAGCAAGTAAGGTCACCATAAATCATAAACAAGTCCTACATATTCATTACACAACATTGAGTAACCTTTATAAAGGTTCAAGATCGAGTTACCAAGTTTTGAACAACTTTGGTTAAGTTACGAATCAAGCTTGTCAACCATTTTCCGAAAAAAATTTAAACTACTTCCACAATTCCAATTTAACCAAGGAAGATACCATTGTATAGCAAAAGTGTTCTACTTCAATTGTAGTTAAAGAAGGTTCAATTATATCCTAGGTAGATTAGGTTTATGTGGCTTAGAAAATGGTTCAGAGTTGACAGGGCAGGGCACGACTCGTGCCCTAGGGCACGACTCGTGCCCCATTTATACCCCTTCAGAATCAGTCGTCCCCAAGGGCACGACAAGGCACGACTTGGGCATAAACTGTCGCACGACTGGACAAGGCAGGGTCACGACTCGTGCCCTTGCCCAGAAAACAGAAACAGAGCAGCACATCAGCAACTCATCAACCTCAGCCCACTTTGGCTTATAACCTTTTCTCCAAACATCAGTACAACAACTCAGCTGCAACTAAATTTATTTCAAACCATTTCCTCACATTCTAACACAAGTCAAATGGATAAAACCCACAAAACCTCCCCTTAAGCCATTAACATCTTAGAATCCATTATACCACTATTCGTTCCACTTAACTACCATGTTATAACCAAAATCAGTTCAACATTTACTAAAACCATCTTAACTCAATCACATTGTTCAAAAATACCAAAAATCCTTTTCCTTCAACAAAATATCCAATAGAACATAGAATGAGAAAATATTCGAAAGAAATCATAATAACTTACCGAAATAGTGCGAAATGGAATATTTATTTTTCCGGCTCTACGCGCTTCCCTCGTCACCACGAACAAGAATATGCAGTCGGATTTAAAATCGGAAAGGAAATGAAGTCTCTAGAATTATTGGAAGAAAGAGTTTAGGTTTTGGAACTTCCATGAAATTTTAGAGATGAAGATTATACTGAGAAATACAAATGAGTTTCTTTTGTTTAATTCAAAGGATAAACATTGATCAAGTTTCTCTTTGGCTCCTCAAGGTTTTAGCTATTAACACAATTAACTACCCTAACTTTTCACTATTACACTAAAGCACCTCCCTACTTTTCCAACCAAATTATCTAAATTTCAATTATTATAATTCCACTACACACTTTCCAATTTATTCCACTTAGACAATAAATCATTAAAATTAATTTATTTGCATCCTATCATCATATAAGTTGTCAAAGTACCAATTTAAACACATAAATATTTTATATATCACAAAAGGCATAGAATAAGATGCTACAACCCAACCCCACGTGCTCAACATGTGCTAAAATGGTGCCTAAGATTATTGTCGTGACAGTATTAGGTGGTTAATCCTCATAAGGGGTCTTAATAATTCAAAGCCATATTTTGTACCAAAGACCATTTTAAAAATTATCAAGATTATTTATCCTATCCTGATGATTAATACTGCGAACCAATCGTAGCCTTAGTATGGGACAGAAGTAGTATAATTTTAGCTTAATTTAATTATTTTAATGAAAATCTAAAATTTGTTAGTTATACATTATTATTGTAAATATTACTACCTCCCCCCAGTTTAATGTTTCCAGTTTGATTTTTTACGGGGATTAAGAAAAATTATATATTGTGAGTATGCAAAATAAAGTATGACAGAGAAAATTGATAGAAAATAATAATTGAGTTGTTATTCTGAATGTAGGAAATGAATGTAGCAAATAAGTACAATTATTCATTTTAGTAATAAAGCAAATTAATAACCTTATTTTGAATGAAAGCGAAGTAATAAATACAGGTGTGACACATGAAGCTTGTAAGTATATACAAATATGTTTTTATGGTGAATATTTATACTCCCTTTTGTCTCATATAACCTTATCCACTTTGTCATTTTAGATGTTTCATTGAAAGTCATATTTCCTAAAAATGAAATTTTCTAATACTTCTTCACTAATAAGACATACTTATTATACTTAAAACAATTATAATGTTACTATTGCATATCGCATTTTCTCTCTTATACTCACTTACAACTCCTACTTTTATAACGTTATTCCTTAATTTTCGTTTTCAGTAGTAAATGGATAAGATTCTATGGGACAAAGGGTGTATTATTTAAATTATTTTTTAGAACTTAAATGTGTGTTGGATTTTTTTGTTAAAAAAAAAATTTGTACATGTGTAACTGGACAGAAAATAACCTATAAATGGGATGCTGATAACATATTTTTAAAACACGGTAGCCTTTTATAATGTAGCTCGAGATTTTATGCGAGTATATGACTTTTCTTACCTTCGTACTATTTCACATTATCATATTAACCTTCGTACTATGAAAACAACAAATATAACTTACGTACTCTTGATCTATTAGCAAAATTAATCAAAATCGTTAAAAAAGTTAATGCACGTTAGAGAATGTTAGTAACTTAACAAATATTACTATCAAGATTTTCAAACTACCCCCAAAACCAAACAAATTTCTAACTCGTTTAATTGAGTACCAAAATGATATATGTACCCTTGTATATCAAATTAAACACACTTGATCCTACAAAATATAAGAAGTATGAAGTATATAATAAGGAATACTACATAATATTCAAATTTATATTTAATAGTAATGAGATATGATTAGTGGAGATAAATAGTTTTATTTTATAAAATTATATTAAGGAATATTAAGTTATATTCAAATTTTAATATTTAATGGTAATTAAATAGAATTAGTGAAGATTAACAATTTTTATTTAAAAAAAAATACAGCTAATAAATCTAAATACACCATTCTCTCTCTACCACCAGTCAACACCAAATAACCACCAACCACCATCGTATTCATCACCACCACCATCACAAACACATACACACCAATAGACACCTAGATTTGCCAAAACACACATCTAAATCTGCACACAGAAAGGCAAAGAAGCCCAACAAATACACAAACATGAACACATGCACATACACAAAAGCATAAATCAACACCCATATCTACACCCCACAAATCAACACCCATATCTACACCCTAGTTTTAGATCTAAACCCCAAAACACAAAATCGAAACACACACACACATAATCACAAACGCATACACTAAAAAGAAGAGATAGGAAAGGAGGGAGAGAGAGAGAAAGAGAGAGAGTCAGAGAAGACTAATCGGAAGTGGATGGAGATGGCGGCGGAGGTTATTGGTGATCTAGGGACGGCAACTTGTAGATTTGAGGATTTCTGAAGTGGGAAATGTTAGGATCGATCTCCCACAAGAGAATTCGCACAAAAGAAACTAAACGGCAAACACCCACACAAGCAAAGAAAAGGACACACAATATTACGTGATTCGGCTTAAAGTCTATTCTACCAATAAACAATATTATAATTTCTTTAATATTAAAAGAATAGAGACTCTTACCCTCAATACTCTTGAATATTCTCCCTAAAGCAAAAGCTTACAATTTCTCTCTCTAAATTGTAGGCTATGATAATCAAGAAATTCAATAAGACACACCACTTATCACAACTGTATTACAAAAATGGAGGTATCCACATCCTTTTCAACATTCTTGAATACTCTCACAACAGTGTACAACTTTCATGAATGTACACATCTCTCTAACTCGCTCTCCCCTAAAGGGCGCCACTCTTAACACCACAAGGCACACTTGAACTCTTTCTACATGTGTCTATTTATAGGCACACAAACATCTCATAGTTCATGTCTTCTCTAGTAGGCAAACACCAAAAGTCTCACTAGAAAACCAACCATCACATTCATGCATCCCATTCACGAATCAAGTGGGACAATGCATCTTGATTCTTTTTAGAACTTGAGCCAAATTTCAACAGGAAAAACATTGAATTGGAGAAGAACGGAAGAAGAATAACGAGAGACAGAGAGAGAGACGGAAGGCAGTGGTTGTGGAGGGCAGCGTCGGTGGCGGAGGGCGATGGTGGCAGATGGTGGTGATGGTTAGTTGTGATTTCTCTTAATATTTGTGTGATAGAGAGGGAAATGTTTGACTAAATGATTTTAGGGAAGGTGAAAGTTTTGACTACGTGTGTTATTTGATAAATATGAGTAAATAAGTTACTTTAGTACTCAGTTTAGTGAGTTAGGAATATGTTTTATTATGGAGGCAATTTGGAACCTTAGATAGCAACATTTGTTAAATTACTAACGTCATCTAATATCCATTATCTTTTTTTTAACAAATTTGATTAGTTTTACTAATAAATCAATAGTACACAGTTTATATTTGTTGTTTCGATAACACGAATGTCAATATGAAAATATGAGATAGTACGGAGTCGTTTACTCGAATTTATACTCGGTTCTATTCGTTCGCTAAAAAGCTTTATTTCAAGCGGCATTTGATGTCCCTCTCTATACAAAAAGTCAGGAGTTTAAACTCCCACCAAATACAGTTTCTATCACTTTCATGTGCCAATATTGTAATAGATCAAGTTATTCCTTAATAAAAAACTTTTGTTCCAAAAGAAAACTTTCACATCACAATTTTATCTTTTTATGGACCATAATTTACTTGTTTGTACCCTGTAGATATTATACTAAAATTATTTTCATTTAAAAATTGAGTTTTTAAATTTTTACAGATTAAATGTATGAAGGTTCGTTTTGGACGGAGGGAGTCCAATTGGAAAAAATATGGATTACATTATAGTGAATAAAAATCAGATAGTTTATAGAGAGGTTCGTTGTCAAGTAAAATAGTTTAAGGGGGTAACCAAAAGTATTATCAACCTTGATGAAACTTCACTTTTAATAATTTATGTATTTTTTTAATAGTTTTAACCATCCTACTATATATAACTATTCAATTTAACCTTAACCCCTTTACGACATCCAAAAAAATTTAGCTTTTATTCATAACTTGTTGGAAATGGGTAACGAAAAGTTAAGTTTGACTTAACGTGGACCTAAGATTCTAACGGAGTTTGTTATTCGTTAACGAGACTTGTTACAAAATGTATTCTACATTTGTTGTAGATTATTAAACTCATTTAATGTCTCAAAATCATTTAGGGTGAATGAGAATTAATGACAAAGGCTTTTTGTAACTTAACGAAAGTTAAATAAAGGGTTAAAGTTGATTTGGATTAGCCAAAATGTGTTTGGACTGATTGATCAAATGCAACTGTTCCAACAGGCACCTTTCTGGGCTTCAGCGCGGTCGCGCTCCAGCCCAGAAAGGTGCCTGTTGGAACAGTTGCGTTTGAGCGGCCGCACTGAATTTCAGTGAATTTTTGGCATTGTTCTCGACAGGCCAGCGCGGTCGCGCTCAAGGCCAGAGCGGCCGCGCTCGTACGCAGATTCTGAACAGTTTTGGCATCTTTTGGCGTGAAAAGTCATGAACCCTTTAACTTTCTTTAAATAGTTTCCCTCCGAATTTCAATTTACATATACTGATTTTCTAGCCTTTTCTACCCTTCTTGAGTTAGTGTAACCAAGTAAAATCATTGACATCTTGTTGCATTCTTTCTTCAAGTCCAAAGTTCTAAACAATCACTTGTTCGTTAAATTAGTTATATTTGAGTGCTCCTTATAACTAATTGTAAAGTCGTTTTATCTTACGAGAGTTTTGTTATTCAACCGTAAGCACCTGTGCGGGACAAATAACTCTTACGGAGATTGTATACAATACAAGACTCGACTTGTCTCCTAATTTTTCTAATATCCGTTAAATTCTCTGTCAAGTTTTCAGTTAAGTTCTTAAGAAGTCATACCAAAATTTCAACATAACTTAATAAAACTAACAAAATTTTGCCAAAAACTAATGGCATCTAAGAACGTTAGATTATTCACCACACCAACCACCAACTTGGATATTGCATTACCGTGCCAAATTCGCCATCAAGCGCCACCAACATTCACGAAGCTCGAACAACACCCTCTAGCCGTCCCCTCCTCTCCAATCAAATCACTTCGTTTGATCAAGACAACATTTAACTTTTTATATGTCATTAAATTTTGGTAAAATCTTGTAAATAGCTGACATTTTTTTCCTTTTAATTTAACAATGATTACATGAAAAATTATGAAAATTTGGGAAAAGAAAACTTGTTTTCAAAATATGCGGTCACATTTTTATAAATAACATGAATTTCCTTTAAATGCGAGGTGATATTTTTGTAAATAGCTGACATTTTTTAAAACACGTCGAAGACATTTTTGTAAATAACTGACACTTAATTTTTTGTTACAATAACTGACACTTATTAATACAACATAATATTCTTTAACACTACCACTAGAACAATTAACAATAACACTGACACTCTTTACTATAAGCACTAACACACCTTGCCACATGCACTGACACTTAATAATACATGCATATATTAGCACTAACAGGACAAATGCATTAACACCCTTTAGCAATACGACTGACACTTTTTTAACACTGCTACTTATAAAAATTTGAAAGACCTGTTTGAAGGTTAAACAACATCTTTTTGGAATTTTAAACCTTAAGACAAAAGTCGTATCCCTATGGATGATGCAGATCCCAAAATTCTTTTCGATTTGATATGTGGTGGTTTCTGTGATTTATCACAAGCCAAAAGTTAATTAACAAAGCAGTTACATTAACAAGTGCCACTGGCGTGTTTTTAAATGCTAGTACATGCACTAGCTCTCTTTGTATTTCACACGGGTAGTACCAGTTTAATGTCTATCATAGTGTTTTTTAGTGTAGTATGAGTACTAGACATAGTAATTTCGAGCAGCGATGAAGCCATAATATTTTTAAATAGGGCAAATATGCTAAGCTCTACTTCTGTCTCTGTTTTCGAATGTCAAAAATAATGATATAATGATTTTGAGTGTCAGTGATAGTATTTTAGAGTGTCAGTGATGGTGACTTTGAGTGCCTAACGTATACGAAGTTTCACTTATTTATAAAAATGTCATCGTGCACAAGTTTTTATTTATTTAAAAAAATATTACTGTGCATTTTCAAAATACAATGTTTCCAATCACTTGAAAAAAACATGTTTATTGTAATAGCAATTCAAATATTCAATAATAAAATAGCTAGAATTTGAGAAAGTGAAAATCGAAAAAAAAATAACCAATAAACGAAAAATGATTGTTGTGGGTAAAAATTCAGGATTGCGACGTCTTGAAAAGTATTCAGCATGTCATCATCTTCGTGCCAGCAGTCAAGGTAAAATTACTTAGATAATTAATTATTATTATTATTGTATCTCTAATACAGGAAAATAGAACGTGAAAATATATTTTTGTGGACTCACTTCAACGGTTAGAAGACCAAGTCAAGGATCAAGATGATCATGCCAAGATTTTAGGATAGTTTGTTAGGTCTTATTATCTTTAGTTATCTTGTCTCTATTTAAAGAGTTCATGGCCGGAACACTACGCACACACTGTTCACACATACATTCTTGTAATCCGCCATAGCTCCACCATTTGTAATCCTCTCAAATGTCAATATAAACGTTTGGGAAGGCAGGTGCTCGTAATCACCTCCCGAGGTTTTGTGCCGGCGAGATCTTCATCTCAAGGGTTTTTCCTCATTACATAACCGTACAATCTTTTATTTTCATGCTTACACCGATTTTACTCCATTGTCCTAATCTCACATTTTGATCTTTAAAATTGATCCATTGTTTTTTCACCAAAACAATTTGGCGCCCACCGATGGGCCATTGGTTTTTTAATCGGTTTAAAATCCTCACATTTCCACTATGTCTACCTAACCTATGACTTTCGCCGCCAGCAAGACCATTGCTATCCCTAGTAACGTGAATCCCCAAACCAGTAGCAGGTCAGCAACCGGAGGCCAAGAGTCATTGCCACCACCTCCACCTTTGAATTCTGGCAAGAAGCAGATGCCTCCGTCTCCTGATTCCGAGGTCAAGAGTATGCTCATTCAAATGAAGAATCAGCTGGAATGCCAGCAGAATAGCACCTCCTTGATAGCCGAATGCTTGATAAAGGTGCAAAAGGAACATGAGTTGCTCTCCAAAAGAATGGATGATGTCTCCCTTATGCGTCCTAGAGTCCTCGACTTCAACATTGGGGAAAGCTCTCATACCTTCAATGAATTCCTTCCAATGGCCTCATCTGTAAGGATGTCGTCATCACCAGTCCTGACGTCTTCTCCTCTGCTGACGACTTCTGTGGCGATGTCGACACCATTAGCATCCAGTGCCTACAGGATAACTTTTTCAGAAGGACCTGTCTTCACTAATATCACCATCATGACGTCCTCTATAGATAATAATAATCCTTTTGTTAATCTCAATACTAGTTCTGCTTTGAATGATACTGCTCGTACTACTAACCCTTTTGCAGGTACTTTTGCGAATCAGCTTCAGGAGTTAAGGGACATGATCATGAATGTGCCAGGCGTCACCCCGCCTATCCAGCAGGTCTCCCCAACATGTTACAATCAGTCTCGCTTTACTCCAGCAATTGCTCATGTCTACATCCCTAAAGGATTTAGCGTACCAGCCATGAAGTTGTATGATGGAAGCTCGGATCCTGAGGAGCATGTCGCCCATTATCAAGAAAAAATGGAGATCGTTCGCATCCCGCTCCAGTTTCGTGAAGCTTGTTTGTGTCGAGGGTTCGGTTCGATGTTGGTGGGACTAGCATTAAAGTGGCTGATTCGTCAACCTCCTGGTTCCATTGGGTTATTTGCTCATCTAGTCAACCTGTTCAACAATCAATTCTCTTGCAGTCGACAGTTCGAGAAGCTCACCAGTGATCTTTACCGCATCACCCAGCAGCCCGCAGAAGCCTTGAAGGACTATGTTAATAGATTTAACAAAGAGGTCCTAGAGATCCCCAACCTGGACATGGCGACAGCTGCGGAAGCCTTCAAAATGGGCTAGAAGAAAGATTCCCCTTACTATGAAGATTTGGTGATGAATCCATGCAAGAAGATGGAAGATATCCGAAACCGAGCATTAAGGTTCATCAGGCTAGAAGAGGACAAGGTGCAACAGTCCAAGCATCCTGATAAGGCGTCATCATATGACCATCCTGACAGAAAGATAGAGTCGTCTCACCAAAGGCAGAACAGATCCAGACCTTACCACATAAATGACCATAACAAAATCAATTGTATGGAAGATGATGGAGACGATGATGATTTTGAATCCCCTAAAATTTCTGATTATTGTTTCTCTGTTGATGTTTCAGGTATCCTGTGTGAAATGAACAATCTTGGAGATAAGGCAAGGTGGCCTCGCAAGAGTGACAAGCCATCTGGTTGGAGGATAAATCCAAGTGGTGTGCCTACCACGAGGATTTTGAACATCTTACCGAAGATTGTATCACCTTGAGGAAGGAGATTAGTACCTGTTATCAAAGGGACATCTTAAAGAACTCCTTGGCAACCTCAAGAACAAGACGGAGAACAAAGAGCCCGTTCCGACCAGACCGCCATCTCCTCCACCGGTAACAAAGGTAGTTAATGTTATTAGTGGTGCATCTGATATATGCGATACTTCTTATTCTGCAGCTGAATGTGCGGTCGCCCGAAATTTTTGGTAATTTCGAAAATATAGGTAAAGGAGTCGCCACGCCGTTTTTGAGAGGAAACATTGAAAACCTTTTGTTTGAGAGAAAAACACAGGTTCGGGGGTCAGGTTACGTGTTGGGAAGAACCGAGAGTTCACCCAACACGCCTCGTCCGTAGACGAGTCTTTCAATTAAACATCCAAGCAAATCCAAAAGTGTGTGCAAGTGTTGACAATGAACAAGTGTGGTAAACATGCATCTTATTAATATGAATTGAGATTTACAACTCGTGAACCCATTATTTAGGGAGGCTACATCCCTGCTACAACAATCTAAAACAGATTACAACTGAAAAAGGTTTCTGCAGATGGGTCACAATATGTCGCATGACACATGATATTAGTGACCACATATGTCGCGTGACACAGGATCACCTTGGAACAATGTGTCGCGTGACATAAGGAGACCATCTGCAGAAACTTACACAATGAACACCAGAATCAACAATTACTAACACAGATCTAACTAATTGACTAGATTGGATACGAAATACAGAAATAACGACAAATTGACCCCGGGAGTGTGGATATGGATAGATCCACACCCCCTTGGGGTTTGAACACCAAATTCAAGCAAGTATTCAACAAGAGCAATTCAATTACACAGATCAAACGACTTAAACAGAGAGATTGCGATTGGGATTCAGTAATCTAGACAGATGGAGTCTGATTACTGAATCCTAACAGAAGTAGACAATAGAATTATAGAGAATTGAGTTAAAGGAAAATAGAAGAGGGAGTTTGAAATTCGTTACCCTTGATGCTTCCACGAATCCTGTATCAAGTTAGATACAGAATCCTTCAATTCACAGCTACTGGTCTTGAGATCCTGAGGGAATTGGTACAAAGGGGTTCAAATGGCTTGGTTTGAGAGATGGGTTTGTATTGGAGGGAATTGATTAGATTGGAGGTAGGAGAGAGAGATAATTGTGTTTGGGGGTCTTTGTTACGATGCAATTTCTGCAGAGTAACAGTAGGCGAAAGTTGGGATCCTTTTCTGAGAGGGGGAGGGTCTTATTTATAGGCTGCAGTTAGTGGTCACCTTGTGTCGCACGACTATACGTAACCACTTTCCATGCCTCGACTTGTCGCGTGACACAAGGTGGCCTCAACCATTTTTGGCGCCAAAACCAGTTTCTGGAACATTCAGGCCTAAATACCCAAAAGGTCCAAAAAGGTTTATTCTCAACAGGTCCCTGGGCATGAGTAAGGTACCAAAAGGTACTTCCTTCGCGGGAAACTTACGAAATGTTCCCGGAAGTCTCGGGACAGTCCGGGAATTTACCAAAATGCCCTTTTATGCAGTTTTATTACATTAAAATGCATCTAAAAGGTTGCGAATTGGATTGGCGTACTTACAGAGCCCCTCGGCAACGTCACTTTTGAAAAAAGTGGGGTTGTCGATAAAATAAGACCCAATCCCAATTAGCATAAGGGATAAGGTTACGGGCTAAAGGGTGAATCGGGGAGTATAATGGCTGGACGCTTTTGGAAAAGGATTCCTACGTATCCCTTAAGAAGGGAATCAAGCCAAATCGTAGTTCGGAATTACCAAGACTAACCACAAGCAAGAAAGGGGTAGAGATGTGTCTTCATACCTTTGTTGTGCTTACCTGTGACTTCTTGAGGGGTCGGTACTACTGTGGTTGGCTAGTAGCTGCCTTTGGTGCCAGGTTGTAGCTGCCGGAGGGTCTCATGCTGCAACTGGTATTTGCGAGTAGCTGCCGGAGGGTCTCATGCTATCGCTGTTGACGAGTTGTAGCTGCCGGAGGGTCTCATGCTGCAACTGGTATTTGCGAGTAGCTGTCGGAGGGTCTCATACCATTTTGCTGGTGCAGGGTAGTTGTCGGAGGGTCTCACACTACTGCTGCTTCTCTTCTTGGATGCCGGAGGGACTCATACCACTTCTTTTGCTCTGCTGGGGATAAGTGTAGCTGCCAGGGGTCTCACGCTACTGCTTTCCTGCTTTGTGTTGTTCTTTTGTCGGTCTTGTTGTTGGACTGTTGTTGTTGATTGTTTGCTTTTCTTTTTGTGCCCCTAGCTTTGCTTGGGAAGCTGGGGATTCTTCTTTTGTCAGTGTCTCGAGGCTGCTGATCTTTGAGATTTCTGTTTTAGTAAGCCGGGAACTCTGCTTTCTGGGGAGTTGGCTTCTTTCGGTGCTTTGGGCTGTTGATCTTCTTTTTGTTGTGCTCTGCTTGGGAGCGGGTTCTTATGGTGCTTTGGGACCATTTGACCTTGGTGTGCTCTGCTTGGGAGGCTGTTCTTCTTGGTGTGCTCTGCTTGGGAGGCTGTTCTTTTTGGTGTGCTCTGCTTGGGAGGCTGTTTTTTCTTGGTGTGCTCTGCTTGGGAGGCTGTTCTTTTTGGTGTGCTCTGCTTGGGAGGCTGTTCTTTTTGGTGTTTTGGGTCTGTTGATTCTGTTGCGCTCTGCTTGGGAGGCTATCACAGATACGGGCTTTTGTGTTCTTCTCTCCTTCTTCTTTTTTTTCGGTTTGGCCTGAGGGCCAGTCTTCGAGGTTCTGTGAGACTCGGTTGATCATTGTACCTGCGAGGGAGTCTACAGAGTATGCCATAGGGGTCAACATTGCAGATCATCAAATTACAGGGGCATTTTTGAAAATTGGGCCATGGGGACCGTTGTGTCGCGCGGCTATTTAAAGCCAAGGAACAGTCTTTTATAAAGGCGGACAGTCCCCATTTTTGAATGCATTGTTGGAGGGAGGTGGACGGTTTTGTGAGGGGAAAACGTCCTTTTATTCAATTTCCAGTATAATCAATCGATTCTAGGGCTTGATTTTGTTCTTGGCTTGTCAATATGCCTCCTAGACAATGACCCACGAAGAAGGGTCCTACCCAAGCTCAGCTAGCCGCTCGGAGAAAGAATGCTCTAAGGAATCAATGGCCCTTCATCCCTCAAGCTGTGAGGGGAGATTTTTACCCGCATCTTAAAGAACACACTTCAGCGCCGGAGAAGAAAACGAAGGTAATTTTGTAACCCTTGCTTTTTTGTTGTAATGAAAAGTAGGATTTTGTGCCAAAATGATCGAATTTGTTCTCTCTGCTGGATTCATGAATTTCTTGCATGCTTTGAGTTATGTAGGAGTTACGAATGCATGCTTAAATGCTCAAATCCTAATTTTGCTTGAAAATTGAAATATGCAATTTGATTTATTGGCATGCTTTTCTTTCGGAAGGATTTTGGGATATTCATACCTGCGCTGTGTTTACCTGCAGGAGTTGCGTACCCGGGGTTCTCCGGAGGTTATTGGCCGGTTGTAGGATCTGCTGACCGGCAGTCAGGAGCTTGACCATTCGCCGAAAGGCTTAGTATACGCTGCTAGGTTGGGGCAATTCTTTGAGATGGCTAGGGCTGTTGGAGGTACTCAGAGGAGCGTTGGACTGATGAAGGCATTCAGGGAGTTCTGGTGGGAGACTACCCACACCTTCCATTTTTCTTGGGGTGAGGCGACGGTCACACCGTACGACTTTGCTGTGATTACCGGCCTTCCATTCACTGATGAGCCTTTATTCTTGGAAGAGCCTGTTTTGGATGATGACCCACAGCCTCCCACTGAGGCCTATTTTATGGAGCTGATCGGCTTTGTTCCCCAGGACAAGAAGGGGAACGGATACGAGCTCGGGGATCTCCATGGCCAGATGGTTGAGCAGAGTACCGGTTATCCAGCTGAGGTGGCAGACACCGAGGAGGACAGGTTGAGAGCTCTGAGATTAGCTAGGGCTTTTGTTTGGGTCGGCTTTTCGGATATGTTGTTCATCAACGACACATCTTCGGCTTTGCTTTCTTTGTTAGAGCTTTTGAGGGATTGGACTGCTGTTGGGACCTTGTCTTGGGGAGAGGCCGGATTAGCTGAGCTGTATTTGGCTCTTGATGATGTCAGCCGGGGGAAGGCTAAGTCCTTCAACTGCTGCCACTTAGCTTTTGAGGTATTTCTTGGTTTGACTTCTTCTTTCGAATATCGTTTCTTTCTGTCCTTTTCTCTTTTTTTTTCAATCTAACTTTGCTTTATTCTTTCTTTTTTCAGGCTTGGGCTTATGAGGTTATTGGTTGCTATGCCTGGCGGGTGGCGGAGGCGTACCCGGCCACTATATTTCCTGCTATGAGGCGCTGGGTGAAGGACGCGCGGCAGAAAGTCCGGACGGCGGATACCAAGGGACGGATGACTGCCTCTCAAGCTGATACCCTCGTTTGTTTGCGGAGAACTCCCGGGAGTCTGACTCTATTTCCTTGGGCTGACAGATATGCTGGGGTTAATCTGGAGCATGCCCTTCATCTGACTGAGTGCCGCAAGCTGCTGGTGGGCTTATCCGGGGATGCTTTATATTTGGGCAAGCGGGTTTATAGACAGCACGGCCCTGGTAGTGCTGCTAGAGTCCCATATGATCCTCCTGCTGAGATATGGTTTCCTCGGAAGCTAGATGATGTGGCCGCTTTGATCCAGGGAGAGCCTGCTTTTAATTATATTGAGGATGATGGGGATTATGGGGCTTATTTGGCTACGAGGTTGAGGTCGCCGCAGGTGGCTCTGAGGTGTGATACTCAGGCTGCAGGCCCTTCTACTGGACATGTGGCAGATGCTGTGATGTTGCCACCGGATTTTTCTTTTTTGAAAATCAACAAAACGGAGTCGCCACGCCATTTTTATTTTAAGGGCCAAAACTTTGAAAAATGCCCGAGATTAGAGATTTGATTTCGGAGGTCACGTTACACTCCGGGAAGAACGTTAGGGTTCACCCGGAATGCCTCGTAAAACAAGTCTTCCTAATTTAAAACCATTTGTGTGTGTGTGTGTTTATTTGTTTAAAATAAATGCAAAATGAGAAAACTAAAAATTGAGAACTCTTTGTAAGACATTAAAAAAGTCCCATGATTTTTGGTATGATTTTAGGGTTGAGTTTTGGTACTCAAAAGACTCCTTGAAGTTGAAAGTCAATTCTGCCAGAATGGAAAAGACAGTGGACACTTGATTTTAAAATGGATTTAATAGTTTTAAAAATTCAGAATCTGGGGAAAGTCAGAGAATTAAAGTTGTTCAAAACATCTTAAATAAGGTTAATACAGAAGATTTTTATGATTAGAGATGATTTGATGGACCAAAACCTTCTAGAAATCACAGATGTGAAATCTGGATTTCCAGAGACTGCTAAACTGACCTTTGGAAAATAATTTGGAAAAGGTAGTTAGACTCACGTAAAAAATAAAGTAAAAATATTTCTGGAAATCTCTGGATGTTGGCTATAAAAAGTATTTTGTAGTAAACACCAAATTCAAAGTTCTTCTGTGTCCAAAAAATTAGGCAATGGACTGAGGTCTTAGAACAATGCTACTGGACAGCAAGATGTTCTTGAAGGAAAATGTGATTTAAAAAGGGGTTTGCATCCATGATTTGTACCCATTTCCTTAGGCTTTGATTAGTGATCACTAAACATTTTAGTGGTGATCTACTATATCAAGCCATCCTTAGGGTACATTAGGACTTAAAGCACTTCATTTGCTTGGGAAGGGGGAGATTTAGCTTTGAAATAAAGATTTTATGTATGAAAATGATTTTTTAGGTTTAAAAAAGTGTTTGTAAGTAAGTAAAAACAATTTGAAAGAAATGTTGATCCTTGTAGAGGATCATCCATGGAGATGAACTTCCATGGTGATCCTCTTGGATCTAAGGCAAGAGAAGAACAAGTTACATCTTCAAAGTATGAGATGCATGCATGGATGAGTGAGATTTAGGGTAGGGAGAAGGAGGTTATACCTATCTTCCCTTGATTTTTGAGTTTGAGGCTTAAATTTGAGAGTGTTTGAGGCTTGAATTTGAGAGTATTTAGTGAGTGTGATTTGGGAAAATAATCCAAAGAAAAAGATGGCAATTCAAGGGAATTCCCACTGTTTTCTCCAGTATTTTTGCCAAGGTGTTGTGAGTGAGCTGTTGTTCTTTTTCTTCTGAGACTGAAGGGCTCAATTTATAGGCCTCTGAAAACTCAGAACCATCCGCGCGGACCAAACCTGCAGCGTGCACTGTTCATTAAATGCAGCTGCAGGCTTTGGACCAAAGGAATATTTTTCAAAATATTGAACAGCTGCTGTTTCACAGCTTGCCTATTTCGGATTTTTGGCTTTTTTGAGATTCTTTTCTTGGTTTAACTTTAAATAGCAATCCCTAATTTACCCTTGCTTTGTTAGAAAAGTTAGGAATTGTTAGAAATGTTAGGGATGTTAGGACTTTCGTTAATTTTCTAACGAAAATACTAACAACTCAAATTGGAGCACTTACAGATGCTCCTTTACCTCCTCCTTTTGTAGACTTTCAGGACGGGGACCACGTGAGGCGGGCCACTCTTGATACCAGCCGGATTTATCCATATTTTCATCTCCCTGAGGGCACTCGATCTGTAAGTAACTGTCTTTCTTTCATTGTTTTGAACTGTTTGCATCCTTGGTTTCTGATTCTTCTTTTGCTTGGTTGTGCCAAGTCTCTTCTGATGTTTACTGGGGCCTTGCTCGTCATTATACTGGAGCTATGGACATGATTGATCAGCTAATGAGGAGCAATCGGTATTTGAGGGAGAGGTGTATGGCTCAGAGCTCTGATGATAGTGATTCCACACTCAGCTAGCCTGGCAGGAAGAGGGCTCGAACTGATATGTCTGCTGCTGTAGACACCCCATTCTGAACCAATAAATCATGATTACACTACTCTTCGTCTCTCTTTTATGTTTTGATGAAAGCATATCAGTTTCGTCATGTTTCGTTAAGTTTCTAACTAACCTCGTTAGTTTTGGACCTAACTGACTAACGGAATAAACTGAAGAGGACAAAATAGTCATCAGACTAGATATCTCGCACGAGATATCATATCTCGCGCGAGATATCCCCTCGACAGAATGTGCAGAAATCACTCTCCTTCTCCGTTTCAACCTCCTTTCTTGATAAACCTCATCTAATTCGGTTCTCCAATCAGAATTGAGTTCTGGAAGCTTCCTAGGAGTGTTTTATCTCTCCACCTCTACCTCTTAAACCTCTATAAATACTTGGTGACTTCCACTGTTTCAAGGTCCAGAATTCGACACAACACACACAATTTGTTGGTTTCTCTCCACGAAAGACTCCTTCAAATCACTCACAAAACCTCCCTAAAATCACCTAAAGTTTGTTTATCAACCTTGTTGATCAACAAACATCCAAAACCGAATCAAGGATTGAGGCGAAGCTCTGTCCGCATCAAGATTGACTCTCATATTGAGTCGAAACTCTGCCCAAATCACTTCTCGATCGAGAAGACATCTTAGAACCACGTTCTAAATCAAATCCTCCCCAAACGCTAGGTAAACTCCTTCACTTTTTACTCTCCTCTTCTCAATCTCTCTCTATTGGCTTTTAGAGTGGTGTAATCCCATCAAAAGGATTGACCTAGAGTCCCTTCAATCGATGAAGGCGATCTCGAAGCATACAATCCGACATTCCTAATCAAGAAATTGATTAGGGTTTATTTGTTTTCTTTAATTATATATATTTTAAAGATCGAAAACCTCTCTTTTCTTTAGCAAGACCGATCTCCGGATTGGGTGGAATGGATGCTCCTCGACCTACCCATTCCATAACCTAAGCCCCGAACTCAAATCTCTTTTCAAAAATGGTTTTCCTATGTTTCCAAACGAATAATATAGGTGGAGACTCAAAAAGATAAAATTCTCTCTCACAACGCTACAGTGGCGACTCTGCTGGGGACTTAAAATTAAGAGGCTTAAACTTGCGTCAAAATTAAAAGAGAGGTTTTCAAAAAAAAATTGTAAATTCGATTTTCTGCTCTCAGATGAGGCATATCTCGCACGAGATATCATATCTCGCGCGAGATATCGCCTCGGCAATCTGATTGCTTTCTGGTTTCTCCCGTTCATCTCATAATCCAAGACGAGAGTCGAACGTGCAAGGGGGATCCCAGAATTCACTATCTGCAGAGTTCCCGCATCTTAAGGCCTCCCTTAAGGTGTAGAACTCGAATCTTTATTCCTTTAAACAATTGATTATTATTTATAAACTGCGTGCTATTGGGTTTTATTTAATTAAAGTCCGGTCCATTGGGGATTCGGGAGTTGTAAATTAAATTATTTATCTCTCTTTATCTCTCTTTATGTGGAACTACGACGGCCTGAGTCTTCCTAATTTGGGAGAAACGTAGGCAACCACTTGGTGCAGCCATTATCTATTTTCTTTTAGTTTTCAAAAAAAAAAAACTTTCTATTTTACTCTATCACCTAGATTGACTCTCACACACGCGCACTCATATTATAACTGTCATTGCACTACATACCCTCTATAAACCCGGGATCCACACTAAGGACGGATGACGGTAACCACCTAGTCGCCGGTCTCTCCGAAGTTGGATCATCCCACTCCGCGTATTCAATCCATCTAGATTGTCATATCGCGGGGAGCCTAGCCTTCCAGCCCTGCATCGCCACATAATCATGTAGATTGACTTTTTAGGACACTCCGTGACCGGTCGGTTTGATCTTGGAGTCCTTGTAATCCCTTGTCAAGATCTTATTTTGTGCAATAATCCATGTCAAAAAAAATTTGTCGCTTCGGAATTGTCCCTTCGGAAACATCCCTACGGTTGTCCCTTCGGATTTGCCCCTAAAAAGAGAAAATTTTCTCATCAAAATTATTGCACAAAACTTGATGTTACTTGAGATTACTTCGACCCCTAGGTCCCTAGGTTTGGTTCTTGAACTTTAGAAACCCCCAAAACGGATTTTCCGTCCGACCAAAATTAGGATTAAAATCAGAAAATTGTGACTTTCCGTGGCGAAGTCTCGCGCGAGACTACTTGTCTCGTACGAGATAAGTGTTCGGTCTTTTCGTGTTTTGGCCAAAACCTTCAAACCTTCAAAGCCTTCATTCACCCTATTCAGCCGACTTGTTGGGACTCGATCATGGTTTAACCCGGTTGCTACACGTCTAGGTCCTTCGCCAAAGCTCGACACGATGTCTGCTTCTCCTTCTACCACCGAGGCCGATTTCAACGATGCTAAGGTCCAACTCATCGAAGCCATGACTAGGTTGGATGAACAAAGTAAGCAAATTGATGAGCAAAATGTCCAAATGGCCGCCCTCATGAAAGAACTCCACGAGTTGAAAGTCAAGAAAGGCAGAAAACAAAAGCAGAAAGTGGAATCCTCCTCCGATGAAGAGGAATCCTATACCAAGCAGAATAAGAAACCCAAGAAGACAAGCAAGAAAAAGGAAGAATCCGATTCCTCCTCTTCCTCATCCTCCTCCGATGATGAGGAACATACCTCCAAGGGTGCTAAAACCAAGAAAGAAGGCAGTGGTGAAACTACTAAACTTGGTGACCATGTTACTAAGAACTACCTCGAGAAGAAACTTGCAACTCTTGACACTTCAAAAGGGTCATTCGTTCCCTTTAATCCCGATGCTCTTCAACAATCCATCACCATCTTTCCTCGCAAGTACAAGACACCCGATATCGCCAAGTTCAATGGTACTACCTGTCCTCGAGCTCATGTTGAAACCTACACTTGGGCCATGCTTCCAATGGGCGTTGACAACACAATCTTGGCCCAATGCTTTCCTCAAACCTTAGAAGGTGCTGCAAGGGATTGGTACATGTCTCTTCCTACAACTACAAGGCTTGATTGGTCGTCTGCATGTTTAGTCTTCCAAAGGCAGTTTGAAGACAACTCCACTTACCGCCCTACTAGGAGGGATCTTGAACAAACCAAACAACATGCCAATGAGTCCTTTGCTGAATTTTCTAGAAGATGGAGACTCAAACTCACTGAAATCGTCGAAAGGCCTACTCTCAAAGAGCAAATCCACATCTTCCTCCAATGCCTCCGTGATGAATTTCAAGAGAAGCTCGCCGGTAATTACTTTCCTAGTTTCAATGAACTCCTCGAGTCCGGAATTAGGGTTGACGACTTCCTAAAAAGCAAAAAGAAGGAAAGTACTTTCCGCTACAACAAGCCCACTACAAGTAAGGATGCTTCAGTCAATGCCATTGCATTCAACCGCTCCAACACCGGAAAGTATTCTGATGTCCCTCCTCCCGAAAAGAAAAAGAGGCACTACGACAAAATTGAAGGAGTCACTCAAGAAGAACTCTTCGATGTGCTCGTCCAGAATGAAATGATCAAACCAAGGGAAGGTGGTCCTCCTAAGGATATGGGTCCGAACCATGCTCATCACTTATTCTGCAAGTATCACAACTTCACCGGCCACGACACCAACTCTTGCCACCACTTGAAGGACATCATCCAAGACCTCTTTGACAATGGAGATCTAGAACGTCCCAACGTCATCACCAATCCTCTCCCTCGCAATCCATGAAGAAAATGAAGCTCCGAGAAGAAAGCGCATTTACCACTTTGGGGCTACAACTATCCTCTCCCTTTCTCCTTTGATAGAAGTAGATTAGGTTTTAAATTTCCAAGTATGAACTCGAAGAGTCGTCCTGTCTTTCTAGTACTTCTCACCTCCTCTAGTTTGTGTCTTCTAAACTATCGAGTCTGTTTCAATTTCTCCATTAATCAAAGTAATTTTCTTTTCCTAAACACTTTTCCTAAGGTTGTTCTACCTCATGAATATCATTTAATTTATGCAAAATAATGGATCATCCATTCCCTAAATCATCGCAAAAAATAGAGACTTCTAAGCGAGTTTAAGAAGAAGTTATCCTTAGGAGGCTTAAGGGCTAAACATTACCCCTACTGAAAGTCAAAGGTCAACAAACGAAGAAAGCCAAAGGCGCTGCTGTCAACCTTCATCCCAAGAAGAGTGGGGCTACTCAATTCAAAGCTTTGAGAGTACAAAAATAAATAAAAAGCTCGCTAGGACGAAACTCCTCAAATCGTCCTAGGCAAAAATAGAGCATAAAAAAAAAAAAACAAAAAAAAAAAAAAAACAAAAAACTCTCAAGCCTTCATCGCCCCACAGCAAGGATGGAAATTCAACAAAGGCAAGAAGGACTCTCCCACAAAGAAGAAGAGTCAAGTAGCACCAACAAAAGAAATGAAGATTACTCAATATCCTCCTACATCAAGTGAAGAAGACTTTCAGTATCAAAAAAAATGTTTACTCTTAAGTCATACTAATGATTGGCTTCCTCCTCAAACTTATTTAGAAACTTCTAGATGATGCACGGTTCATTACAAGGTAGAATAACTTTTCTAGATCCTTGAGCCAACTAGCGTTTCTTGTTGAGTCTAGGGGCTTCCTGTTAGCCATTCTCATACACACTCTTAAAATCCAAGCATCAAAATTGGGGCTTCCTATCCTTTCCTCCCCCAGTCAACCTATATTTCAACTCTTCAAAACAATCAAATCTACATTAGGGGCTTTCCTCTTTGCTTCTCACTCTCATCATTAGAGAATACACTTCTCCAAAGAATCAATGCTTGGATCACCTTCCAAAGAATAGAGTTCATCTCTCCTCAACTGACCTGAGATCTCATCTCTCTCTCCTCTGAGTTCTCTTCGAGTTAACATACTACTTTTCAAAAAAAAAAAAATGGCTCGCTAGGTTGAAAACTCGTAAAGAGCGGCCTAGGCAAAAGTTAGAGCACACAAAAAAAAAAGAAAGGCGCAAAAGAGATGCCCGCTAGATTGAAAACCCGAAAGGGCGGTCTAGGCAAAAACCAAGGTGCGTCACTAAAAAAAAAAAATCAAAGGACAAAGGGAGAGTATTCTTCAACCTTCTTCATTGAACGTCATTCGATCTTCTTCAAATCAAAGTTACTAGGTGAGTCTTCTTCGATCACCTTCAAATCAATAGAACATCTTCACAAGCCTGTTCACAAAGTCATCTACCACTTGCAAGCAACTTGGGGCTTGAGACACCAAAGGGCCTTGGACATAAAGCCATTACGACAGTCGACAGATTTGTAGTCGTTTGCCTCCTAGAGACACGATTCAAAGGAGAAGTAAGAATGAAGATTCTCAACAGACCTAGATGTGTTCACAAAAAGCCTTGCTGACTAGCAACAGATTCTGCATAAACCTGATTTGGTCCCAACTTGTCAAACACAAGTTCACCCATCTCAAATACAAATTCATACAAATGTCCCTACATATCCACACACCATATACTCATACATAAACTCACCACCAAAATGTCCGACCGGCCATTTACACGAACAGACGTGAGCACCACCACGTAAGTCTAGTTGAACAACTAAAATCTAGAAAATCTACTTGGAATCTTTATGTGCTGACAGGTACAAGAAGGTAAGAATCATTCAGGTCTATCTGAGATCTAGCATGCATATATCCTTGCATTACAGGGGCCGACAGAACCTTCATCTCAACCGACAACTTCAAGTCCGTGACCTCGGCAACAACCTCAAAATCTGTGAAGGCAGCAAACTTCAAGTCCGTGACCTCGGCAACATCAGCAAAGTCTGTGACGGCAGCAACTTCAAGTCCGTGACCTCGGCAACAACCTCAAAGTCTGTGACGGTAGCAAACTTCAAGTCCGTGACCTCGGCAACAACTTCAAAGTCTGTGACGGCAGCAAACTTTAAGGCTGTGACCTCGGCGACATCAACAAAGTCTGTGACGGCAGCAACTTCAAGTCCGTGACCTCGGCGACAACTTCAAAGTCTGTGACGGCAGCAAACTTCAAGTCCGTGACCTCGGCGACACCAGCAAAGTCTGTGACGGCAGCAACTTTAAGTCCGTGACCTCGGCGATAACTTTAAAGTCTGTGACGGCAGCAAACTTCAAGTCCGCGACCTCGGCAAAAACAGCAACGTCAGTAACCTCGGGCGGCACACTTCAACAACATCATCAACAAACCGGGTATCATCAGAATTGGGTCAAGTCCTTGATTCCTCAGTATGATTTTACCTTTTCAAAAAAAAAATCCCTCTTCAATTTTCAAAAATGATTTTCAAAATACCTAAAATAGCCTTTCTAGTGTTTTGGAGTCGAACTACCTTTGGTCTAATTCTCTCTTAGAGATACGTAGGCAGCCGTGCGGCACGACCATCCCAATGTTCAGAATGATGTCTTTTCTATCGACGACACTTCTTCTTTCATAATACCTGTCGCCGAGGGGCTCTGTAGACACCCCATTCTGAACCAATAAATCATGATTACACTACTCTTCGTCTCTCTTTTATGTTTTGATGAAAGCATATCAGTTTCGTCATGTTTCGTTAAGTTTCTAACTAACCTCGTTAGTTTTGGACCTAACTGACTAACGGAATAAACTGAAGAGGACAAAATAGTCATCAGACTAGATATCTCGCACGAGATATCATATCTCGCGCGAGATATCCCCTCGACAGGATGTGCAGAAATCACTCTCCTTCTCCGTTTCAACCTCCTTTCTTGATAAACCTCATCTAATCCGGTTCTCCAATCAGAATTGAGTTCTGGAAGCTTCCTAGGAGTGTTTTATCTATCCACCTCTACCTCTTAAACCTCTATAAATACTTGGTGACTTCCACTGTTTCAAGGTCCAGAATTCGACACAACACACACAATTTGTTGATTTCTCTCCACGAAAGACTCCTTCAAATCACTCATAAAACCTCCCTAAAATCACCTAAAGTTTGTTTATCAACCTTGTTGATCAACAAACATCCAAACCCAAATCAAGGATTGAGGCGAAGCTCTGTCCGCATCAAGATTGACTCTCATATTGAGTCGAAACTCTGCCCAAATCACTTCTCGATCGAGAAGACATCTTAGAACCACGTTCTAAATCAAATCCTCCCCAAACGCTAGGTAAACTCCTTCACTTTTTACTCTCCTCTTCTCAATCTCTCTCTATTGGCTTTTAGAGTGGTGTAATCCCATCAAAAGGATTGGCCTAGAGTCCCTTCAATCGATGAAGGCGATCTCGAAGCATACAATCCGACATTCCTAATCAAGAAATTGATTAGGGTTTATTTGTTTTCTTTAATTATATATATTTTAAAGATCGAAAACCTCTCTTTTCTTTAGCAAGACCGATCTCCGGATTGGGTGGAATGGATGCTCCTCGACCTACCCATTCCATAACCTAAGCCCCGAACTCAAATCTCTTTTCAAAAATGGTTTTCCTATGTTTCCAAACGAATAATATAGGTGGCGACTCAAAAAGATAAAATTCTTTCTCACAACGCTACAGCTGCGGATACACATTTGCCCAGAACCAAGACTGCTCGTCGCCGTCCGCCTAGCCCTTCCAGTTCTGATAGTGATGCCTCCAGAGATCCTCACGAGCTTGAGACCATTGTCATTCCTACTGCTCACGACCTTTTCCGGGATGATCCTATTGTTTATCACGATCCTGCTGCTGCCCCGGATCCTGAGGAGGGAGATGCAGATGGAGAAGGCAGCGAGGGTGCTGATGATGATGATAGCTCTGACGATGATGATGGTGCTTACATTTCTGGAGATGATGGCTCGGATTAGTTCCTTGGATCGATTTGTGGTTCTTTTGATTATTGTACCCTGCTTTGGCAAGAAACAAACAAAACACTCTCTTCTTCTTTTTTTTTTATTTACATTGCACCAAGTACATTATTAGTTATTAGTTGTTTGCGCGAGTCCATTTTTGGGAAGAATGGGAATGAATGGCTTTTGAATGGTTATGGTATGAGCATGAATGGTTTGCGTGTTTTGGGCTTGTGTATGTGAATGGTGAATGTGTATGCTATTTTGAATGAAATTCCCTCTCCCATGATGCTTGCAGGGTGTCTTTGTTGCTTTGCAGTTTGAAACAAGTCAGGGCGTGCCCTGGTACTGATCAGATTGCAGCTTACTGATGTCTGGTGTTGGATTTACTATGTCGCACGACTCAAGGTAGCCAGGGTACATTCTGTCGCGTGACATGACAAGTCATGCTGGTAGGCCTTCCAATCTAGGCTTCCACATTGTCTTTCAAGCCTTTTACTCTTACTTAGGCTATGGGACTCAGTAGTTCCATCATGAAGTAGGCCTCTTGTAATAAAATCCATTCTCAAGTACTGATGTCATAGGAACAGCCCCGGGAATCACACATACACTTTCACTTCTGACCAAGCCCCAGTCTGTCATACAGTCTTTTGCAGCCCCAGGACGAGATTGATCTTCAAGTTTAGCCAGTCAGACGGCGGACAAGACTTAAGAATTTTTATATGCAGGGGCACATTTTTCGGAGATGGAATGAATCTTGGGCCTGCGTACGACACACTCGCTTATGGGTTTGACTCTTTTGAGAGAGTGTAAGCATTACAAGGTGTGGAGAGTGTATGGAAGCCCCTGCTTGACAGAAATACAGTTTTTAGCTCTATACCTCTAAAAAATGTAGAGAAGAAGACTCTTCGAGACACTTGAAAACCTGTCTTATTCGCGATGATCACAAAACTGCTTAAAACCCTTTATTGATTTTCGGGTTAGTCAAATCGCCAAAACCGATATGAGCGGATATTTTCATCAATCCTGAGGAGAAAACCCACTGATATCAAGAATTAAACTCGGAAGGATAGACAGTGTATGGGCATGGTCCTTGAGGAGACCGGATTTTCTGAGATTTGTTTGCGATTTCGACCGAACCACTTATGGTTGCCTACGTTCCCCTCCTTGGGAGGAGCTCAGGTCGCCGTAGTTCGGGTTTATCCCGAATGAAAAGAATGAAGTTCGGGGATGTTGAGGACTTTTGAGAATTTTGAGAATTGAAAGAATATGTCCTCTTGGAGTGTCGATGAGAGACACAGATGTGAAGCCTCAGTGGGACATCCACGGCAGGTGTTTGCGGAATAGAAATGAAATATGCTCACATGCAACGTCGAATGAACGGATAGAATTTGCACAATCTTCGCTTGACGGTTCTTTCAGCCGGGATGGACTTGGCTTCGCTTTAAGCACTAATCTGTTCTAAGATCTCGTCGATATTGGAATGAAACTGCTACCCGGTAGGAACTGCGACTGGGTCTCGAGGTTTCGATCGGTCTTCGGGTGATTCACGATATCATGACTGATCTCTTAAGACGAGAGGTCGGCTGGGCTTTTTGCTGACTGTACCTCTAAAGATGAGAGGTTGGCTCTTGGGTACGTGTTTGGGATTTCTATGGTGAGGGAAATCTGTGGTTACATCTTTTCTGCCTCTAAGGATGAGAGGTCAATCTTGGCTTTGGCTAAAGGCAAAGGTAAGGGTAATGGGAATGTCTTCTAAGATCGAGAGGACGGTTTGGGATTGGTTAAAGTAGTGGTGAGGGACATTTGTGCTGTCTCTTTATTCACTCTGAGACTCCTCTTGAGTAACAACCGGATCCTTGGACTTTTGTTTCTGAGAGAATCGCTGGGGACTATGCTCTCTTTCTTTTCTTTGTTTTATATTTTTTTCTTTTTTTTATTATATATATTTTTTTCAATTTTGCCTTTGAGAGGAGCGTTTCAGCTAGTCCCCAGGATGGATCATTGCTTTCCGTCGTTCTTGAGCTTGGAGACGGTCAATCTTCTTGTAAATCACGGGAGTCTCAGGGGTAGTCCCTCTTCTTCTTGAGATGGTTAAATGAGTTTCAAATATGCCGATCTTGAAATGAAGGGGTATGATCTAGTGAGGGTAAGGTAAAGGCTTTCCTAAGGGTGAGAGGTTTCAGCCGCAGTCCCCACCGGATAGTATGAACGAGATTGAGTCTTCATTGCTTCCTTTAGGCTTACTTCGAGGAAGATCCGTGCAAATTCATCGAGTCAACAAAATGGTGAGGATGAAAGAAGATATGTGAGCACAGGAGATGCAAGCTGGGGAGTTGATAAGCCCCAATTAGAGAATGATATCAGTTGATTTTCTCACTCCGATTAATTCAAATATTAGTCATTTCAAAGCATTAGTCGGTGAACAGCATGAGTGATTATGTAGAATAAGACCATTTCAAATTAAATATAATGTGGGTAAGCAAGTAATGTCTCGAGTCTAGCAAGAATAGAAACAAATATTTTATTTATTGAAATAAAAGACTCATAACAAGGGTGTAATAGACTCAAATCATAAAAACGAACATCTACTAGCAAGATAAAACCTTCTGAGACCCTACAACGCCTGACTGACTGATTTTTTCACATGAGGCATCTTTAGAGCTGTGGAAAAGGATTATCGGCCACCTTAGGAGAAGCTTTTTCAATTCTACCTTCATCAACCATCCTCTGGATCAACAACTTCAGGGGAACACAGTCGTTGGTGGCATGACTAGGGTATTGATGATAATAACAATACTTACTTCGATCCAAACTCGGATTGGGTTTGAGGGGATGGTAGTTATCAAGCGGCTTTATCATTCCTCTTCGCATCAGTCCATTGAAAGCTTCTTCAGTTGATATCCCGAGGTCATCGAATTCTCGCTTCTTACGAGGAGGGAACTGACGGAGATCCCGGATATTGCCTCCTTCATAGGCACTTAGCTCGATCTTCCCCTCATCAATGAGTCCTTGAATGATTATCCTTAACTGAAAGCATGCATGGGTGACATGTCCTGGATATTGGTGATAGTCGCAATATTTGCTTGGATCCAGGTTTTCATTGTGATGAAGAGGGATATAATTGACTAGTGGCTGAACTAAACCTCCGCTTACCAAAACCTTGAGAAATTGATTCATAGGCATCCCTACCTTTCCCCAATACGCCTTCTTTTTTGCTTTCTGGACTTTCTCTGGAGGGGACTCGGGTATTACCATCCCTTGCTGGATAGGGCTCACAGCTGGAATAAAGGACATCTGATTCACAGTTACATATGAGGTTGGTCCTGAGCGCTGGTCTTGCGGGGATGATAAGCTGAAACCATATGAACTCATTGGTGATTGTGGAACACTTCCTTGCGGGGGAGCTTGGTCGGGATGGAATAGCAGTGATCCCTTCTGAGTGAAATAATGACATGACCCTTGGGAATCTGGTTGGTACGGACTCTTCACATCAGGTTGATTAGGAACATTGAAAACCTCGGGGATTGGCTGCTCATCTTCAATCTGGGCTTGGACCACATGAGGTGCTGGGGAAAGAATCTTGTCCTGCCTATCTTCATTCACTCCTTTCATTACATTTCCATTCCCATACTCAACACTGCTGGCCTTGATGATTTCTTCGTATGATCCATCTTCATGACGAATTACCGTAACCCCTCGGATGCGCATTGCTTCAACAAATCGAGAGTGAGCCTCTTCCTCTCGGGCTTTGGCGACTTGGGCAAGCAATTGAGCCTTGCATTCACGAACCATGGCGGCTTCAAGAGCAGCCTGCAACTCTGCTACTGACAGGTCATTCATGTCCAACTGGCCCGAAGTGAGAGGAAATCCAGACTGAGCGGATGGCATATCTCTTGCACCAGACATCTTTGAACAGTAGAATGGACGAGGACTTCGGAGGAAATTGCAAATATTTCAGAGAGACGGACTGACTGATCACTCCTCGCAACAGAGCGTGCACCCAAACTTGTCACTACTACAAAAGGGTAGATTATAAGGCATTGAAGGGAAATTTGGAGGAACGGGACGGACTCGCACAAACAATCTTATTCATCTTCAAATATAAATTAGTGTTTTAAATCCTAAGTACGGTTGGAAAAGGGGAAGCCTTTATTCATGCTAACTATACCTTGGGGAAGCCTAGGGACGCAATGTTCAAATTACACTAAATGCCTTGCTTTGAAATATATAATAGGTAATGATACCTAACCAAAGCCTAACATCATTATGGAACGGAGAGGTTGTCCAAATTTCTAGGGAAATTTGGGCAGCATAACGGGTCTTTTCGAAGAATTTCGAAGAAAAATACGGCATGACCTCTCGTCGGTGCACGTTGACAATGTGGCATGAACTCTCGTTTAGAACACGCCACGGGAGTGACATGTCCCCACGTGAAATCATGTTGCAATTGGCAACATGCCCACAAGATGCGAGGTTTTGGGGGAAGGTATAAGGACCTACGATATGCTTCAATACAATTAATTTTGTTGTAATAAAAACATTGTATCGAAAACCAACCGTGGGTAAGGTTAAATGTGTGGCGCCACCTATAACGCACTAGGGGGTTAGGTTTGATTTCAGGCGCTCAAGCGTAGGCGAATTTCATGGCCGTCCGCGATGCCGTCAATCGCACCCGAGGGTTCTAAATCTAAGTGATGTAGTGTGAGGATGACTATATTCTTTTGTTTACAAAAAACAAGATTTTTTATTATTTTTTTTTTTATTTTTGAAAAGAGAAAAGAAAACACACACACACCCTCACAGGAATACAGGGAACAACAATCAACTGAGCCACATTCGATCCAAGGGACTGCCCTCAAACCAGACTTCTGAGTATCTGTTCAGTGGCCACCCTTTGTCGCGTGACACAGGACATCAAGAGGCAAAGGTGTCGCACGACCTGGATGGTCACTAAACCATCATTCTGCAACCATCAAATCAGCCCCTGTCTCTCCATGGCAAGAACAAAGCAAAAACAACTAATGCACAACACCATGAATACAAAGCACACGGGGCTCACAAGTCTCATATTGAACAAAATGCATGAACCACAAATGATTGTCAAAGATGCACACAAAATGGATGTATTGGATGTCTAATTTAATGAAAGCTTGACCCACTTAACATTTGAAAAACAGGTTTTCAAAGTCAATTATCCTCAGCAGAGTCGCCACTGAATGTGCGCTCGCCCGAAATTTTTGGTAATTTCAAAAATATAGGTAAAGGAGTCGCCACGCCATTTTTGAGAGGAAACATTGAAAACCTTTTGTTTGAGAGAAAAACACGGGTTCGGGGGTCAGGTTACGTGTTGGGAAGAACCGAGAGTTCACCCAACACGCCTCGTCCGTAGACGAGTCTTTCAATTAAACATCCAAGCAAATCCAAAAGTGTGTGCAAGTGTTGACAATGAACAAGTGTGGTAAACATGCATCTTATTAATATGAATTGAGATTTACAACTCGTGAACCCATTATTTAGGGAGGCCACATCCCTGCTACAACAATCTAAAACAGATTACAACTGAAAAAGGTTTCTGCAGATGGGTCACAATATGTCGCATGACACATGATATCAGTGACCACATATGTCGCGTGACACAGGATCACCTTGGAACAATGTGTCGCGTGACATAAGGAGACCATCTGTAGAAACTTACACAATGAACACCAGAATCAACAATTACTAACACAGATCTAACTAATTGACTAGATTGGATACGAAATATAGAAATAACGACAAATTGACCCCGGGAGTGTGGATATGGATAGATCCACACCCCCTTGGGGTTTGAACACCAAATTCAAGCAAGTATTCAACAAGAGCAATTCAATTACACAGATCAAATGACTTAAACAGAGAGATTGCGATTGGAATTCAGTAATCTAGACAGATGGAGTCTGATTACTGAATCCTAACAGAAGTATACAATAGAATTATAGAGAATTGAGTTAAAGGAAAAGAGAATAGGGAGTTTGAAATTCGTTACCCTTGATGCTTCCACGAATCCTGTATCAAGTTAGATACAGAACCCATCAATTTACAGCTACTGGTCTTGAGATCCTGAGAGAATTGGTACAAAGGGGTTCAAATGGCTTGGTTTGAGAGATGGGTTTGGATTGGAGGGAATTGATTAGATTGGAGGTAGGAGAGAGAGAGAATTGGGATCCTTTTCTGAGAGGGGGAGGGTCTTATTTATAGGCTGCAGTTAGTGGTCACCTTGTGTCGCACAACTATACGTAACCATTTTTCATGCCTTGACTTGTCGCGTGACACAAGGTGGCCTCAACCGTTTTTGGCGCCAAAACCAGTTTCTGGAACATTCAGGCCTAAATACCCAAAAGGTCCAAAAAGGTTTACTCCCAACAGGTCCCTGGGCATGAGTAAGGTACCAAAAGGTACTTCCTTCGCGGGAAACTTACGAAATGTTCCCGAAAGTCTCGGGACAGGCCGGGAATTTACCAAAACGCCCTTTTATGCAGTTTTATTACATTAAAATGCATCTAAAAGGTTGCGAATTGGATTGGCATACTTACAGCAGCTAAAAGATTCACCAAGCAAGCTAAGGATGAGAAGCCCGAAAGACTTTCGAAGATGTCGCAGCTCACATCCCAAGATGTCATCTCCTTCGAAGAAAGCAACAGGGACAATATTTTGAATTCTCACCATGATGCCTTGGTCATTGCACTTCAGATCGCCAATTGCAGAGTCAGACGTATTCTAGTAGATGGAGGCAGTTCAGTGAATCTCATTATGTTAGATGCCTTGAAAGAAATGAAGATCCCTAAAGAAAGCATCGTCAAGAGGACCTCAGTTCTCGTAGGTTTCATTGGGGAAACCAAAAGCACAGTGGGAGAGATCACACTTCCAATTTATGTTGAAGGTATTAACTCCATGGAGAGATTCTGCATGATTGATAGTGCTACATGTTACAATGTAATCTTGGGCAGACCCTGGATCCATGGAATGAAAGCAGTGCCATCCACCTATCATCAGTGTGTGAAGATGTCGACACCTTGGGGAGTTATCAAGGTTTACAGTGATCAGCAATCAGCTAAAGAATGCTATATGACATCTATGAAGGCGTCGACATCTCCCAAGATGGCATAGCAATTACAGAGAAAGGCCCGTGAGGTTCTGGAGGCGTAGGAGCATGATGTGAAAGTATTCTTAGACCCCTCAAACCTAGATCTCAAGGTGCTAATCGGTCAAGACGTTCCAGCGGAGATCGTGGAATATCTTGTCAACCTCTTGAAGAGCAGGATTAAAAGCTTCCCCTGGAAGCATGAAGACATGACAGGCATCAGCAAAGATGTCATCACCCATAAACTCAACATGACCCATCATTCAAACTAATCCACCAAAAGAGACGGAAGTTCGCACAAGAAAGGAATCTAATCATTCAAGAAGAAGTAGACAGATTGCTCAAAGCCAAGATGATCAGAGAGGTCGAATAACCAAGATGGTTAGAAAATGTGGTGGTGGTAGAGAAGAAGAATGGCAAATGGAGAGTTTGTGTTGATTTAACAGACTTCCCCTTGCCGCACATTGATACTTTGGTCGATGCCACTTCTGGGCATGAAGTGTTGACTTTCTTGGACGCATCTTCAGGATTTCAGCAGATTCAGATGGAGCCATCTGACCAAGAGGACACCATCTTCATTACTCCCATAGGTATTTATTGTTATATTGTAATGCCTTTCGGACTATGAAATGCAGGTGCCACGTACCAGAGGCTAGTCAATATGATGTTCAAAGAGCAGATTGGGGACACCATGGAAGTGTATATCGACGATATGGTGATAAAATCAAAGAACGCTGAAAATCATGTACGAGATCTTACTCAAGCCTTTGATATCCTGGACAAATTCAACATGAAGTTAAACCCAGCGAAATGCAACTTTGGCATGATGTCCGATAAATTCTTGGGCTACATGGTGACGCAAAGAGGAATAGAAGCAAGCCCGGAGAAAATAAAAGCCATCATCAACCTGGAGTCGCCTAAGTCCATCAAAGATGTTCAAAGATTGACAGGGAAAGTGGCAGCATTGAATCGATTCATTTCAAAATCCTCAGACAGATGCAAGCCATTCTACGACATCCTAAAGAAAAATTATATATTTGAGTGGACTGAAAAGCATGAACAAGCCTTTCAAGATTTAAAGCTGTACCTGTCAACAACTCCCCTACTCTCGAAGCCTCAAGAAGGTGAGCCATTGTGTGTTTACTTAGCCGTCTCTAAAACTGCGGTCAGTGCCGTCTTGGTCCATGAGAAAGATGGCGTCCAACAACCGATATATTATGTAAGTAAAACACTACTCGATGCCGAGTTAATCTTAGCTTTAATTACTGCTTCAATCAAGTTAAGACATTATTTTGAAACTCATATCATTGTTATCGTACTAATTATCCGATAAAAAGTGTAATGAGAAAGCCAGAAATGTCAGGAAGGATGGTCAAGTGGTCCGTTCAACTTAGCACTTATGACATCAAATATGAGACTAGAACAGCAATAAAATCCCAAGCACCTGTAGACTTTGTGGCAGACTTTATTCGAAGCATGCAATCGGAAGTAGAACTAGAAGTCCAACAGCTCCAAGATGGGGACATCCTGCGCAAGTGGACTCTTTTCACAGATGGTGCCTCAAATGTGAGGGGCACGGGGCTAGCTATTGTCCTAAAATCGCCACAAGGGGACATCATACCTCAGGCTATTAGTTATGATTTTAAAGCTACAAATAATGAAGCAGAATACGAAGCCTTAATCGTGGGCCTAACCGTGGCTCTAGACATGAACATTAAAGCAATTCAGGTATATAGTGATTCATTGTTACGTGTCAATCATTTTAATGGGTCCTATACAGCAAAAAATGCCAAGATGACAGCTTATTTGGGCATTGTGAAAATCTTGGCAAGCAAATTTCAAATCTTTCCCTTTAAACAAATACCTCGAGAGGAGAACTCTCAAGCAGATGCATTGGCCAATCTTGGATCAGCTTTCAAAAGCTTATCTCAAACCAATATACTAATTATCCATGTCAACATCCCTGCCATGGAAAGGTTAGAACTTTTTTGTACAGATGATGACATCTCAGATAATCAGATGGAACCATCTTGGACTGCACCAATAATTAAATATCTTCAAGATGGCACCATCCCTGATGATGAAAAGAATGCTAGAGCATTCAGGGTAAGAATTTCAAGATTTGTGTTAATAGATAATGTGTTGTTTAAGAAATCTTTTGTAGGACCATATTTAAGATGTCTCGAACCTGACAAAGCAAAGGAAGTTCTAAAAGAGTTGCATGAAGGATCGTGTGATAATCATTCTGGGGGCAGAAGCTTACATACAAAAGCTCTAAGAATGGTTACTACTGGCCAACAATGTGTCAAGATGCTGTCATCTTTGCCAAAAAGTGTGATTATAGTAGGCAAATTGCCTAAAGCACCTGGAGGAAAAGTATTCTTGCTAGCAATGACAGATTATTTCTCAAAGTGGATCGAAGCTGAAGCCTATGTGCAAGTTCATGATAAAGAAGTCATATCCTTCATAAAGAAGAATATATTCAGCAGATTTGGCATCCCGTCTGAAATAATATGTGACAACGGTTCTCAGTTTATCAACAAGAAGACGCATGATTTTCTCACTAGATGGGGAGTCAAGATGGTTACATCGTCACCAGTACATCCTCAAGCTAATGGGCAGGCAGAATCAAGTAACAAGATTATCATCAACAACTTAAAGAAGAGGCTAGATAAAAAGAAAGGAAGATGGGCGGAAGAGCTTCCATTTGTCCTTTGGGCAGATAGAACAACGCCAAAGAACGCAACAGGTCAGACCCCTTATTCCTTAGTATTTGGTGCAGAAGCGGTCATCCCTGCAGAAGTCGTCGTCCCTACTGCCAGATATAGGTTGTTGACACCTGAGCAGAACGACGCCAACCTAAGTCATGATCTAGATACTATTGACAAACTAAGAGACTTAGTAAAATCAGGATGGCGGCATATCAACAGAAGATTGCTAAGTCCTATAACAAAAATGTCAGATTGCGGAAATTCCAGGTTGGTGATCTAGTCCTACGCAAAGTGTTTCAAAATACAAGAGAGCCCAATGCTGAAAAGATGGCCCCCAAATGGGAAGGACCATACTTGGTTGATGCTGAAGCAGGTAAAGGTTCGCATTGGCTATCAATCCTAGATGGAACAAGGATCCCCCGAAGCTGGAATGCCATTAACCTTAAGTCCTATTTTATGTAATTTTAAATAATTACATTCCAATGCAAATAAAATCAAGGTATGAATTTTACAGTTTTATTTCCAATAAAAGTACTTTTCAATTTTGTTTATCTTTTGAACATTTACTGACTTAAGCATCGGAGGGGTGTTAGCTATGCTAACACCCACCCCTAATGTGTTTCTGTTTTGCAAGGAAACATAAAACATTCGAATAAACCATGAAACATTAAAGATGTTAACATCATTCCAGGAAGCTAACATCTTAATCGGGTACGGTCATCTTTTTTAAGTTATTTCCTTACTTCTTGTTTAAATGAGATTTTTTGCAAAATTCTAGTACTTTTCTATCTTCCTTTTATCAAAATAAAAATGGCATCAGAATAGATGTCGAAATCTTTCACCATCTTATTATTTTGCAAGAGGTCATCGATTCAAACAAATTCTCATGAAGACAACCGCTTAAGACTGGCCATCTCACCTCTGTTAAATGTACTTAATCCCTTCAAAGGTTTAAAGAAATTACTTTCTTTCGTCTCAATAAGTTTTAAACACCTCACCTGGAGCGCACGATGTCAACCTTGATTGAGGTGTGTGATGGGCCCGTATGTTTAATATATACGAATTACCCATCTCCACTCAGTCAATGTGTTTTGACCCTAAGAATTTATCAATTTGGTTGTGGCATATTCATGCCACCTAAGAACAAAAGGTTATTGACATTTACATGTCAATCAAAGCAATTACAAGGATTCATACATCCATCGCAAGTTGACATCTCCGAATAAGTTAGCATATCAACCTTCTATTTTCATTTTCAAAAAAGGTTATCCCTACCAACAAAAGTTTTTTCAAACCCAAGCAAAGCAAAGAAAAAAAATTTTTACCCTAGAAACCTGAAAAGTGTTGAACCAACCCAAACTTGAAAAAAAAAAAAGCAAATTGTCTTTGGCCCTTATGGACCGATTACAAACCCAAAAATTTAAACATTGTCTTCGGGACACAGCCCGTCATCAAACCAAAGTTTTTCAAAAACAAAAAGAACCATTTTTTACCTTCATGGGGTGGCTACTGTCGCAGATGTTGTTGCACCTTCTTCCAGGATGTCATCATCCTTCACACGATATGACACCTGAATGTACGCTCGCTGAAAATTTTGTGTTAAAATGGGAGTCACCACGCCATTTTAAAGGAAACATAGAAAACCTTTTGAAAAGAGAAATTGGGTTCGGGGGTCAGGTTACGTGTTGGGAAGAACTGAGGGTTCACCCAACACGCCTCGTTCGTAAATGAGTCTTTCGAAAACAAACATCCAAAGTATTCATAGTGTGTGCAAACATTTAAGACAATAAATATGATAAATGGATTTTATTGATGAAATGAGATAGCTACAACTTGTGAGCCACTTGTACAATGGGGGGGCACATCCCAGATTACAAATCTAAGAACAAATTACAACTGAAAAGGGAGCATCTGCAGAATGGCAAGATGTGTCGCGTGACACAGGATCTGCCTGGCTAGTTGTGTTGCGTGACACAGGACTCAGCCTGGCAGATTGTGTCGCGTGACACAGGATGCCTGTCTGCAGAAACCTTACAAACTAAAATCAGAATTAACAGAGATCCAAACAAATCGAATTACAACATAAATTCAACTCAAAAAACCATGAATCAACAACGAATTGACCAAGGGGGTGTGGATATGGGGAGATCCACACTCCCTTGGCAAACAAGCCACAATTACAATAACATCAAACCATGAACATGAAATTAAACCAAGCAAATCGAATTAAACAGAGAGATGGCGATTGTGATTCGACAATTGGGACAGATAGAGTATAATTATCGAATCAAATGAAGATAGATTGCATGAATTATGAAGATGGCAAAGTATATGAGAGAGAAGGGAGGAATGAATTGATTACCCTTGTAGATCCACAAATTTTATACCCAAGTCAGGCATAGAATTCTTCTACACAGCTTCAGGACCGAATTGCACTTGAGAATGATGGCGGATTGAAGATCTAGTGGTGGTGTGTGGTTGGATTGAATTGAGGGAGAGAAGGATGGAGTTGGGTAGAAGAGAGAGGGGGTTGTGTATGTTTTGGAGTGTGTGTTATGCTACCAATTGGGCAGAGTAACAGTATGTCAAAAAGGGATCTAGATATGAGAGGGGGAGGGTCTTATTTATAGGCTGCTGATGAGGGGTTGGTTGTGTCGCACGACCCAACGGTTGTGTTTTCCATGGCTCGTGGTGTCGCACGACTAGACATGCCAGTAACCGTTTCTGGCGCCAAAGACCTAGTTCTGGAATATTTCAAGTTAATTCCCAACAGGTCCAAACTGAATAATTCCTTATAGGTCCTTTTGCCTAGGAAAAATACTTAAAAGTACTTCATTCGCAAGAAACTTATAAAAAGTTTTCGGAAGTCTCGGAATGGACCGTGAATTTACCAAAATGCCCCTAGTGCAATTTTATCATATTAAAATGCACCTATAAAGGGTCGCGAATTGGATTGGGGTACTTACAACACCTCTCCTGCTTCATCTCCTTCACCATTCAGCGTCTTCAAGAGTAAGCGTTGATGCTCGACATCCCATCCCGTATGCTTTCCTTCTTGGAACTCTTCCATCATTTGGATTTTGATCTCTATCATGCTCTTAGCGGCTGAAGCCATCATGTTCTTCTTCAGCTCCTCGATCTCCTGCAATTGGGTATCTTGAATAGAGGACATTCCCTTCATTAAACTTTCAACTTTATTCTGTAAGTCCTCCACCCTCTTGGTCAAAACATCTTTTTGCTTCTTCGCCTGTAATGCATCTAGGACCAGCTTCCTATTTCTTTCTTCAAGGCTGTTCATTTTTGTCTCTGTTGCATTGAAACCCTGCAAAAATAGAATTGATATTCAAAATCTAAGGAATCAAATTCAAAGTTCCTGAAAATCCTATTTTTTCGAAAAAGAAAGTCCATGACTTACCACAGACACCTGTTTTGGTAGAAAAAACAATAATGTCGAATCTTAACTTAGAGAGTGCATGGATTTAAACAATAAGGAGGGGACTTTAGAATTTGATCAAATGGAACAAGTGCATGAAAATAAAGGACACAAGAATTTTGTTAACGAGAAAAACGTTAGAGATGATAACCTCTTCGGGAAAAACCCCGGGAGTTAGGTCTCCAACCTTAAATGTTTCACTACGAGAATCGGAGTTACAAGTTGGAAGACAATGGAGGTGTTTACAAGCAATGTGTATGTAGAGTGATCGTGTGTGTATTAATCTCCATGTCCCCTTAAATAACAAAAAGATAATAAAGATAATAACCATTCCCTAAAATCTCGGCATGCTCCCTTACCTTCTCAACGTCCATAAGACTTAGTCCTCCTTAACGTTGAAGAGACTCTGACGTGCTTGGCCATATCCCCTTTTTAACTCCATTGATTTTGCTGTAAAATATTAATGAATAATATTAAATAAGATAAATAAATATTATGCAATACTTACAGTGGGATATCATCTTGATATGCAGGAACAACTGAGGATGTTACAATGCTGAAAATACCCATAACAATTTGTCCCCAAAAATATTTGCCTTTCATGGAAATCGAAGAGGTAAATGTTTTTCAAAAGGGCCAACTGTCTTCTGCATGATTTGACAACCGTAATTAAACGTGGAGGAGTTATTTGAACGGTTGGGGAGATTAATTTGGAAAAGTAGTGTTTTGAAAAAAGAGTTCCTTTGGATTTAAACAACTGCCTTGTTAATTAAAAGCTTCCAAACCCTTCCAATTGCTTCTTCTCAAGAAGGCACCCTCCGCAAGGTAATTTCTTCATTCCTTCCTCTTTTCATCTCTTGGCTCCATAGTTTCCGTTCTTTATTTACTTGTCACCATGGGTAGAACTAGATGGAGTTCTTCAAAGACGAAAAGTGTGCCTGCTCCACAAGAGCCCATAGACGTTGATTTTGGAGATTTCGAATGTGAGAACCTTCTCTCCAAGCCAGATGAGGAAACATGCGTGTTTAGTGACGCCCAAATTGAGTCGTTAAAATGACAATGCTGCTTCCCTGAAGGTGCTATCTTCCACCCCTTCTCAGTCAATCTTAGGTCTGACCTAGTTTCCCAAAAATGGATTTGATTTCTTGAATATCCCTTCCTCCTAGGGTTTAGGTATCCTTTTCTTTCTTTAGTTGTCGAATTTTTCCAAAGAACTCAGCTTGCTTATGTCCAATTAATGCCTATGGCATGGAGGATTTTCGCGTTTGTGATAAAAGTCAATAGGGAAAATGGCTTGAACCTAGGGCTTAGTGAGATAGCCTATTCATATGATTTCCAGTCGTTTGTGTCATGACCCTAATCCTAGACACTAATTTAGCACATGTTGAACATGTGGGGTTGGGGTAGTAGTATTTCATTTATGCTATTTATGCTACTTGTTAAGTTTTATGTGTTTAATTATGTTTTTGTTGAATTATGTGAAGTTAGGATGAAAATGAATTACTGTGAATGATAAAGGGTCTAAATGGAATAAAAGTAAAGTGTGTAGTGAATTTATAAAATTTGAAATTTTAAAGTATTAAGTTTATAAAGTAGTGGGGTGCTTAGTGGTCAAGAATGGTAGTTGAAGTGTTAGTTGCTTTTACCTTGGGTCTTAGAGGAGCTTTAGTGTAAAATGTGGTATATATATACATGGATTTAACAAATGAAAGCTCATTTTCTCTTCTTCCTCAGTATTTTCTTTTCTTCTAAAACCTTCCATGGAAAGCACCAAACCCTAGTTCCTTCCATTAATTATTCCAAGCTCAAACCCTTTTCGTTTTCAAATCTGATCGCGTATTCTTGGTCGTGGTGGTGAGGGGAACGCGTAGAGACGGACAAATAAATATTTTATTTCGTAATATTTCAGTAAGTTATTATGACTTCTTTCAATTAATTGTTCATTTCATGATTCTATTGGATATCTTGTTGAAAGAAAATGATTTTGGTATTTTGGAACTATTTTCCTTGAACTAGAAAGCTTGGAAATGGTAAGTGGTCATGGTGGTGTTGTGGTGGTAGAAAGAGTATGGGGAAATTTGATATTATGGTGTTCATGCTAATGGAATGATTGCATGGTAAAATGGAACCAAATTTTGTAACAAAATGATGTTGGTTAGTGTTGGATTGTAATGGAAAGGGTATGGAATGGTTTGGTTTTGGTTTTGGTCTAGTTTAGTACCCATTTTATGTCCTTAAAATAGAGTAAATTTTGGTATATGTCACTTGGGAGTTGGTTGCAAATATTGTTGCTGATTTTTGGGTTTCTGGACAGAGGGCACGACTCATGCTCTGTGGCACGAGTGGTGCACGAGTCGTCCCTTGTGGATTTGCCTAAGTCATGCCCTATTAGGGATGACTTGTTCTGGAGGGGTATGCAATGGGCACGAGTCGAGTCGTGCCCTGCCCTGCAACCTCTGAAGCTTTTTCCAAGGCCTAGAAACCTAATCCACCTAGGATATAATTGAACCCTCTTTAACTATAATTAAAGTAGAACGATTTAGCTACTCAATGATGCCTTACTTGGTCAAAATGGAATTGTGGAAGAGGTATAAATATTGTTCGGGAAATGGTTGACAGCCTTGATTTGCAACTTAACCAAAGTTAGTCAAAACTTAGTAATTTGACCTTGCACCTTTATAGAGGTTACTTATGGTTATATATGGAACACTACCATCAAAGTAAAATGCATGAATAACAAAATGAGATATTAACATTTCAATTGTGATCATTTGAAGATGTTTAAATGTTTGGTTAAAGTAGGTTGGAATCATTGATTCCATTGAACCTAACTTGCTCAATATTCTTATATGATTGAAGTTACATCCTTGAATGATTATATTAAGTGTTTATTCCTTATGTGTTACACCTTATGCATTGGTTTAACATCTTTATGATGGGCTGGGTTAGGGTTCTCTACGTTGGAATCCTAAGTTGAATTGGTTCAAGGTTGGTTTAGCCGTTGTACTAATGTTGATTGATACTTGTTATCATTGTTGCTATCATTTTAATATGCTATATTGGTATGGTTCCCTACTTTGGAATCATACATTGATTTTTTTAAGCAAGTATTTATTATTGTGCTTATGTTTAAAGTCCAGCTGGTACTTGATTGTTCGGGCAGTGGTATGGGATTATAATGGCACCGAGCCGAGTTCATTATGATCCATACACTGGTTTCCCATTGTTTCCCCCATCCATTGGACATGGTTTGGGTTGTTGTGGGCTAGCTCAAGGGAAGTCTAGTTGCACATTTGGATATGACTTTGTGTCATAGTCCCTGTTTGTTGTTACTGTGATTGGGTTCCGAAATCGCTTCTTCAGCTGTTGATGCTGCTCAGATTGGGATATCCACTTGTGATTGTTATATCCATTTGGGATGAAACCTTGGCTCAGTATCCTTATCAGTGTTACAACAATGCACTTATGTGTTTATGAATATATCCTTCTTTGTGTTGATAAGAATGTGATATATATGATGATTTGTTGTTATATGCTTTCTTATTATGATTGCATATCATATTGTTGCATACATAATAACTTGCTGAGATTTTTCTCACCCTGTCCTTTTATTGCTTTCTTCGATAGAGCCAGGGGCTAAGCTACGTGGAGTACCGAGAGGGCGCCTAGTGGGGATTGTTTTGTAAAAAGTATTTTATAAGGTTACATTATATAAATGTATAACCTTGGATAGTATTCCGAAATCGTATCTTGTTGTCCTTCTTTTGAATCTTTTAAAGGATTGTAAATATTTTTAAATTTGGAACTACGTTCCGTGGTTTGTAAATAAGATTGGTTGGTTTGTAAATGGTTTGAACGTGGTGTGAGTTAGTACTTGAAGTTGAATGCTTTACCTTTAATAGTAAGTTAGAAAAGTTTTCTTAACATTAAGCAGGTTTTAAAAATTGACATATTTGGAAAGGCGTCTTCAGAGCGTGTCCTGACGGGGGCTAAGTAGGTCCCCGGTTCTAGGCACGTCAGTTGGTATCAGAGCCTTAGGTTTAAATAGTCTAGAGTGACTAAGTGACCTAGATGGGTAGTATGAATTGAGTGAGTGACGTTAAATGTTTTATGCAGGTACTCATTTGTTATGGCAGGAGTTGGAGGTGATCCGATTGGACCTTTAGGCCATGGTAATGTAAGGGAGGATATTGTAGCGATGCGCGAGTTTTCTTTAACATCTTTTTGTGAGTCGCCACCTATATTATTCGTTTGGAAACATAGAAAAACCATTTTGAAAATAGATTTTGGGTTCGGGGCTTAGGTTATGGAATGGGAAGGTCAAGGAGCACCCATTCCACCCAATTCGGAGATCGGTCTTGCTAAAGAAGAGAGAGGTTTTCAAAGAAAGAAAATATTAGAAACAATAAATCAAATAAAGATCCATTTAACGAGGTTAAACGGAATATAGGATCAATTGCTTCGAGACCATTCCCATGATTTGGGGAGGCTCTAGGCTGATCCTAGATTCAATGTATTTGTACCACTCTAACAATTAATTAGAAAGGAAAGGAAGATTACCTTGCGTGAAGTAATTCGAGCTGAGTTTTGACTCAAGTTTAGAGTCGAACCTTGGCACGGACAGAGCTTCGCCTCAGTCCTTGATTCATGCTTCAATGTTTGTTTATCAACAAGGTTGACAAACAAACTTTAGGTGATTTTAGGGGTGATTTACAGGAATCATTCAGGGAGAGAAACCAGTAAATGTGGGGGTATTGACTTGAAAAGTATGGGATTTCAGGGATCAGAAATACTGAAAGTCTTCAGATATTTATAGGTGTTGGAGAGGTGTTGAAGATGAGATCAAACACCTTGGGAAGGTTCCAGAATCCAAACTTCATTGGATGGCCGAATGGATAAAGATTTATCCCGAAAAGAGGTTGAAATCGACGAGGAAACTGCCATCTGCAGAACTCCTTTATCTCACGCGAGACACGCTATTCCGCGCGAAATAAGGCATTCTGTGGACAATCCTGCCCTTCCCTCGTTATCTCGTATGCAGTTTAGTCCCAAACTAACGGTCGTTAGCCAAAACTTAACAAAACATGACGAAATGGTAGATTTCTACTTCTTGACTCAAGGCGAGACTTAGAGCGGTATAAATGTACTACGATGGTTTCAGAATGGGGTGTCTACAGATACCCGAGAGATGTTTCAAGGAATGATAGAGGCGGCTATGAAAGCCATGAATGACCAAAGAAGACAAGGAGAGCAAGCAGTGCCAATAGTGGGATTGGATCAGTTTATGAAATTGAAACCTATAGGTTATGATGGGGAGCCAGATGTGGTAAAGGCGAAAAGATGGATAGAGGCCATGGAGAAGAACTTTGAGGTGTTGATATGTACCGAGGATGAAAAGGTCAGGTTTGCGGCTTATAAGTTTTCGAGTGCGGCTGAACATTGGTGGAGAACTCTAAAGGCAAGTTGGGATGAGGGCCATGTTCCGTATACTTGGGAGAATTTTGTCAGAAAGTTCAAAGAGCATTTTATTCCTTCCGTAGACCAAGATAAGAAAGAGATGGAGTTTCTCAATCTGGAGCAGAATTCTATGAACGAGGCGCAATATGTCGCCAAGTTTATGGAGTTATAACGATATTGCATTCATTTGGTGGCAACCGAGGAGAGAAAGTCTATGAGGTTTGTTCGGGGTTTGAAGACAGCGATTCGGACGCCGTTAGTAGGCTATAAGTTTCAGAATTTTCAAGATGTCGTGGATCGTGCTTATCATGTTGAGCATGATATTGAAGAACATAAGAAGAAAACTGAAGTGTTAAGTACCGGAAGTCAAGAAGGGCAAGGGAGACAACAACAGGGATGAGATAGTCGAGGTAACACTCCGAGGGATCAGAATATAAAGATTTATAATTATTGTCAGAAAGAGGGGCATATCGAGAAGTACTGTTGGAAGAAGCAAGGCAAATGTTTGAATTGTGGTCAGATGGGCCATTTCCAGAAGGATTGTCTTAAGGCAAAGAATCAACCATCGTGAAGTGGCACCGGGGCTACACAAGGTCAGGAACGGGATGCTTCAGGGAGGCCTAAGGTTCCAGGCCGTGATTTGCCGTGAATCGGTGATAGGAGGTACCATTTTTTTTATGTATATCGAGTTTGAGAGTGCGCGCGCTTATAGACCCTGGCTCATCTCATTTTTATGTGTTCATGTATTTTGCATCGCAATGGCATTGTGATGCTTATTCTTTGCTTTAAGTGTTAGAAGTATCCGAGGTGTTTAAACTTCTAGATAGGTAAGTCAAGTCAAAATTCGGGTCGAATTTTCTTTTAGGGGGAGTGAATGTCATGACCCTAATCCTAGACACTAATTTAGCACATGTTGAACATGTGGGGTTAGGGTAGTAGTATTTCATTTATGCTATTTATGCTACTTGTTAAGTTTTATGTGTTTAATTATGTTTTTGTTGAATTATGTGAAGTTAGGATGAAAATGAATTAATGTGAATGATAAAGGGTCTAAAAGGAATAAAAGTAAAGTGTGTAGTGAATTTATAAAATTTGAAATTTTAAAGTATTAAGTTTATAAAGTAGTGAGGTGCTTAGTTGTCAAGAATAGTAGTTGAAGTGTTAGTTGCTTTTACCTTGGGTCTTAGAGGAGCTTTAGTGTAAAATGTGGTATAAATATACATGGATTTAACAAATGAAAGCTCATTTTCTCTTCTTCCTCAGTATTTTCTTTTCTTCTAAAACCTTCCATGGAAAGCACCAAACCCTAGTTCCTTTCATTAATTATTCCAAGCTCAAATCCTTTTCGTTTTCAAATCTGATCGCGTATTCTTGGTCGTGGTGGCGAGGGGAACGCGTAGAGCCGGTCAAATAAATATTTTATTTCGTAATATTTCAGTAAGTTATTATGACTTCTTTCAATTAATTGTTCATTTCATGATTCTATTGGATATCTTGTTGAAAGAAAATGATTTTGGTATTTTGAACTATTTTCCTTGAACTAGAAAGCTTGGAAATGGTAAATGGTCATGGTGGTGTTGTGGTGGTAGAAAGAGTATGGGGAAATTTGATATTATGGTGTTCATGGTAATGGAATGATTGCATGGCAAAATGGAACCAAATTTTGTAACAAAAAGATGTTGGTTAGTGTTGGATTGTAATGGAAAGGGTATGGAATGGTTTGGTTTTGGTTTTGGTCCAATTTAGTATCCATTTTATGTCCTTAAAACAGAGTAAATTTTGGTATATGTCACTTGGGAGTTGGTTGCTGATATTGTTGCTGAATTTTGGGTTTCTGGACAGAGGGCACGACTCGTGCTCTGTGGTACGAGTGGTGCACGAGTCGTCCCTTGTGGATTTTCCTAAGTCGTGCCCTATTAGGGACGACTAGTTCTGGAGGGGTATGCAATGGGCACGAGTCGTGCCTTGGGGCACGACTCGTGCCCTGCCCCTGCAACCTCTGAATCTTTTTCCAAGGCCTAGAAACCTAATCCATATAGGATATAATTGAACCCTCTTTAACTATAATTAAAGTAGAACACTTTAGCTACTCAATGATGTCTTAATTGGTCAAAATGGAATTGTGGAAGAGGTTTAAATATTGTTCGGGAAATGGTTGACAGCCTTGATTTGCAACTTAACCAAAGTTAGTCAAAACTTAGTAATTTGACCTTGCACCTTTATAGAGGTTACTTATGGTTATATATGGAACACTACCATCAAAGTACAATGTATGAATAACAAAATGAGATATTAACATTTCAATTGTGATCATTTGAAGATGTTTAAATATTTGGTTATAGTAGGTTGGAACCATTGATTCCATTGAACCTAACTTGCTCAATATTCTTATATGATTGAAGTTACATCCTTGAATGATTATATTAAGTGTGTAGTTCTTATGTGTTACACCTTATGCATTGGTTTGACATCTTTATGATGGGCTGGGTTAGGGTTCTCTACGTTGAAATCCTAAGTTGAATTGGTTCAAGGTTGGTTTAGTCGTTGTGCTATTGTTGATTGATACTTGTTATCATTGTTGCTATCATTTTGATATGCTATATTGGTATGGTTCACTACTTTGGAATCATACATTGATTGTTTTTTAAGCGAGTATTTATTACTGTGCTTATGTTTAAAGTCCAGCTGGTACTTGATTGTTCGGGCAGTGGTATGGGATTATAATGGCACCGAGCCGAGTTCATTATGATCCATACACTGGTTTCCCATTGTTTCCCGCATCCATTGGCCATGGTTTGGGTTGTTGTGGGCTAGCTCAAGGGAAGTCTAGTTGCACATTTGGATATGACTTTGTGTCATAGTCCCTGTTTGTTGTTACTGTGATTGGGTTCCGAAACCGCTTCTTCAGCTGTTGATGTTGCTCAGATTGGGATATCCACTTGTGATTATTATATCCATTTGGGATGAAACCTTGGATCAGTATCCTTATCAGTGTTACAACAATGCACTTATGTGTTTATGAATATATCCTTCTTTGTGTTTATAAGAATGTGATATATATATATGATTATTTGTTGTTATATGCTTTCATATTATGATTGCATATCATATAGCTGCATACATAATAACTTGCTGAGATTTTTCTCACCCCGTCCTTTTATTGCTTTCTCAGATAGAGCCAGGGGCTAAGCTATGTGGAGTACCGAGAGGGCGCCTAGTGGGGATTGTTTTGAAAAAATTATTTTATAAGGTTACATTATATAAATGTATAACCTTGGATAGTATTCCGAAACCGTATCTTGTTGTCCTTCTTTTGAATCTTTTAAAGGATTGTTAATATTTTTAAATTTGGAACTGCGTTCCGTGGTTTGTAAATAAGCGTGGTTGGTTTGTAAATGGTTTGAACGTGGTGTGAGTTAGTACTTGAAGTTGAATGGTTTACCTTTAATAGTAAGTTAGAAAAGTTTTCTTAACATTAAGCAGGTTTTAAAATTTGACATATTTGGAAAGGCGTCTTCAGAGCGTGTCCCGACGGGGGCTAAGTAGGTCCCCGGTTCGGGGCGCGTCAGTTTGGGTCCAAACGATATCTTTTTAAGAAAAGGTCAGGTAAAAGTTCCTTAATGACGACGACGTCTTCAAATGATAGAGGATGGAAGAATAGATTTTTCTTTGTCGATAGAGCATAAACTGAAGGAGGAGATGAAATACCTAGCAAATGGAATAAGGGAGGTATTTTGATTTATGACCTTGTGATTTCTCAATTTCGAGTTAGACTGAAATTGTAATTTTCTCTATTTTCTTGCAGATATTGACTGGGGAGAACTCTTTCCACCGGAGGAGGACACATTAGCAAAGCTTGAGGAATTTTTCAAATTGCTCCTAGATAAGAGGTCACCCAGAGGCCTAGTTGAAGCACCTTTTGCTGCTCGAGAAGAAGATAGGGCATCTCCCTCCGTCATCATGTCTACAGGTAAGCATGTTTTTATCCTGCTCTTAGTTAACGCATACCTTTTCTTGACATTCTTCACATTTGGTATAGTTTCCAAACCAGTTGCTTCGGGATCAGATTGTGATCTAGATGACATTGATGCTTTACTTGGGGATTCACCTCCTAAGATAGAGACGAAGCCACCCATGATTCCTAAAAAGGTCCCTGCAAAAGATGATAGTGTTGGTATCGGATCAAGAGTGAGAAAGAGGAAGGCTACCCAAGAAGAGGTGATAGAAGTAGGAGATGTGTTTAATGGAATGCACGTGGCAGAGATAAAGAATAAATCCATGAGCTTTATGACTGGGGTAAGGTGTCGCCATCTACTTTATTTTTTGACTAATTTATAGTTTTATGATGTCTTTTGATGTCGACTCTTTTTGTCATAGGTGATGGGATATCTGGAAGATTTGGTGAAGGAAAATGAGATGATCAAGAAGAAGTCAAGTCAGAGGCAACTCTAGCTAGGAAGGAAAAGGCTTTGTTGGAGAATAAAGTGAAAGAACAGGGGAATATTTTGGAGGAGCAAGAGAAGACGGTAAAGGATCTGTTGGACAGCTTGGCCAAGAGTGAGGGGGATCATCTTAAGGAGATCGATGATGTGAGGAAGTCTTGCAAGATTGCAGTTGCGAAGACTGTTGTGCAAAGCAAAATCAAAATGATGAAGGACCATCAAGACGGTAAATCCCAAGATTGGGACATCAACAAGGAATATGCCAAACTGTCCAAATTAACAGGGGAGCCGGTGGATGAAGGTGAGGTGTCGTCCAGTCCTCAGGAAGAAATGGTGGGAGAAGGAACAGAGGTTGGAGAGGAGACTCAAAAGGCAACATCTGAGGCAGCTGCTAAATGAAAAGGTAAACATAGTTGTTTGTTTTGCTAGAATTTGTGGGTGGAGACCCAAAGACAATTTATTTTGTTGGTATGTAATCGGTCCATAAGGACCAAATACAATTTATTTCAAGTGTTGGGTTGGTTCAACACTTTGCTTTTTAGTCTTAGTTGTTCGGATGTTGGTACAGGCCAACTTAACTTTGGGAACGTTTTATGGTAGCTTTAGAAAAAACTTTGGTTGGTAACTTTCAATTATGTCAGGACTTGATACGTTTTCATGAAGTTTTCTTGAATTATCATATGTTAACTTCGTAAGGTGACATGAAAAATGTCAAAATCGTAGGTACTTTATTATAACACGTATATGCCATAACCATATGAATAAAACTTAAGACCAATCATTTAATTGAGTGGGAATGGGTAAGCTATATAATTTTACTTATATAGGCCCACCCCACACCTCAATTAAAGAGATATCTTGCGCTCCAGGCGAAGGTGTGGCAACCTAACATTCTTAGAAAGAGGTAATTAACTCTTTAAACCTTAGAAGGGATTGTGTACCTTTACTTTAGAAGAGGTGGCCAGTCTCTAGCGGAGGAGAGTTCGTTGTCACTTTGATTTGAGTACTTTGATATGTCCCCACTTTCATATGTCAACATATTACAAGACAGAGACATATTAGAAGTTGACGCCCCTCCACAGGTCGTGTTAGTGACATCTTACTTTGAAGTAATAAAAATTGAAAAAGAGGGGAATGAAAGATTATTCATATTCAATAAATGAAAAGATTAATAGAGGATTGTCCATACCTGGTTTGGGGTGAGGTTAGGAAAATATTGCCTAGATGTAGTACCTTTTACGGTGAATGGCATTCCAACTTCGCGGGATCATTTGGCCATCCAAGGTTGACAAACGATATGCTCCCTTTTCGGTATGTGCTTCAATCAAGTAGGGGCCTTCCCATTTTGGGGCAAGCTTGCCTGCATTGAGATCTTTTATATTTTGAAATGCTTTTTGTAGGACTAAATCACCTACCTGGAATCTTCTGACCCTCACATTTTTGTTATAAGACCTGGCTACTCTTTGCTGATATGCTGCCATCCGTATTTTAGCCATATCTCTTAGCTCGTCCACAGTATCCAAATCATGCGTCAAGATGTCACTATTTTGCTCAGGTGTCAACAAACCATATCTAGCTGTAGGTACTAGAACTTCTGCAGGGATGACTGACTCTGTCCCAAATACTAGAGAATAGGGTGTCTGACCAGTGCATTCTTAGATATCGTCCTGTCAGCCCATAAAATCAATGGTAACTCTTCCGCCCATCTCCCTTTCTTTTGGTCCAGTCTTCTCTTTAGATTTCTTATAATAATCTTATTGCTGGATTCTGCTTGTCCATTTGCTTGAGGGTGTACAGGTGAGAATGTCACCATCTTGACTCCCCTTCTTGTCAAGAAATCTCGCGTTTTCCGACTGATAAATTGGAAGCCATTGTCACATATTATCTCTGAAGGTGTCCCAAACCTGCTGAATGTGTTTCTTTTTATGAAAGAGATAACTTCTTTGTCTCGGACCTGTACGTACGCTTCAGCTTTTACCCATTTGGAAAAATAGTCTGTCATGGCTAGTAGAAATACTTTTCCTCCTGGAGCCCTGGGCAACTTCCCTACGATATCCATTCCCCAAATCATAAATGGCCATGGCGACATGATAGGATGTAGCAATTTGGCTGGTTGATGTAGGATATCGTCGTGCCTTTAACAGGAATCACATTTCTTGGCATACTCTGCAGCATCTCCCCGCATCGTGGGCCAAAAATAGCCCATATTTAGAGCCTTGGCATACAGGCTTCTGCCCCCGGTATGATTCCCATACTGCCCTTCATGCAGCTCTCTCAAAACCTGTTGGGCGCGGTCTAGTTCTAGACACCTTAAGTAGTGACCTGCAGCAGATTTCCTAAACAAGAAGTTATCAATAAGTAAATACTTAGATGATCTTACCCTGAATGCTCGAGCATTTTTCTATTCAGGTGGGATTGTACCATCTTGGAGGTATTTGATAATAGGGGTTGTCCAAGAGGTTACTGCTGGACAGGGAAGGATGTCAACATCTAGGAAGAACAGCTCGAGACGATCAAATGCTGGGATGTCGACATGCACAATTGGGATACTTTTCTGTGAAATGCTTTTGAAGGTTGAACCTAAGTTTGCCAGAGCATCTGCTTGTGAGTTTTCTTCTCGCGGCACCTGCTCCAAAGTGAAAATTTTGAATTTGGCCGCCAGGATTTTCACAATCTCCAAATATGTCGTCATCTTTGCATTTTTCGCTATGTAGGATCCGTTGTAGTGGTTGACAATTAGCAAACTGTTAAACCTGCAATTAATGCCGCATACTCTGCTTCGTTATTAGTGGCCTTAAAACTGCAGCTGATGGATTATTGTATTATGTCCCCTTGTGGCGATTTTAGTACAACTCCAAGACATGTGCCTCTCATGTTGGAAGCACCATCTGTATAAAGTGTCCACACCTTCAAGATGTCATCATCTTGCAGTTGTTGAACCTCCAACTCTACTTCTTGTTGCATGGTTGGACTAAATTCAGCCACAAAATCAGCTAGAGCCTGAGATTTTATTGCTGTTCTGGGCTCATATTTGATGTCGTAAGTTCTTAACTGTACGGACCATTTAGCCATCCTACTTGACATCTCTGGTTTTCTCATGACATTCTTAATAGGATAGTTAGTACGCACAATTATAGTATGTGTTTCAAAATAGTGTCTCAATTTAATAGATGCAGTTATCAAAGCCAAAATTAATTTTTGTAAATGAGAATACCTGATCTCCGCGTCTAAAAGTGTCTTACTTATATAATAGATGGGTTGTTGAATGCCATCTCGTTCTGTCATTAGGACCGTACTTACAGCGCTCTCTGATACTGCTAGGTAGATGTAAAGATGTTCTTCCTCCCGAGGTTTGGCCAATAATGGAGGTGTCGACATGTAACTTTTGAGTTCTTGAAAAGCTTCTTCATGTTGATCCTCCCATTGGAACTTTTTATTCTTTCTCAAGATGTCGTAGAAAGGTTTGCATCGATCCGAGGATTTTGAAATGAATCGTGAGTGCGGCAATTTTTCCTGTCAACCTTTGGACGTCTTAACGGATTGAGGTGATGACAGATTGATAATAGCACGAATTTGTTCGGGGCGGCTTCAATGCCTCTTTTAGTAACCATATAACCCAAAACTTTCATGCCTTCATTCCGAAGTTGCATTTAGCCGGATTAAGTTTCATATTGAAACAATCCAAGATGTCAAAAGCTTGAGAGAGGTTGCTTATGTGATCCTCGGCCTTCTTGGACTTTACTACCATGTCGTCGATGTATACCTCCATCGTGTCCCCAATCTGATCTTTAAACATTTTATTTACGAGTCTTTGATACGTTGCACTTGCATTTTTAGTCCAAAAGGCATAGCAATATAACAATAAATACATGTGGGTGTTATGAAGGCGGTGTCCTCTTGGTCGATGGCTCCATATGGAATTTGTTGAAATCCTTAAGACGCGTCCATAAAAGTGAGGAGTTCATGTCCTAAAGTGGTATCAACTAATGAGTCTATGTGAGGCAAAGGGAAAGGATCTTTTGGGACGTGCTTTATTCAAGTCGGTGAAGTCGGCACAAACTCGCCATTTTCCATTTTTTCTTCTCGACCACAACCACGTTTGCTAACCATCTTGGATATTCTACCTCCCGTATCATGTTAGATTTAAGTAAACGCTCTACTTCTTCCTTGATTATTTGGTTTCTTGTTTCTGCAAACTTCCTACGCTTTTGATGCACTAGCTTGAAACTGGGATTGATATTGAGCTTGTGGGTGATGACATCTTTGCTGATGTCGGTCATGTCATCATGCTTCCATGCAAAGCTCTTCGTTCTGCTTCTTAATAGGTCCACAAGTTTTTCTTCTATATTTGGTGGAATATCACTGCCAATAAGTACTTTGATGTCTGGATTTGAAGGGTCTAGCAATACTTCTTTCACATCGTTCTCCCTAGCTTCCAGGACCTCACGTACTTTTTTCTGTAATTTCTATGCTTGCTTAGGAGATGTCGACGCCTTCATTGAAGTCTTATAGCACTCCTTAGCCACTTGCTGATCACTATATATTTTAGCGACACTGTAAGTGCTCCAATTTGAGCTTGTTAGCATTTTCGTTAGAAAATTAACGAAAGTTATAACATTACTAACATTCCTAACATTCCTAACTTTTCTAACAAAGTAAGGGTAAAATGGGCATTGCCATTTAAAGTTAAACCATGGAAAGGAATCAAAAAGCAAAAGAAATTGGAAAAATCCGAATTAGGCAAGTTGAACAACAAAAACCGCCTTGGAATTTTGAATAATATTCTTCCTGTTCAAAGCTCCGGAGCAGCATTTAATGCACTGTGCACGTTTACGGAACCCTCCGCGCGGATGGGATTGTCAATCTCACAGGGGCCTATAAATTGAACCCTCCTCTCTCGGTTAAACAACACAATTTGATCACAAAGAACGAAACTGGCGAAATATAGAGAGAAAACAAAGTGGGAATCCTTAGATTGCCACCATTTTCTCTCCAATCTTTCCCAAATCTCACTCACTCACAAACACTTCAAATCACTCTCATACATACTCTCATACATACTCCAATCCAAGCTCAAATCACCCTATAGGAGGAGGATTAGAGAGAAAACATAGAGGACTTCATTGTTATCTACTTGTTTTCTCTTTAACTAACTCAAATCATCAACCCTAAACACCCTCAAACACTCTCATATTCAAGCCTTAAACACTCTCACATTCAAGCCTTCAAACACAAAACACAAGGAAGATAGGTATAACCTCCCTCTCCTTACCCTAAAATTCATCCATGCATGCATTTTCAAGCTACAAAATGTAGTTTATTCATCTTCTTGCTTTAGATCCAAGAAGATCACCATGGAAGTTCATCTCCATGGATGATCTTCTACAAGGATCTACATTATTTTCAAAGTGTTCTTACTTTCTTGCAAAGAAAACACATTTTCAAAACCCTAAAAATCATTTTCATACATCAAATCTCATTTTCAAAGGATAAAATTCCCCTTCCCAAGCAAATGAAGTGCTTAGTCCTAATGTACCCCAAGGATGGTTTGATATAGTTGATTCACCACTAAAATGTCAAGTGATCACTAATCAAAACCTAGGGAAATGGGGACAAGCATGGATGCAAAACCCCCTTTAAAATCATATTTTCTTTCTTGAGAAGTTGCTGTCCAGTAGCAATTTCCTCAGACCTCAGTCCATGGTCTAATTTTTTGGACATAGATAAACTTGGAATTTGGTGTTGACTACAAAATACTTTTTGTATCCAACATCCAGATATTTCCATACATATTTTTACTTTATTTTTTGTGTGAGTAAAACTCCTTTTTTCAAATTTTCTTTTAAAGGTCAGTTCATCAGTCTCTGGAAATCCAGATTTCAGATCTGAGATTTCCAGAAGGTTTTGACCCCTCAAATCATCTCCAAAATGAAAAGTTATTTTACAGAAACCCTTTTTAAGGTGTTTTGAACATTTTTCATTCCCGGACTTTTCCCAGATTCTGGAGTTTTCAAGCCCTAAAGTCCATTTCAAAGTCAAGGGTCAACTGCCTTTTTCATTCTGGCAGAAATGGTTTTCAACTTCCAAAGATCTTTTGAGTTCCAAATCTCAACCCAAAAATCACCCAAAAAATCATGGGATCAGTTTAAAGCCTTAAAAAGAGTTCCCAATTTTTACTTACCTCAGTTTCAACTTATTTTGGCCAAAACACACACACACACACACACACACACACACACACACACAACAAAGGATTTTGAATGTTTGGAAGACTCGTTTTTACGAGGCGTTCCGGGTGCACACTAACGTCCTTCCCGGCGCGTAACGTGACCTCCGAACTCGAATCTCTTGATCTCGGGCATTTTTCAAAGTTTTGGCCCTCAAAATTAAAATGGCGTGGCGACTCCGTTTCGTTGATTTTTTCAAATAAAAATGGGAAAATTTTCGGATGCACATCATCACAGTGGCGACTCTGCTGGGGAATGCTTAAGCTTTTTCTAAAAAAAAAATGATATTTGGTATATTGGTGGAAACCATTAAACTTCCCGTTATCGCCTCCTAACACGAGTTGGGGATAAATTGTGGTCTAACAATCCCACGTACCGGTATCATTATTTTCAAAAAAAAAAGAAAAGCTTTTGAGGGTCAAGCTTCCGTCTCAACATTTGAAAATCCTTTGCTTTGTGTGTGTTGATTTTTGCACAGTTTTCGTGTTTGTTTTTGGCCGCCTCGGAAAAGTCAAAATTTTGACTGTCGGAATAATGTCCCTAACTGTCGGAATTTTTGTGCTTATGTGCTTATGTGTTCATAAAATTTTCAAAAAAAAAAGAAAAATTTCAAAAAAAAAATCATGCACCATATTTTTAAGACACATAAAAAATTTTCTATTTTACTCAGAAAAAGAATATAGACTGCTTGCAAACTACGCGCACGTGACCGTACACTGCACACTACGTCCCTAACCCGGGGAAATCCTTGTCGCGGTCTGTTTGGTCTTATTACGCCTCTCGGATGAGCACAGGACTACCCAAACATCCCATGGAGCCTCGTGTCGACCCTGCACTTGTCCGTGACACACTTTGTCCGAGACCCGGTTGGTTTTTAGTCCGTCCGTGCCATTCCTCGTCCGTGTATAGACCTTTCCTTTCAAGCCTTTGTCGGCATACCGACTCAATATCTTTCGGGGACCCTAATCGCCGAAGTTCTGCCGGTTTTCCGCCGCAGACTTTGACCAAGATATTGACCGGCGCCTTGACTTCGGCTCGATCGGCACAAATTATACATTGACTCCCAAAGATTGACACCGAAGTCATCAAGGATTAATGATTATTCCATGCCTAATTACGGCTTAACCGACGACAAGTCAAGATCAATTGTGGACGCTTATCAGTCCAAATCATGCCGACTTCTCGTCGAGCCCTCGGACATGATCTTGACTTTGGCGTCAGCTTTGTCCGTAATTTACATCGAATACTCATCAAGACTCGATTACCTGCCAGACTTCTAGGATCGTTTTCTTTTCGGTCGGTGGGACCCGCTGCCCTATAGGACCCTCGCCCGGGCCGTCCACCCCGGGAGGTCGAAATACAGTGGAATACGAGGGGCTTATAGACGTAGTGACAGGCCCACCGATCCAGGAATCGAGTAGTTCGCGAAAAGAAGAGCAATCTTTTCCAGCCGATTAGGTTAATAAAACATGTTTTAAGTAAACAAGAACAAATAACTCGCATGTTGCATGAGCCCTAAGCCCAAACACCAACTCGTTTCGCTTTCCCGAGTCCGAACCACACCCTTTTGTGCCTTCCACAGCAAGCAAAGTTTGGATCAAGCCCCGGTCATCGTTTGTTCAGCTCGGTCATTCCGAAGTCGATACTTCATCGGTTTCCTCCTTCGCTTCAGCTCAAAGTTTCAGAATGGCCAACTCAGAGGAGAACAGTGGGGACGTACAACTCCACACCCCGAAAATCCGCAAAATGCCGAACAGTGGAATCGATGTTGGAACAGATAAGACAATATCAAGAGGCTCGGACGCTCGGTTATTGGAAGGTATCGTAACCCGTGAGGCTAGCGATTGTTCGCAACCCTAATGGAACCTTTACGGTCAATGCGGAGATTGGAACTAATTACCCTCCCGGGTATGCCAACTACCGTCAAATGCCATGTTCCCTTTCGTGTGGAACTACTAACGGGCCAAGCATTCCCCAGCCTATCACTCAGCCTGCCTCTCGGCCTCATCGTATCGATACTCCTCAACAGTCCGATCTAGGTCAACCTGCCCCCGGTGCCTCTCAGGTCTCACCACCAGGATTGAATCAGTTGCCTTTCGCCCCACAGCTTGGAAGGGGTCAGTTTACTACTTTACAACATCAGTCTGGTTTGGGTCATCATCTCGGAATGGGCCGCCGCGACTTCTCAAGCCCAGAAGGTGACATGGCTCCGCAAGCCATTTTGGAGTCGGTTGCTTCTCGTGCTCCATGGTTCAGGGGGCCAGCTTGCTTCCTCCAATTCTCAAGGCACACTTTCCCTATAATACCGCAAGATCACATGGGCCACCGTGCTCTTATCACCACTTCATCAAAGCTTACGTATTCACAACATCCTCCAAGCTCTATCTCGCCCTCCGGTTGGGAAGTCCGACAAGGTCAAATACTCCTCATCAAATTCTCCACCCGGCCGTTACGCAAGCTGCTCCCCGCTCATCAAGTACGATACACATTTCCCTTGCAGCCATGTTCCTCGGTGCGGTCAAGACACATTCAATCCTATCAAGTTACGATGCCTCAAACCTCATGTTTTCAGCAGCCTTTCCGGATCCGCACTTACCGCTCCCGGTATCCACCCATTACGAGCCATATATCTTCATCTTCGGCAACCGCTGTGCCTTATGAGGAAGATTACGGTCACGCTTTTAATGCTCGACCGTCATTCCTCCCACCAGAGTACTTCCTACTGTGGTTTCGTTTGCTAATGCCAATCTTGTGGCGGGGTCATGCAATCCTAATGTTCCTATTGACTCGTCCAATGGATTATTGGTAGAACCAATTAAGAAGGTACAAGAAAAGCCTAGCAACGAGAGTATCAACGATCGCTTGACTCGGGCCATCTCACCATATCAATCTTGTGTATCTGACACGAATGAAGTTTACAAAAGGTCGAATCTCGACGATTACATTGATGATTACATCAAAAGGGTTCGTGCACGGGAAAAGACTACGAGTCTGAACATGTCTCGCCGCTATAAACCTTACCCTTCCAACACGGCTCCGACATACGGTAAAGGAAAGAAGGCATTGTGTACAATTGACGGCCCCCAAAAGCAACCAAGAAATGGTGGTCCTTTAAGGCAACGAGAACGTTTTGATGATCTTGGGATGCCCATGGGCTTAATTTTCAAGGGCTTAGTAAGGGTAGGCCTTTTGGAGCCTCTCAAGGACTACCATCCAAGGAGCTCAAATGCACCTCTCGACATGAGTAAGCACTGCGCCTTCCATGATCATTATGGCCACACGACCGACAACTGCATTGAAGAGAGCGGTTCAAAGGTTAATCGAAACGGGCAAGCTTGAGCGCCCCAATGGACCAAAACCGGCAAACCCTGTTCAGAATGGTGACCAAGTCAATGACCAAATCTCGAATCCCGAGGATTTGGGTGTTCCCTTAAGCAAAGTTTTAAATAGCTTGCTAGAGCAGGGTCTCCTCGAACCCATGAGAAACTATCAGCCCAAGGATCCCAAAATCCCTTTTGACACCACTAAGCATTGTGCTTTCCACTGCACTCACGGTCATACGACCGACAACCGCACAGCTTTCGAGAAAGGCGATTCAGGGATTAATTAAGAAGGGCAAAATCGAGCGCCTCAATGATCTCAACCCCGCCAATGATCATTTCCCAAACAACGCGAATGTAAACATGATTGAATTTTATGATTCAAACTCGTGAATTCAACAGACTCGACAAGCCGATGATTTAGTCGCAACAAATGTTGAGAATGGATGGTTTGACCGCAACAAGCATGTGGCCATGGCAAAGCTGGATTTGGTGAAATGCTTTGAACTCTCGCCTCCGATAAGTTCACGATCGACGCCAAGGTTAAATGGGATGATAATGATCCGATGGCGATTTGGCGAAAGCGCAAGGATACAAGAAATCCGATGATTAGGAAGGAAGAGTTAGTCCCGGCTTTGGAAAACGCCCATAAGATTCATGAAGAACAACGACCTCGCTCATCAATGCTCTCCGCCGCCATGGAGTTCGTGTAATGCTGAGGCGAATGGTTCCTCGGTCATGGTCGAAGATGAGACTTCGTAAAAGTGATTTCATCCTATAACTCTCCATCCCACGGCCAACACCTCCTCCATCCACATATGATCCCTTGCCAAGGACAATTCCTCTTCAGCCCCTTTCCAAAGACTCGAGCCATTAGGGCTCCATCACCTCGCCTCCTCGTAACGAGTTGGGCTCCATCACACCTGTTCCTCAATTTCAAAGCAATACCGCCGCTTATGCTCCAGCCTTCACATAATCGCTTGAGCTATGTGGCTATGTTTTTGAAGCCTCTACACCCACCTCGAATGCGATCGTGAGTTGCTAAAAGAAAATCCGGATGCCACAAGTTTTCCGTTGTCGTCTACCGGACTTAGTGAATTCACCCGCTGGTTTCACCCGCCCTGCGGCCGTGTTTCCTCTCAGCCGATAAGAGTCTTGTTGCAAGTTCCAAGAACTCCGAATGTTCCCGTTGATCCCCATGTGGCAATATTGATAGAGCAAGTGAAACAAATGCAGGAGAAGCTTGATCTTATGATAAGTACTAGCACTCCTTTGACCCAAGATGTCGAACTGTGCAAAGAAATGATTCCGTCGCGCAAAATTCAAGTGCCCGAAGTGAGAGAATCCGATAGGACAACCTCGCCCAGAGCACACTTGTCTAATGCCAGCTTCCAAGCTTGAGAAAGGCCCGAAGACACACCGCCTAGTATCACCCCTTTCACTCAAAACAACCGCCGCATCGCCGAATCCTCCCAAACAGAGCCCAATACCCCTCAAGGTCCTCTCAGGTTCACTTCCTTCCATCAATATGCTCGCCGACAAAGTTCGTCCCCGTGACTTTTCTCGACCCGTTTCTTTGGGACAACTTGTGATCGCCCCACTGCTCCATGGCCTCAAACTCCTCCACTCCCACGCATCATGGGCACGTAATCGATCACCGCCTCGGCCTCGCAGTAATGGAATCGAAGTTACCGTAAAAGATGGAAAGCTCAAGCGTCTTGGCAGTCCAACAACAAAGAGTAGCTAGACTAGGGGCTACCCATCCTTTAATATTAAAACAGTCTTTTAGTCAACCTTCGTAGGTTCTAGTACTTTCTTCGTTCAATCAAGTCCTCCTTGGACATTGTAGTTAATCTTAAGTTTTCTATAAAAGAGTCTTTTTCTTTTCTCGCTAGACTTGAGACATTATTTGCACACCTACATTACATTTAATGAAATGGTTTTATTTTAAATGATCACTCGCATCGCTCAACAAATAATCTCTGGAAATGATTAAGATTTTAATTAATTGGTGTGAGAAAGTCAACTAATGCCCTCCTTATACACTTTCCTCACCTCACAAAGGCCTCCATCAAGCCATACACTTCCCAAAACATATCCCCATCATCACCTTGATCAAGTCAACGAAGGCGGCAACATCAAGGGACAACAAAAGGTCACTCAAAGATCGGGAGATCGACCCCATATCAAAAAAAACAGGGCTTGCCTCCGCCCCCATGCATCAAGAAAGTTCAAGTAGAAGCTTGGCTTCGTCCTCGTGCTCAAAAAAAAAAAAAAAAAACAAAAGCTTCAAAAAAAAAAACAAAAGCTTCAAAAAAAAAAAAACAAAAGCTTCAAAAAAAAACAAAAAAGCTTCAAAAAAAAAACAAAAGCTTCAAAAAAAAAACAACAATGCTCTTCAAAAAAAAAGCTTCAAAAAAACAAAAGCTTCAAAAAAAAAATGAGGCCAAGGACCTAGCACCGCCGATCAAAAGGTTTGACATATGGGCAAAATTAAAGCCCGAAGAACGGAAGTTGTCGACAACAAGGGAGCAAGCTTAAAGCAACGGCAAAAACATATCATAAGCCCTTAAGCCGCATCCAAAATCTTACTCCCCGATGAAGGACGACGATCAAGAAGCAACGGAACCGCTCAAAATGACTTGTCAAGGAATCACCTCAAGGCCCGCACCTTATCACCCAAACTTCCTATCCGAGCCTTTTCACCAAAAGTACCACAAATGTTCATACCCCTTTTCTAAAGCCAAACACAGCTTCGCCCGAACTACGGCGACCCGAGCTCCTCACAATGAGGGGAACGTAGGCAACCGTAAATGGTCCGGTCATAAACACATTCAAATCCCGCAAAATCCGGCCTCACCAATAGCCTCTCCTATACACGATCCTCTTCACCATTCGCCAACTTCGACTCCCGGTATCGCTTGACTTTCTCCTCATGATTAATCAAAATGTTTGTTCATATCGAGATTAGGGGTTGAATAACCCGAACATTAATAAAGGGTTTTAAGCAATCTTGTGATCATTTTGAATAAAACATGTTTTCGATGTCTCGACAAGTCTTCTTTTTCTACATTATAGGAAAAATAGAGCTAAACACTAATTTTCCGTCGCCAGGGAAACTTCCTATACACTTTTACAAACCTTTCTATTCTTATGATCTCTCAAAAGAATCAAACCCAAAGCGAGTTCTTTTGTGCCTTCGTCAAATGAGGCCATCAAATAATACAAATCGGGGATTCGTCCCCACTTTTCGAAAAAATATACGCCCCCGCGTGTATACATTTCTAAATTGTCTTCTTCTTTCTTTTGACTAATTGAATAAAGAAAATAATAAAGTAAATATAGAAGGATGGGTTGCCTCTTTTGCTACATGATAATTCAAGAACGTTGGTTCTTCACTTTGCTACAAGATGGGCCGGGTCTCTGCTCGCATCGCCCTGCAGCGCCTACCAGGTTGAAGCCTCTCTAATTGTGTCGATTCACAGGTCATGAGACCGAGGCTTTGCCAAGTCACTTCTTCCGAATCAAGACTTCGCAAATACATCTCTTCGTACCAAGGCTCCACCAAGCAAGATGAGATTTGATCGCCATGTTGGGTCATGGGCTAGTCAAGTGCAGCTTCTTTGATGTCCAAGGACGAGGACGGAATTTTAACCAAGACCAGAAATTCATCATATTTCTATGGCTAATATTGGAACCCGAGTCCATAAAACTCCTTGTGCCAATCGAATGAGGTTTCGATGTTCATCCTTGGAAGATGTCAGGAATTTTGGTTTAACGATTGCCTCAACCCCGATGGGACTTTCACGGTAGAAGAGGAAAAGGATCCCCATCCCTATCTTGGCCGTACAGACTACCACCACCTTCCTCACACTCTTCTCAACTCGCGAATCAGCCATCCTTTCAAATTTCGGTTTGATATACATTCACAAGCTCGCCTGGGGATGCCGTTTGGAGAAACAAATTGACTTGGCCCGATTTGGGCCAAGTATGGTATGCCTCAAAGCGGGGTCGCTCGGTATGTCACGACGGTTTAGTACGGAATCAGTCGGGAGCTTCTCATTTACATCGGTTTGAAATGCCTTGACAAAGAACCTAGCTTCAAGATATCCAATCCCGGGCACCGCACAAGCCTCATAAGATCCCTTCATGACCGTCTCAACGGGACAAAGAAACCCCAAATACGTACCTCTTTGGACCCATGCGCCTAACGTGACCGATCAGGTTCACGGCTCCTCGGCGGGGGCAAAATCGGATACGGAATGTCTTCTCATGGTTGGGGTTACCTCGAATACCACAAAGCAAATTGGAATCCCACCTCGGTTTGGAACCAATCTATCGGGGCCTCCGCAGCAGCGGTTTGGAATGCTTCATGCAGTCAGGGCCTTGATCGGAAGCCCTTCCTCGTAATGACGCTAGCTCGCCCGCTCCTCACCTGACTTTCACAAATCCATTCCTCACTCAAGCTTCGATGGGTTACCAAGCCTCCATCCCGGTTTCATCAATCACCAGGACCGCGGTACTTCGGTCATGCACCTTCGGCTATGCAATTCAACAATCGTGGACAAGCGGCCCCGCACTTAAGCCTACTTATGGGCCTCACTCCGGAAATCCGAGTTACCCGGCCTACATCAAGACCGCCTTCGCCCTCTTTGCCGGTTGAAAATCGACAACAAGCCGCGAGGTTCTATCCCTTGCCTGTGGTCTTACTCAAGCTCCGGGGTGATTCGGGCCAAGGACAGGATTTCACCTATGTCCCCAGATCGGCCGCTTCCTCCACCTCGCGCCGCCGCCGGTAGCTCCTCTCTCTAGCTCGCCGCCGGTTTGAATGACATGGTTCCACCACAAGACCCTCATTTGGCTTGGTTCGTGGAACGACACAAGGAAATGAAAGCACAGATTGCCGAATTGACTGCTAAGAAGTCCGCTTTCCGACCAACGAACCCGACTCCTTTGTTCCCCACAAATTCGTGATGCCTAATTTGGATCTCTTTGATGGCACCGCATGCCCGAAAACCCATCTCGGACACGTATACCTTGGCAATGAAGGTCAAAAGGGGCGCCAATCGCCAGCTGGTCGACTATTTGATCTCTCTTTGAAGTCCAGTGCTCTAAAATGGTTCTTCCGCTTAAAATCCGAGGCCGGGCTACATGGGACCAGATTACTAGCTAACTTGGAGTGGGAAGCAAATAGATTTGACCTGCAGACAACAATGCAGCGTCCCGACGAGAACATCGTGGACTTTTACAAGCAAGATGGCAACTCCTCCTTTTGAAGAGGAACAACTAGACATCTTTCGGTCACGCCCGAAACCACATCCGAGGGCCTCACTTAGCAATTTCCCTATCCCGGATCTACGGGCAATGATCAATTCCGGCTAAATTTGAGAGGGCTTACAATCGCGGCGAGTTGTCGCACACCTTTACGGATATCGGGTTTCTTCCACCTCCAACACGACTCCCGAAAAGGGCGGTGAGAATCGATCGAAAAGGGGACCCCAAGGACCCAATACAACCAACAATCCATTCCCTAAAAAAGTAGGGTGAATATGATTGAAGCCACGAACAAACCAAGTGCCACTATGGCTAACAGTTCCCATATGGAAGACACTCTTCGAAGAGAGGATTCTAGTTTCATAGTCGGTATCAAAGATGGGTTTCTCCCTTCATGACAACTTCACCTTGAAGGCTCTCACGTTGATCGATTGGCTCGGTACTTCATCGGTATGTCGGTCAAACCTTTAAGCTTGGACCTCTGTAGTGACGCTTTGTCAAAGCACGAGGCTTCATTAAATCATTCAGAGAAAGCTTCCATGGTTTTCGCCATGTCTTTTCCATGGAATGGGGCTTTATCAAGTCACACCTATCTTCAGAAGAAAGGTCTGGTCACCTCAACAACTGTCTTGGAGTTTCACCTTTAGAACTTGGCATATGGCAACTCCCTGCATCATCAAAAGTTGAGAATTGGGAATCTCCTCATATCAGCATTTCGTCAAATCACAACTAACCCAAGCAAAAGAGGGTTCATTCATGTCAACATGCTTTGATTCTAGAGCACATCGGCGTCAGCTTCAAATGTCCGAGACTGAAAAGAAATTTCAATCGAGACCCGGGATTCAAATCCAACTTCATCCCAAGATCAAAATTGACCTCATCAATAACATGCAATTCAGTCCGCGACTAAAGGATATCACCCCACCAGCTCAAAGCTTGTCCCAAACAGTCAACAACACATATATCCCCTCTCATCACCATGCATTCCCACAAAAATCTCCCCAGGGCTCATGTAGCATGCACAAAACTTGAATCAATAGGAAAAATCCTAAGTGATTGAAAATCATAAATCGTAATTTCCCTGCCAAAAGCTTAGGCCAAGTGCATCTTCGAAAGCAAATAAACGCATCATCTCATAATCATTTTTGGTTCTATGCATGCATCCGCCATCATGAATGCCATATATGCATTTTCCTCTTCACTAACAAATGCAGGAATTCAAACGTAACCCCCCTTTTCGGCAAGGATGATCTTCACCAAAGACGACCTCAAATGGATGAAAACAGTCCCCAACATCCACAAACATATGAAGACCGCCTCCAGTGTCTACAAATCGGTCAGGGACGCCAAGCTCTCCAATACAATTCGGTCAGGGACGCCAAGTTCTCCAATACAATTCGGTCAGAGACGCCAAGTTCTCCAATACAATCCGGTCAGAGACGCCAAGCTCTCCAATACAAATCAGGTCAAGGACGCCAAGTCAAATCGGTCAAGGACGCCAAGCTCTCCAATACAAATCGGTCAGGGACGCCAAGCTCTCCAATACAAATCGGTCAGAGACGCCAAGCTCTCAATACGAAATACGGTCGGAGGGACGCCAGAGGTTCTCAAAATGCAAAGTCGGTCGGGGAATGCCAGGTCTCAAATACAAATCGGTCGGGAGACGCCAAGTTCTCCAATACAATGCGATTAGAGACACCAAGTTCTCAAAAGCAAGAAGTCCCAATGTGAAGACAAGCTCAAAAACCTCTACAAGTTTGACGATCACCGGCAAGAGCGAGACTCAACCAAACTCCTCCTTCGGTCAAAATGCCTCCAAAGACGGCAAATCGTCGGCGAAACCGTCCCACGAACGGCAACCTAACAACTCTTCATCAACATCAGTAGTAGCCTCGGCTACGAGGTAAGCACGACACGGTATGAAAACATATCTTAATCAACTACTTTTCTAAAAGAACATTATCATCAAATCTTAGGGCGACTTCCCAAAAAATAGTCAAACCTCAAATCTTTGTCAAACCATCAAAGACCATCCCCGGCTATTTTCGAACTACGACCGGCTTGATTCCCTCTTAAGGATACGTAGGTAGCCTATCATTAGGTCCAGCCACTCGACCAGCACGGTCATCCTTTCCTTCGGTAGCAGACGTAAAACCGATCCCTTCAAATGAAGTCCACTAGAGGACCATCTATCCTAAGACGCCATCATCAAGGTTCGAGGCACCTAAAACGCCATCATCGAGGTTCGAGGCACCTAAGACGCCATCTTCAAGGTTCGAGGCACCTAAAACGCCATCATCGAGGTTCGAGGCACCTAAGACGCCATCATCAAGGTTCGAGGCACCTGAGACGCCATCACCGAGGTTCGAGGCACCTAAGACGCCATCATCAAGGTTTGAGGCACCTAAACGCCATCACACACAACACGAGGAAAGCGATAAATCGCAATCATCCCTTAGGGTGACCAAAAATAGTCAAACCATAGGGTGACTTCCCAAGCTTGATCAAAACCGTAGGGCGACTTCCCAAAAATAGTCAAGTAATAGGGCAAATTCCCAAAAATAGTCAAGTAATAGGGCGACTTCCCAAAAATAGTCAAACCATAGGGCGACTTCCCAAAAATAGTCAGACCTTAGGGTGACTTCCCAAAAAACAGTCAGATCATAGGGCGACTTCCCCAAAACAGTCAAAACCTTAGGGTGACTTCCCAAAAATAGTCAAACCATAGGGTGACTTCCCCAAAACAGTCAAAACCGTAGGGCGACTTCCCAAAAATAGTCAAGTAATAGGGCGACTTCCCAAAAATAGTCAAGTAATAGGGCGACTTCCCAAAAATAGTCAAACCATAGGGCGACTTCCCAAAAATAGTCAGACCTTAGGGTGACTTCCCAAAAAACAGTCAGATCATAGGGCGACTTCCCCAAAACAGTCAAAACCTTAGGGTGGCTTCCCAAAAAACAGTCAGATCATAGGGCGACTTCCCAAAAATAGTCAGACCATAGGGTGACTTCCCAAAAATAGTAAAATCTTAGGATGACTTTCCTAAAACAGTAGGGTCGACGACTAAAGATAGTCGAAAGACCCGAACTACGGCCGGCTTGATTCCTCTTAAGGATACGTAGGTAGCCTATCATTAGGTTCAGCCACCAGACCAAAATGGTCATTCCTATCCCCAGCAGAGCGGATATACAACCCTAGCCATCAGACCGAAGAGGGTCATTTCTTATCCCAGCGAGTTTCTTTCGGCTATCGGCGCCAGAACTCGCTCGCCAGGTTGACATCCTAAAACAGTCACTCCAGGGTCGACAACTAAAGATAGTCAAAGGACCCGAACTACGACCGGCTTGATTCCCACTCGGGATACGTAGGTAGCCTATTAAATAGGTTCAGCCACTTGATCACTTGATCATCCTGTCAAATATGGAGCCTTACTCTTATCGACGACCCCGCTTCCTTCGAAAGCACCGTCGCCGAGGGGCTACTGTAAGTACTCCAATTTGAGTTGTTAGCACTTTTCGTTAGAAAATTAACGAAAGTTTTAACATTCCTAACATTTCTAACATTTCTAACATTTCTAACCAACCAATGGTAAAGTTGGCATTGCCATTTAAAGTTAAACCATGGAAAGGAATCAAAAAAGCAAAAGAAATTGGAAAAATCTGAATTAGGCAAGTTGAACAACAAAAACTGCTGGAATTTTGAATAATATTCTTCCTGTTCAAAGCCTGGAGCAGCATTTAATGCACCAGGCACGTTTACGGAACCCTCCGCGCGGATGGGATTGCATCTCACAAGGGCCTATAAATTGAACCCTCCTCTCTCAGTTTACACAAGACAATTTGATCACAGCAACGAAACTCTGGCGAAATATAGAGAGAAAACAGTGGGAATCCTTAGATTGCCACCATTTTCTCTCCAATCTTTCCCAAACCTCACTCACTCACAAACACTTCAAATCACTCTCATACATACTCTCATACATACTCCAATCCAAGCTCAAATCACCATATAGGAGGAGGATTAGAGAGAAAACATAGAGGACTTCATTGTTATCTACTTGTTTTCTCTTTAACCAACTCAAAGCATCAACCCTAAACACCCTCAAACACTCTCATATTCAAGCCTTAAACACTCTCACATTCAAGCCTTCAAACACAAAACACAAGGAAGATAGGTATAACCTCCCTCTCCTTACCCTAAAATTCATCCATGCATGCATTTTCAAGCTACAAAATGTAGTTTATTCATCTTCTTGCTTTAGATCCAAGAAGATCACCATGGAAGTTCATCTCCATGGATGATCTTCTACAAGGATCTACATTATTTTCAAAGTGTTCTTACTTTCTTGCAAAGAAAACACATTTTCAAAACCCTAAAAATCATTTTCATACATCAAATCTCATTTTCAAAGGATAAAATTCCCCTTCCCAAGCAAATGAAGTGCTTAGTCCTAATGTACCCCAAGGATGGTTTGATATAGTTGATTCACCACTAAAATGTCAAGTGATCACTAATCAAAACCTAGGGAAATGGGGATAAGCATGGATGCAAAACCCCCTTTAAAATCATATTTTCTTTCTTGAGAAGTTGCTGTCCAGTAGCAATTTCCTCAGACCTCAGTCCATGGTCTAATTTTTTGGACATAGATAAACTTGGAATTTGGTGTTGACAACAAAATAATTTTTGTAGCCAACATCCAGATATTTCCATACATATTTTTACTTTATTTTTTGTGTGAGTAAAACTCCTTTTTTCAAATTTTCTTTTAAAGGTCAGTTCATCAGTCTCTGGAAATCCAGATTTCAGATCTGAGATTTCCATAAGGTTTTGACCCCTCAAATCATCTCCAAAATGAAAAGTTCTTTTACAGAAACCCTTTTTAAGGTGTTTTGAACATTTTTCATTCCCGGACTTTTCCCAGATTCTGGAGTTTTCAAGCCCTAAAGTCCATTTCAAAGTCAAGGGTCAACTGCTTTTTTCATTCTGGCAGAAATGGTTTTCAACTTCCAAAGATCTTTTGAGTTCCAAATCTCAACCCAAAAATCACCCAAAAAATCATGGGATCAGTTTAAAGCCTTAAAAAGAGTTCCCAATTTTTACTTACCTCAGTTTCAACTTATTTTGGCCAAAACACACACACACACACACACACACACACACACACACACACACAACAAAGGATTTTGAATGTTTGGAAGACTCGTTTTTACGAGGCGTTCCGGGTGCACACTAACGTCCTTCCCGGCGCGTAACGTGACCTCCGAACTCGAATCTCTTGATCTCGGGCATTTTTCAAAGTTTTGGCCCTCAAAATTAAAATGGCGTGGCGACTCCGTTTGATTTTCAAAAAAAAATCGGGCATCATCACACCTTGATGATCTGATTTCTGGCTTCTGCAAACTTCCTACGTTTCTGGTGCATTGGTTTAAAGCTAGGATCTACGTTAAGTTTGTGAGTGATGACATCTCTGCTGATGCCTGTCATGTCATCATGTTTCCAAGCGAAACTTTTTATTCTGCTTCTTAATAGGTTCACAAGCTCCTCTTTTATATCTGACGGGATGTCAGTGCCAATAAGTACTTTGATGTCCGGGTTGGAAGGGTCTAGCAATACTTCTTTCACATCATCCTCCCTAGCTTCCAGGACTTCACGTACTTTCCTCGGTAATTGCTATGCTTGTTTTGGAGATGTCGACGCCTTCATTGAAGTTTTATAACACTCCTTGGCTACTTGTTGATCACTGTAAATCTTAGCGACACCCCAAGGTGTTGGGAATTTCACACACTGATGGTAAGTGGAGGGTACGGCCTTCATCCCATGAATCCACGGTCTTCCAAGAATGACATTGTAAGATGTTGCGCAATCAATTACGCAGAACCGCTCCATGGTGTTGAGGCCCTTTGAGTATATTGGAAGTTTGATCTCCCCCACCGTTTCTTTGACTTCGCCACTGAAGCCTACCAGCACTGAAGACTTTTTGACGATCTCCGATTCTGGGATGTTCATTTCCTTAAGGGTACCCAACATAATAAGATTGACGGAGCTGCCCCCATCTACCGGGATACGTCGTATTGTACGGTTAGCGATCTGCAGAGAAATAACTAGACCGTCGTGGTGAGGTTCTAGCGGGTTCTCTCGATCGCTTTCATCAAAGGCGGTTGGATCTGGCAGAGCGTCGACATCCTGAAATTTTTTCTTTACGGCTTCTCCTCTTTTGACTCCTTAGCATGTCGTTTTGTGGCGAAATAGGATGTTCCACATATTTACGAGCCTCCACTAATGAAGTTGATCACCTTTGTTGATCTTTGGGGAGAAAGCTGGTCTTTCGGCTTCATGAGGAGCTTACGCATTTTCGGCCTTCTTCTTTACGGATCCCAACAACTCCTTAAGATGTCCTTTCGAGAGCAAATAAGCTGATCTCCTTTCTTAACGCGATGCAATCTTGATAACGTGTCCAAAGTCTTCATGGTAAGCGCACCATTTTGATTTGTCACGCCATCCCGTGGTCTGTCCGTTTTCTTTGGCCATCGGCTTTGTCTCCCAGGTTGCCCATTGCACAGAGTACACCTGAAATGTCAACGTAAAACAATAATCGAAATGTTAGGCACATTATCATTATCTTCATCCTCACCGTCTATTGAATTAATTTTGCTAGTGTCAATTCTCGGATAAGGATTGGGACGGTTGTTCTGCGATGGGACGATTCGGTCTTTTACGTCGGGATGGTCATATGTCGACATCTTGGACGATGACTTCGATCTTCGCAGCTCATCTTCCTCCAATCGATGAATCTCAATGCCTGCTCTGACTTCTTCTAGCCGCTTACAAGGAGTCATCACCAAATCCCGATAATCTGTGAATCTTTCTTCAACCCCATTTTGAATGTACGTAGGTGTCGACATGTCAAGATTGGGAATTTCTAGCACCTCTTTATTGAATCGGTGGACGTAATCCTTTAGAGTTTCATTAGGTCTTTGGGTCACATTGTAAAGATCACTTGTCAACCTTTCAAATTGTCGATTGCATGAGAATTGGTTGTAGAACATGTTGATGAGATTTGGGCGTATGAACCAATTGAACCTAGGGGTTGTCTAATCGGCCATTTGAGAGCTGGCCTGGACAAGGTGGATCCAAATCCCTTGCATAAGCAAGCCTCCCGGAATTGAAGCGGAATATGGATTATGTCCATCTTTTCTTGATAGTGTGCAACATGCTCCTGGGTCCGTGGTACGGTCGTACAACTTCATAGATGGTACAATGAAACGCTTCGGGATGTCGACATTTGCAATTCTTTGGGACAAACGGGATTGATTGTAACAGTTTTGGGTCACTTTGGTTGAATTGGAGGAGTTACTCTGGCACGTTCATTATTAGCTCTACGAGATCCCGCATCTGTTTGGCTAGTGGATTTCTGCAAAAGGGTCGGCCATAGGAATACGATTGAAATTATTATTATTGAAAAGATTATTTAGCAAACCAGAGTTGTCCGTAGTAGTCGTGACAGTAGTGTTGTCAATGAATGGGATGAATGGGGTGAATCTGCGGAAGATGGCGTCAATGGGGTGTCCCAGGGCGAGAGATGTCGACATCATTAAAGATGTCGGCGGATGAGTTTGAGGAGGACTGCCCATTGGAATGAATTCACTCTGAAATGTAGATCCTCCGCTGTTGTCAAAGTTGAGAACCCTTGCACGCAAAGTGGTGATATGTTCTCAAGCCGAGATGCGATGAGTGTTGGTCTTTTGCATCTTAATCATGGAATTGGTCAACACCTTCGAATTGTTGTCTTCTTTGGTCCAACCTTTGATTCAACCTGGTCGGGATACTCCGGATGTCGGCATACGCATTGGAAGAGGTTGCCCCCTTTTGTGGAGTCTTCGTAGGTTGAGTTGGGCGAGGCCCGGTGCGAGGAGGTGGTGGTAACAAGCCGGTTCTACCTCGATGTGGGAACAACGGCGGGACCTTTGCCGGCGAAGGACACGTTGGGGGGTGCAGACATAGTGAACTTGATCAGGAAATGATCCAAATAACCGATAAACCAAGAGGCCCCTCGGTGGGCGCCAAATTGTTTTGGTAGAAAAAACAATAGAGTAGAATCTTAACTTTGTTTAGTGTGTGGATTGGACAATAATGAGGGGACTGTGGAATTCGACTATATGGAACAAAAGTATGAAAAAGAGATAATGACACCACGATTTGTTAACGAGGAAAACCTTGGAGGTGACAACCTCTTTGGAAAAAACCCCGAGAGTTAGGTCTCCAACCTTAAAAGTTTCACTATAATGATCACAAATACAACTTTGGAAGATAATGGAGAGGATTACAAGAGCTTGAGTGTCAAGTGTGTGCGTGTGAACAATGATGTGTTTTTTCCGTCTCCATTTCCCCTTAAATACAAGTAGATATGAAAGAGTCAATACGGTTCCTACAATCTCGGGATTTTGGTTTATCATTTCAACCTCCGTGAGACCAAGTTGCCCGAGCTGTTGAAGATCTGTTGAACGTGCTGGAGAATATCCCGCATTCCTCTCTTAATTACTGAAAAATAAGAATAAGAATATTAGGAAATATTGAATAAGTAAATATTAGAACAATACTTACAGGGTAATGACGTCTCGGTATGCAGGATCAATTTAAGATGTCGCCATGTCGAAAAATACCCACAACAACTACTACTACCACCACCACTACGTACTACCACCACCACTATTACCACTACTACCGCTACTACCACCACTACTACCACTACAATTACTAATACTATTACGTATACTACCACTACCACAAAATTTACAAAATAGAGAGGGGTAGAGAGAGAGAGGGTTTACATTTATAATGAGCTGGAGTGGAAAATATCAAGTCTTTTGCACAAGAATTTGGCCCAAAGATTGAAACTTTGAAAGTAGATTTACTATTATAATTAATCAGAAAACAAGAAAATCCCCAACTCCAGTTTTTGTATCTTCTACAAACTGAAGTTGGGGATTTTCTTGTTTTCTGATTAATTGCTAAATCTACTTTCAAAGTTTCAATCTTTGGACCTAATGCTTGTGCAAAAAACTTGAGATTTTCCACTCCAGCATAACCCCATGGTAGTGGTTGTACGTGATAGTAGTGGAGTTGAATTAAACGTAGGCGACATAATCACCGTCTGCGATGCCGTCAATCGCCCCAAAATGAGATCTAGAACTAGATGTTCCTAAACTCTTTCATCCACAGTTTTCTTACTTATTTGTTTGTAACTGAAGCAAATAATACTAAGTTTACACCTTGTCTAATTCCTCCCATTAGTGTTACCTCTGAATAGAAATCATACTCCATTTAGAAACAGCTGATATACATTACTTACATCCCAACGTGTTCTTTACAGGAAAATAAATTTCAGCTAACTCATAACTCGTAACTACGCCACATCAACCTTTTTTCTTTGACTAGTGCAGTATAAATCACATCGCCTAAAGCTACAGAGAACAACTGTTAGGTTTGAAACCCAAATATCCTAAAATCATTTCTAGAACAATCTATGTCCCAAAAACAAAGTAACAATTGTCTAAGAAGCAAATGGTTCGAAATTGCCTAATAACCTTAATTGCACCTAAAACATTTCATTTCAAACTAGGGGTCAAATTTGAAATTCAAACTAGGCAGGACAGATGTTGGCATACACAATTGGTTGAAAAAAAAGATAATCCATAAAGTAAATGTTAGATATGGGACAGACGTTAAAAGAATACCCACATCTTCTATTAGATCCAAGGGAGTATAACTTTATAACATCAAACAACAATAGCCCAAACGAAAACAAGAGTTTCTGATTAAAACAAGCTTACAACAAAATCAAAAAGATAAATGGAGCACGTAAACCAAATCCCGAAAACTTGAACGTCTTTCGACTTCTAGGATTCAATTAGGTCACGAAAAACGTGAGTAACCACAAGATCATCAAGTATTCATGCTAAGCACTCAAAGAGGGGGTCATATACTCTACAGAACAGGTCATTATTAACTGAACCAAATCCAATGTCTAATTTTAACTCAATTAATCAAATAAACAGATGGTTGTAATCATCTTTAGCATAAATTCCCTCTTAATTAATAAACAAAATCCAACTCAGATCTAATTTTAACCTAAAAATATGTAAGAATTTGAGCACATTATAAGTTCACAGACAGATTCAAAAAAAAAAAAAAAATTGAGCACATTTTAAGTTCAAATAGAGTAAAATCCACTTACTGAGCAAGAATTTGACCAAGAAATAGTAGTAGAAAAAATCAAACACAGATTCAAAAAAAAAAATCACAGACAGATTCAAAAAAAAAAAAAAATTGAGCACATTATAAGTTCAAATAGAGTAAAATCCACTTACTGAGCAAGAATTTGAGCAAGAATTTGAATTTGATTGATACCTTTTTCGGTGAGGGAAGAGAGAGGGAGAATTTTAGATTGAACGGAGACGGCGGCAGTAACACGTCGTTGAGGCGGTGGCGGAGGAGTTGAGAGGGACGGCGGTTGGGCGACGGCGATGAGGCGACGGCGATGAGGAGACGGCGGCAAACGGTGATGGAAGATGAGAGAGCTTCAACGGCGACGGCGAGGGAAGTGAGAAAAAGCGGGAAGAGAGAGAGATATATTAGAACCGTAATGAATTTAGGGCGTAAAATGGGTATTTATATTTTTCTTCAGCGACGGAATATTCTACCGCTGAGAATCCGCCGTTGGTAACTACGTTCACGTGGATCGATGATGTGGCATGTATCACCGACGGAAATTTCCGCCGCTGGTTTAATTAACCTCAGCGACGGATATTTCCGCCGCTATAATTAAAAATAACATTAATAAAAATCATTATTTATATTATTTATAACATGAAAATTATTTGAAATTACTATCAAAAAAATAAATATGAGTCAATAAATATTATTTTTGAAAAAATAAATAAATCATAAATATTTATTAATTTTAATTTAATAAATATCATTATTTTTAATTATATAAAACATGAAAATTATTTTAAGTTACTGTTAAAAAAATAAGTATGAGTCAATTAATATTATTTTTGAAAAAATAAATAAATCATAAATATTTATTAATTTTAATTTAATAAATATCATTCTTTTTAATTATATAAAACATGAAAATTATTTTAAGTTACTGTTAAAAAAATAAGTATGAGTCAATAAATATTATTTTTGAAAAAATAAATAAATCATAAATATTTATTAATTTTAATTTAATAAATATCATTCTTTTTATTATACCCTATACCCTATACACTATACACTATACACTATACACTATACACTATACACTATACACTATATACTATACCCTATACACTATACCCTATACACTATACACTATACCCTATACACTATACTTTATACCCTATATACTATACACTATACCCTATACCCTATACCATATACACTATACACTATACACTATACACTATACACTATACCCTATACCCTATACACTATACACTATACACTATACCATATACCCTATACCCTATACACTATACACTATACCCTATACCCTATATCCTATACACTATACACTATACCCTATACACTATACACTATACATTATACCCTATACCCTATACCCTATACACTATACACGATACCCTATACACTATACACTATACACTATACACTATACACTATACACTATATACTATACCCTATACACTATACCCTATACACTATACACTATACCCTATATACTATACACTATACCCTATACACTATACACTATACCCTATACCCTATACACTATACACTATACCCAAACCCTATACCCTATACACTATACACTATACCCTTTACCCTATACACTATACACTATACCCGATACCCTATACCCGATACCCGATACCCGATACCCTATACCCTATACCCGATACCCTATACCCTATACCCGATACCCTATACCCTATACCCTATACACTATACACTATACCATATACTTTATACTCTATATACTATACCCTATACCCTAAACACTATAGGGTATAGTGTTTAGGGTATAGGGTTTAGGGTTTAGGCGTTAGGGTTTAGGGTTTAGGGTTTAGGGTTTAGGGGTTAGGGGTTAGGGTTTAGGGTTTAGGGTTTAAAGGTTAGGGGTTAGGGGTTAGGGTTTAGGGGTTAGGGTTTAGGGTTTAGGGTTTAGGGGTTAGGGGTTAGGGTTTAGGGGTTAGGGTTTTTTTTTTTAAATAGAAACAATGACCATATATATAAGAATTGCAAGGGTTCTTGGAGCTATTCCCAAATTGGTAAATTGCATACAATTTTAAATTTTTTATCCAAAATAAAACAAAAACAAGATTAGTCCAAAACTAGGAACTAACCAACTATTAGACAACACTCTTGAGATTATTGTCTCATAAGTCATAACTAAGATATCCAAAAACAAAGACCCACATCATTATCGCTGAAAGCACACCGCACTCTCTGGCCCCCACCACCGTGCATGTCATCATCTTCATCGTAAGCTTCATACGCCCGTTGTTTTCGCGCATCTCATCTTCAATGTTGACATCGTGAAGGGTTGTCTCCTCGCACTCATCAAGCTCTATATCCGTCATCCGCGATGAAGGCTTAGGAGGCAAAAGACACCCTCTAGTGTGGCCTTGCATTGTTCGAAGTCAAGGAATCGGGAAGTCGACCGAGAAGTGGATGTATAATTTGCCCCTCATGAATGGTCTTTGGTACATTGGCATCCCTTCGTCATTTATTGCCTTGAATTGATCTCGGCTTAACAACTTCTCCCGGGTTGGGATTTGATGAGGAGCCGCTGTTATCTAGATGAGTCAAGATAAATTGGGAGCCACATAATGCCTCCGATAAGGTCAACGCGAGCTCAACAAATATGTCATCACCCTTTCGCTTGAACTTTGGGTGCTCTTTTCCGTTGTAGTAAAAAGACTATGTCTCCAAGTAAGAGTGTCGGGAGCTTCATCAACTTCTCCCGGGAATGTAATTTTCATTCATTTTGCATACCCTTCTCCACAACCACTTCCAAGACCTTCTTCTCCTGTACAACCTTTTCGCCCTTGCATTGTGGGCAGCGGTCCTTGTCATTGATAGTTTCTCCAGTACCCTTACATTGCAGGGGTTAGGGTTTAGGGTTTAGGGTTTAGGGTTTAGGGGTTAGGGTTTAGTGTTTAGGATTAATTAGTGTATAGTGTATAGTGTATAGGGTATAGGGTATAGTGTATAGTATATAGGGTATAGTGTACAGTGTATAGTGTATATGGTATAGGGTATAGGGTATAGGGTATAGTGTATAGGGTATAGGGTATAGTGTATAGGGTATAGTGTATAGTGTATAGGGTATAGGGTATAGTATATAGTGTATAGTGTATAGTTTATAGTGTATAGTGTATAGGGTATGAATGTATAGGTATAAAGTATAGTGTATAAAGGTATAGGGTATATATATAGTATAGGGTATAGGGTATAGTGTATAGTGTATAGGGTATAGTGTATAGTGTATAGGGTATAGGGTATAGGGTATAGTGTATAGGGTATAGGGTATAGGATATAGGGTAAAGTGTATAGGGTATAGGGTATAGGGTATAGTGTATAGTGTATAGGGTATAGGGTATAGTGCATAGTGTATAGTGTATAGGGTATAGGGTATAGGGTATAGTGCATAGTGTATAAGGTATAGTGTATAGGGTATAGGGTATAGGGTATAGTGTATAGTGTATAGGGTATAGGGTATAGTGTATAGTGTATAGGGTATAGGGTATAGGGTATAGTGTATAGTGTATAGTGTATAGTGTATAGGGTATAGTGTATAGGGTATAGGGTATAGGGTATAGTGTATAGTGTATAGGGTATAGGGTATATGGTATAGTGTATAGGATAGAGGGTATAGTGTATAGTGTATAGGGTATAGGGTATATGGTATAGTGTATAGTGTATAGTGTATAGTGTATAGGGTATAGGGTATAGGGTATAGTGTATATGGTATAGGGTATAGGGTATAGTGTATAGGGTATAGGATATAGGGTATAGGGTATAATGTATAGTGTATAGTGTATAGTGTATATATAGGGTATTAGCTTTAGGGTTTAGAATTTATTTATTTTTTCAAAAATAATATTTATTGACTCATATTTATTTTTTTGAGAGTAATTTAAAATAACTTTCATATTTTATATAAATAAAAATAATGATATTTATTAAATTAAAATTAATAAATATTTATGATTTATTTATTTTTTTCAAAAATATCATAAATATTCATGATATTTTAATGTTTTTTAGTTTGTTATTTTGTTAATTAGTTCTAAAAATAAACAAAAATTACATTTTATTATCAGCAATGGAATATTTCCGTCGCTGATAAATAAAAATATATTAAATTATCAGCGGCGGAAATATTCCGTCGGTGTTTAATTAAAAAAACATTTAATTTCACCGTCGGAATATTTCCGACGCTGATAAATTAAAAAAAAAATTAATTATTCAGCGGCAAAAATATTCTGTCGGTGTAATATTCAAAAAAAAATATATATTTTAATTTCACCGTCGGAATATTTCCGACGCTGATAAATAAAAAAATAAAAAAATGATATATTTTTACCGGCGGAATAATTCCGTCGCTGATAAAGATTTAGCGGCGGAATAATCCGTCGGTAAATCAACCGCGAAAATAGTGGCGGTAATTAAACGAATATTCGAGGAATATTCGTTTTAGCGGCGGAATTTAGCGGCGGAATTAAATTTCGCTAAATTTGACGACAAAATAATTCTGACGCTAAAGCTTATATTCCGCCGCTATTTAGCGACGGAATGAATCCGTCGCTGATAATTCCGTCGCTAAACCACCTGTTTCTGGTAGTGTGATTGAACCATCTATATATGGAGTTCCTCGTGTTGTAAAACAGTCCCATAACATCTTGCAAGCATCTGTTTGTGGTAAGCTGATGCAGTCTAAAGGGACAGAAGTAGGAACTCCGTAGTCTAGAAGTAACTTATATGATTATAATATACTCCCTCCGTCCCATGATTATGTAGAATTTTTGGCCTGGCACGGAGATTAAGGTAAAAAGTGATAAAGGTAATGTGTTGTGAGTGTAAAAGTAAAATAGGAGAGAGAATGAGTGGAGAGAATAGTAAATTTAAAAAGTGTTGTGAGTAGAGAGAAGTGGGTCCTACTTCCATTTTGGGAAATTATTGATTATTGTGGGACGCCCAAAAGGGAAATTTTTCGGTATTATTGTGGGACGGAGGGAGTAATATGTAACTCATGTTACTATAATATTTTCGAGTAGAATTTTTGCGTAGAATGTAACTCATGTTATGTTATTAGAAATGTACAGCATCCATCCCAAAATGAATGATAAATTTATGTTGGTCAATAGCAAATTCAAAAATTCATTTTGGTACGGAGGGAGTAGCTCATTTACTACTCGTATAAAAGTTAGACATCTTTGCAGTTGGAGTGCATAGGCCCGAGATCCGTCCAAATGCTACCTAGTTCATGGAGTGCAGTAACAGATTGTGGTGGATCTGCGGCAAGTAGCAACTTCTTTGGGAGGGTTATTGATGGATGTGTTTTTTACCCATCAAAAGGATATATTTCTAAGCCTATTTGGTGCCCAATCCTTGGAAATTTGATGTTTTTTCTAGTGTTTTGTATTTTTTTTTAAACGAAAAGGGCAATGCCCCCTAGAATTTTATTAAGATGAAAGAAAAAATTACAAAGTGTAATGAAAGAAAATTAAATAAAAGGTCAGTTAAACTGCCTTGAGTAGTTCCATTGCCTCTTAGGCTTGTTTTTCTTTGCTTTAGCTTTGGAAGCAGAATTTTCTTGTTTTCCTTTTACTGGTTGAAACCGTCATCTTCATCGTAAAAATCTTCCCAATTTTCGCTATCAGCCCTTGGCGCCCAAGGATCAACATGAGCTCCTCCAACAATACCTCCATAAAGACGAGCTTCTTCAAATGCCGTGGGAGAAGTGTCAGAGAGACCACCTTTTTCTGGATCAGAATCACACTTTTCCCGATGAGTAAGAGCTACTTTTAGGTTTTTTGGGTTTATAAACTCGGTATTGTAGTATTTTGGGTTCAGCTTACAAGCTGCAGGGGGACGTAAACTAGGCGCATCTTGTATCGCCCGAACCTTAGCAATAACACTTTTTCTCATAATCCTATGATAATTCTCCAAATCCTGAACATCAACCAAGGGTGATTCCCTCTCTTGATCATGATCAAAAGCCAAGTTGCCCGACCCTTCACCATTTGCAATCTGAATAGGCCCATTGAATTGATCCAATTCCGATGATGATTTTCCCGAAGAGGGTGCAACCTCCACCAGAACCTGCTGTAATCTAGCAGGAGAGAACTCTTGAGCATCAGCCCGAAGACCATGTTCCTCCACAGCCGAATCAACCCCAGTTGTAACTACTTCAATATCATATGGCGAACCAATCAACCCCTTTGATTTATCTTCAACAATCTTCATTCCTTGGAGATGGCACCTATTAGTATCGTTAGTCTCTTGAACTTTATCAGCATAAATAGGAGAGATCTCAACAGGGTCTTGAAAATTCTTTTCCATCATTTTCGACCCTTTATCATTCTCCTCTATCATCACATTGCTGTCTTCCACATTATCAACAGGAATTTCTGTTGGCTTTGAAGCCTGAATTACCACCTTATTTAAGTTGCTAGGACCATCTTGATTGTATTCTTTCTTTTTCCATATGGACTTAGGGTCAATGTTTCTCTTAGGCTGTACTTGTTGTTCCACACCAACCTCATTTTCTAGTGTTTTGTAAGTACAGGGGCTGGACTGCAAAAAGATGAAAAAAGGAAGGACCACAGCTGGAATAAGTGATGCATGCCGAGACCTACAAGAGATAGAAACCTAGGATGCCACTCACTAGGGGTGACGGAAGCCACTCAACGTCACTAAACGCGGAAGCCACTCGACGCGACCAAGCCGATAGCTTGATTCAAAGGAGGACGTCACTCACTCCAAGCAAAATGGTATTTTGCAAATAAAATTATTATTCAAAACTCTACCTTACAAAGATATGTTGTGGCCTATTTATAGATTACTTGGAATATCCCTCCAAGCTTAGGAATAACAAAATACTTAAAAGATAAACCTAACAATTAATATTTAGTGATAAGAAAACATAGAAAACTCAAAAGACTTGATAAACATCAAAATTTAGCACATTTTCGGATGAATCTGACTTTCAGGCTACCTGTCACTCATAACTCCCTCTAGAATGATCCAAATTCTGATCCGAAAAGTGTGTTGGAAACTAGATTCATAGACCTTTCCAACCATATATTTTTTTTAATTCTCGAATAAACGTAATGGGAGATACAACCTGTAAAAGTTGACTAACTTTGTTGAGAGTGTCAAATACCGACCACTTGGCTCCTGCATCATACTTCCCCACTTGAACAAAATTCGCCCACGAATTTTGTGAAGTGCATGAAAAATACTTGTAAGAATTATTTTCAAAAGACGTTGAAGAATTTTATATTTTATCACCTTCGTGACGATATCCATCCAATCAGTCCAACGAGTTATGAGAAAGTAATCAATAATAAGCTTCTTGATGAACCAAGAATATGAAATTCTTAATTGATTAACATCAAAATGATCTTTGTAACAATGGTCAAATTTATTATTTTCAAAATTATCATGTGATTGACTCAATAATGAAAGTATGGTAAAAACGTTTGAAATTGAATGCTTCCTAGCCAAATAATATGAATTTGGATCACAAATTGGACAAGGATCTAAACAATTATCATAACACGATGAGAAATTATATTCAATTTGTTCAAATGAAAATTCTTTTGGATCGTGAAGATATTCATCAAAGATAGGAGGTTGAGACCAATCAATGATGGATTGTGGAGTAATAATATCCGTAAATGGCCAAACAAGATCAACCATGGTGAGCCAAGAAAGTTTTTTTTTTTTTTTAGAAGATAAAAATCTGAAAAGAAGTAAAGTTGACGAAAGTAGGAGGAGGAAAAGAAGAAGAAAATTTTAAAAAGATTCCTCAACAGAAATTCTCGATTTCGGCTCTGATACCAATTCTGATGCAGGCCGAGACCTACAAGAGATAAAAACCTAGGATGCAACTCAACTAGGGGTAACGAAAGCCATTCAACGTCACTAATCGCAGAAGCCACTCGACGCGACCAAGCCGATAGCTTGATTCAAAGGAGGATGTCACTCACTCCAAGCAAAATGGTATTTTGCAAATAAAATTATTATCCGAAACTCTACCTTACAAAGATATGTTGTGGCCTATTTATAGATTACTTGGAACATCCCTCCAAGCTTAGGAATAACAAAATACTTAAAGATAAACCTAACAATTAATATTTAGTGATAAGAAAACATAGAAAACTCAAAAAACTTGATAAACATAAAAACTTAGCCCATTTTCGGATGAATCACACTTTCAGGCTACCTGTCACGAAAATGTTCATAACTCCCTCTAGAAAGATCCATATTCTGATCCGAAAAGTGCGTTGGAAACTAGATTCATAGAGCTATCCAACCATATATTTCTTGTAATGCTTGAATATACGTAATGTTAGATACAACCTGTAAAAGTTAACTAACTTTGTTGAGAGTGTCAAATACCGACCACTTGGCTCCTGCATCAGTAAGGCTGGGGGCGATCGCACCCCTAAAAGGGAGCGGGCGCACCCTTTGTACAGAAGAGAGTGAGAAACCGCGCAAAGGAATGGAGCGAACGCACACTAATTACAGTAACTTGGTGCGTCCGAGTATACAAAAACAGAGCGACCGCACCCTATGGTTTCTCACGGATTACAGACAGATTCAGTGTTGATATTTCGGACTGAACAAGAATTTGGGAGGTGGATTCAAATTAGGAACCTTCTCCTTCCTCCCGTACAATATAAACAAGCATTAGAATAGGTTTAATATCATATATTTCATATCATAGTTTAGGTTTGAGAAGTTTTATGAAGATTTCAAAGATTCAATCAGGTTTTTATTCTTTTGTTTTTATGGACCTTCGCGGCTAAATACTTGGTTCGTGAATTGTGTGATTAACAAATGAATCTTTATGCTAATTTTTTATTTCTTTCTTATTATTGTTTTTCTCCACATTCTTAATTATCGTTCTTAGATTTCAATTCTATGTTAAGATACTTTTGGCTTTGAATTTACTTGGGTATAAATTGTCGTACTCACATGGATAATTTATACATTAACCATTGTTGAGAAGATTAGATTAAATTGAGGACCGAGCACGAAATCAAACGAATCTAGATTCTAATTATTTTATGATTACATTGGATTTCTTAAATGTTCTTATTAACCTCAGGGAATATATTAACAAATAGATAAATTATTAGGGTTGAAATACGCACACAAAATGTCTCAACTCTAATCTTTTGTGAACGAACCCTTGAATGAGATTGATTACTTTTACAAGATTTGAAATAGCATAAAGTGATAATTGTTATTATCTCCAATCAATGAATCTGTTGTGCTTTTGATATCTTTACTTGCATTAAAATTTGCTTTCTTAGTTAATCAATCAATCAAATCAAACCCCCTTGGTTACTTTTGCACTAATAAAATAAAATATACTTGTTGCACACGAGTCTCTGCGGATCACAAAAAATTTCTACCAAACCCTAAATTTTCGAATCGGATCACCTTCGATTCGGATCGAATTCGGTCAAATTGTCATCCCTACTCTTAGGATCATGGAATATGCAGTGTTCCGGCATCTCTCGTATATATATATATATATATATATATATATATATATATATATATATATATATATATATATATATATATATATATATATATATATATATATATATATATATATATATATATATATTGGTCTTACAAAAAATGCATTTTTTTCTAAGCTTAGGAAAAATCATTTTTACACTGGCACTTAATAATACTAACTGAAATTGTCTATGGCTAAGAACTTATGAGACGAAACTCACAAGGTGTGATAAAACTCACGGGTGTTGTTCTTAGTGTTGATGACACTAACAACAACACATTCACCAATTCTAGAAAAAGCACAAATCAATAGAAATAAATATAATTTGCAGCGGAAGAATTAAAGCAATACACAAGAATATAATTTTTATCAAGTTATATAAATATATAACTTGATGGGTGCCTAAAAGGCAAGACCTTTCTATTAATAATATGAATTCAAGACAAGGTCGAGGTTGTTCCTTAATGATAAACGAACCCTGATATAAGGAACAACATACACGAATTCTCTCAGTAAATAAACACTCAAAAACCTCACAAAAATATAAAAATCTATATGAAATATTCGAGTGTTGGACAAAGTGTTGCCGACCTTTGAATGGCAACACTTGAGAGCGGAATTCTACTTTTCTTGTGCGGTTGCGTTTTACGAATTGGATGATCTTCAATGAAGATCCACTGCACTATTTATAGGCCACAAAGTCTTGGAGCCTACTCAAATGATCGACTAATGACCTTGGGTTTGTTTCCTCCAAAATAGCCTTCTCGCCTTCATTGTAGAAGACCTAGTCTTCTCTTGCTTCTCTTGCTTGTACCTCTTAGCTTTGGTTGTCTTGTACTCGACTTGTTCTCCCCGTAATAGCTGAATAAAATATCTCTGGCTTGGTCATCAATTAAACAAATAAACACATGTTTATTTGTTAACTTCTTCTTCTCTTCGTGATTAACGCCCGGGCCGTTTCTACATTGGCCGATTTTAAGCTCATTTTAAGGTGACTAACTACCGTTATATAAACATTAATTTACCCATTAATATTTGTGAAAAATACAAGATTCAACTCATGGTCGCCAATTCCAAATGGCAACACTTTTGGCAACACCAAAGTGGCAACACTGGTTTGCAACACTTGGGATGACATTCATGACAACACATGATCTAACATTAACAATCTCCCCCATAGTTACTGATTTCTTCACAAAATACCAATGTGATGATCTTTTCAAAAACAGTTAGTCAAACTTAACTAAAACCAGAAAATGCCACGAGATTTTAATAGCGGCAACATAAACCTTCAGGCAATGTTTTGAAATATTTTTTCAATCCAAGTACCACACTCATACGAATGTCAACATCAACCTTTAGGCAAATGAAGTATCAAAATCTTTACAAAAATCTCCCCCTTAATACGAAATTAATAACTAACCAAAATAATTATTAAAATCTTAAACCAACCATTCCACCATTCAACAAAAACCATCCATCCAAGTTTGAAGAAAATTCCAGCCGAAACAAAGAAAAAAAAACAGAAATAAAATTTGTTTAAGCATTACAAACCAAAATAAAACAAATAAAATTGTTTTTGTTTTCAACCACCAAAATCAACCACCATTCAAACCAACCATCTTTAAACTGCATTTCCAGCTCCTTCACCTCCCTCTGCTGTCCCACTTGGCCCAACACCATTTCCAGCTCCATCATCATCATCACGCCTTGGAGGCCTTGGTGGCTTATCTCCCCCTATTTTGGAAGAAATCAAATCCACCATTTTCATCATGTCAGTGCGCATGTCCAACCACCCCTGAATTACTGAGTCAATGTGCTTGACCTGACTATTGAAAAAATTAAGTACCATAGCAAAGATCAACCATTACAGAGCGGTGTTGCCGGAAGTGTTGCCGGTTTCGGGCGACACTTGGGGCGACACTCGCAGCAGGAGGCAATTGGAGGAGCATTAGTAACCAAAACCCAAGGTAAATCCCCGTGCCTATCACCTTCAAGTAAAGTGTTTGGTAATTACCGTAATAAAATGTGCTTTTCAGAGATATTATCACCATTCCAAGGCTTAAGGTTTTGGAACATGAGAACTTGGAAAATAAGGGAAGGAAATATGAAGGAGGAAGTCTTTTTCTTCTTAGCCCATGCAAAGCAAGGTGAGCAAATACAAGTCTCCCAAAGTTAACTCTTTGTTTCTTGCCTAGTTTGTACAACAAATTAGCTTGCTCAAAAGTGACCGTGTTCTCGTTTGCCGTAGGAAGCCAATTTGTTATACAAAACTTGTGGAGCACGCTAAACAAAGAAGTGAGATGGGTAGACCTAAAGTGATCGAGACCAAATGGTGATTCTCCCTCCAGCTTAAAAAGGTGGCTAAGGCATTAGGATCATATTCCAAACTCTCATCTTCGACATTAGGGAGGCCGAGGAAGGCTCTACATTGATAATCAAAGGATTAAAATCAAAGATAATGCCCCTAACAAAGATCTTTCCATAATGAGGGGTATTCCTATCATCAATATTATCCCTAAGATGAGCATAGAAATTCCTAACCACACTTTCAATATACGATGACACTCTAGTCACCGTAGGCAAAAACATCCTATCCTCCAAAACCGATACACACCTAACTCCTTGAATTGAGTCACATAAATATTCTTTTCATTCAGAATTTTCTTCTCAGAATCTTCAACAAAATTATGAAGACTCGCATCACTATAAAATTCTTCCGAAAGAAATGGACGTTCATAAAATCCAAAAGACTCATAATCTGATTTTTCATCTTGAGATGGATTAGGAGAGTGTACCTCAGGCCATGAAATAGGAGAATAGGAAGGAGAACTCGACTGTGCTTTGGTCTTGGCAGCAGGTGTTGCTTCAGGTGTTGCCATTGCATCGGCAACACTTGGGGCGACACCACCAGAAATTTTCTGTTTCTTCTTCATTTTGGACTGGGCTTCAGCAAGAGTTTCCTCATCTTCCAATCAAGCTTCTTCATCCTCATCAGAAGTTGATGAGGGCTCCTTTGTCTCTTTAAAAGCTGGGTCCGAACCTTCCTCGGACGAAATGTTGAGCGAAGAGCTTGAAGAATCCTCCACATTCACGGGATCATCAGCTGTGTTTGAAGGAATCTTGGACCTGAACAAGGTTTTGAGCCTCTCTGAAGTACGACGTACTCCACCCCTAAAAGACGAAGAGGCATCAACCGCCTTCCTCTTCTTGGATTTCTTTTGAGGAGCGAAGGTGAGCTCAATGGAAGGGGTAGCTTCTGGAAGGTTGATGGGAATGGGAATTTTTGAAGGATCATAGACAACAATGTCTAAAGATGGTGAGGTTGAGGATGTGGCCGAAAGTGTCGCAGGGGATATCTCCATTGGAACGGCGACATTTGAGGCAACACTAGAGGGAGCTAGAGGCGAAATTTCCATGGGAGACGAAATTTGGGGAGAATTTTTAGGGCTTGCCATGGAAGATTGAAGAAAAATGAGGAAGACGAAGAAGGAGCAGGGGAAGGGTTTCTTCTTTCCGCCTAGAGAGAGAGAGAGCACGGTGAGAGAGAGAGGGTTTAGGAGTGGGTTTTAATGAGTGAATAGTGGAGAGAGTTAATTGATTTGACAAGGTCAAATTAATTAAACCTCCAATTATCTCTAAAAATCCCAACAAACTCAAGTGTTATCCGCCATTTTTTTTTAAAAAATCCTTTTTTTTTTTTTTTTTTTTTTAATTTTTAATTTTTTTAATAATAACTAAACATAATTTTAGTAACATCCATAAAATTGTGTTTTTCAAAATTCAAAGAGATGAATTTTAAAAAATAGATATTACAAAATTACACTTAGATTGACAAAAATAAAATTTTTTGCTAAAAACCTTTTAAATTTCACAAACTCTAAATATAAGCAAATAGACTTTTGGAAATTTAAAATTTAATTAACAAAAACAAAAACAAGAAAATAAAAAATTAATATAGCATCTACTAATGTGTTACTAGCAATATTGCGTGACACACAAGGCAACATTTTTAAATAAAATCCCCTTGATATTTTTCAACATATATAACTTATCATTCCTTAGGCAATTTATAAGCACACTTTACACTTTCTTTATTTACAAGGAAGCATCGTAGTAGCGAGCTCCGTGCCCCGAGTTTTTTATTAAAGTGTAAAGCTACAATTAGTAAGTTTTATACCTTTCAAGTAGGGTACACTGTAGTAGCGAGCTCCATGCCCCTAATACTTAGTATAAAACACTACATTATATTCCCTTTGGGAATTTCCACAAGCTTTGCCTTTTTTTTTTTTTTTTCAAATATAAACAACAATATGAGTGACTTTGTCACTTTTTAGCACAAAGGGGTGTTTTATAAAAAATGTTAACCTTAAGAATGTACACATACTAGAACAGAAAGGTCAAGAAATGCCCCCATTTGGGGATTAAACAACTATATATTTATTTTTTTTAAAATTTTAAAGATAATGTACAACTTCATACAAAGTGTTGCCGATGTGTTGGTAACACCGACGGCAACACTAACAGATTTATAGAAAACATAGACCAAGAGATTTTTTCAAACTTGAAAATCTCTCATGGTCCAAGGCTTTGGTCAAAATATCGCAAGTTGATGTTTTTGTATCAATATGCTCTATTTGGATCAATTCCTTTTCTACTAAATCTCTCAAAAAATGATGGCGGATATCAATGTGCTTAGTGCGTGAGTGTTGTACAGGGTTTTTGGAAATATTTATAGCACTCAAATTGTCACAATACATGGTCAAGATATTACTATCAAGACGATAGTCATCAAGCATGTGTTTAAACCATATTAGTTGTGAACAACAACTCCCGCCGCCACATATTCGCATTCAAGCAGTCGAGAGAGAAACACAATTTTGCTTGCGACTGTACTCATGACACTAGATTATTACCCAGAGAAAAACAACCCTCACTAGTACTCTTCGTCATCTATATCCCCTGCCCAATCGTAGTCACTAAAACCAACTAAGTTGGTATTAGTGTCTTTGGTGAACCAGATTCCCAATTCACTTGTCTCGAGACACATACTTGATGATTTTCTTGACGGCATTTAGGTGAGAAATTTTAGGAGCAAACATTGATATCTAGCACAAACACCTACGCCGAACATTATATCGGGACGATCGGCGCAAGATAAAGAAGACTACCTATCATGGATCTATACAGAGTTGGGTCAACATCCTCCCCTCGCCCGATCTTTGGTTACCTTAAGAGATGATCCCATAGGTATCTTAGAGCTCTTGGCACTCTCCAATCCAAATCTTTTCACCAGACTCTTAGCATACTTGCTCGAGTGATGAAGATTCCATCATTCGATTGTTTCACCCGCAATCCTAGGAAATAATTAAGTTCTCCTATCATGCTCATCTCAAATGTAGATGTCATAGCTTCCACAAAATTTTGTAAACATGTTTTAGATGTGGAACCATAAACTATGTCATCAACATAGATTTGAGCAATGACAATCTCTTTATTTTCCCTAAGAATAAATAATGTCCTATCGGCTTCTCCTCTAACAAATCCATATTCAAGAAGGAAGCTTGTTAGACGCCCATACCATGCACGAGGAGCTTGTTTTAAGCCATATAAGGCCTTATCAAGTACGTATACATGGTCCGGGTGGAATGGGTCTTCAAACCCTTTAGGTTGCTCAACATAGATCTCTTTATCTAAGTACCCGTTCAAGAAAGCTGCTTTGACATCCATTTGGTGCAATGTGATTTTGAGGTAGCAAGCTATAGTAAGAAGAAGTCTTATTGACTCAATTCTAGCCACAGGTGCAAAGGTCTCGTCAAAGTCGATTCCTTCCACTTGTGTATAGCCTTGAGCCACAAGACGAGCTTTATTACGAACAATATTACCCAATTCATCGATTTGTTTTTGTAAATCCATTTAGTTCCAATAATGTTAGTATTTAAAGGACGTGGAACTAAACACCAAACCTCGTTACGGGTAAATTGTTCAAGCTCTTCTTGCATAGCTTGAATCCGTAATTTATCATTTAAGGCCTCAATCACATTTTTTGGTTCAACAGAAGAAACGAAACAGAGTGTTTTACCCGAGAGTATGTGGAGGACATACACACATACCTAACCATATCTCGTAATCAAGCGGCTCCTTGTTCCTTGTTCTAACCCCTTCATTAACATCACCAATTACTTGAGTAATGGGATGATAATTTCTAATTCGAGCCGGGGATCTCTCCGCCTTGATGGTACACCAATCCATCTTCTCCTTCGAGTCACCGCTCTCGAATTTCCAGCCACTGTTCTGTTTTCCCGTGTTGCCTCGTGTGTTGCCATTTCAGGGGCGACACTTGGAGCAACACTTGAATTTGTGGCTGCAATGGCTGAATCGCATTCTGCTCCAGCCCTTTGTTCGACTTCTTCTAGTAAAGTCGAGGTATATCATCACCGGTTCTCTGTGGCACTCAAGTAATCGTTAAATTCAATATTTACCGATTCTTGAATCACTTTTAACCTCAAATTATAGACACGATAAGCATGACTGTTTTGAGAGTAGCCAAGAAAGATGGCTTTGTCACTCTTAGAATCAAGTTTTCCTAAGTATTCCCGGTCATTTAAAATGTAGCACAAACACCCAAACACATGAAAATAGTGAACCGTAGGTTTCTTTCCATTTAAAATCTCATAGGGTGTCATAGTGGTACCGGGTCTTAAGAAAACTCTATTTGTAGTGTGACAAGCGGGGTTTAATGCTTCGGCCCAAAAACCTTTAGAAATATTTCTAGCAATTAGCATAACACGAGCCATTTCCATTAAAGTCCTATTTTTCCTTTCAAAGAACACCATTTTGTTGAGGTGTTTTGGGTGCTGAAAACTCATGGTGTATCCCCTTTTTACTACAAAAAGTAGAAAAAGAAATGTTTTCAAATTCTCTACCATGATCTGATCTTATTCGAAAAATAGGAGAACAAAACATGTTTTTGATTTTAGAGACTAAGTGAGTAAATTTATCAAAAGTTTCGATTTTTCTCTTAAGAAATACACCCATGGAAACCTAGAAAAATCATCAACTATCACATAAACATACTTCTTACCTCCCAAGCTTTCTACCTCAATAGGACCCATCAAGTCCATATGTAGAAGCTGAAAACAATGTGTTTGCTCCCGAGTGTTGCTCATTGTGTTGTTCAACACCGTGAGCAACACGAGTTTGCTTACCCTTTGACAGCCACCACACATCACGGTGTTTTTGAGGTCTAGTTTAGGAACACCTTTGACGGTATTATGTTTGATAATCTTCTCAAGATTCCTATAATGAGAATGACCTAACTTTTGATGCCATAACCTAATATCATCAAGTTTTGTCAAATTGCACACGATTTATTACCAACGGATAGCAATTATCACTTGATCTTATTCCAGTCATGACACAAAAGTTAGTGTTATCAAACACTTCACAGGTATTTTTATTGAATTTTACCTCCAAATTGTCATCACATAGTTGGCTAATGCTAATTAAATTAGCAAGTAAACCATCTACGTGCAAGACATTTTTCAAAGGAGGAAAACCAACAATATCCAGTGTTCCTTTACCAACTATTTCACTCTTGCCTCCACCACCATAAGTCACTAAGCCTCCTTGAATAGGTTGGTACTGCTAGGAATGATTTTGTACCGGTCATATGACGTGAACAACCACTATCAAAGTACCAAGTTCCCGCAATGTTAGTCCTTAAAGTTGTATAAACAACATAGCATTTCAGTTTTTCCTTGGGTAACCAACCCTTTTTGAAAACTGGATTTCTCGTTCACCAGTGTTGCCATAAGTGTTGCCCCCGAGAAACCGGCGACACTTGAGACGACACTAGAAGACTGGACATTTTCTTTTGTAGGAAAATGCAATCCGGTTTTAAATGTCCAGCTTTGTGACAAGATCCACACTCATTGGATTGATCGAGGAATCACTAGAAGTGCTACCCTTTTCCTTGACACGCTCTTTTACAAAACAATTTTTAGTTTCAACATCAAACAAGGAAGAGGTAATACTTTCAAGTGATTCTTGGAACCCAAGACCAGCTTTTCGAGGCTTACTCAATTTGAGTATTTCATCCAATTTGGATGAACTCGTGTTGAGTTTTTTGAAGGTGGATTCGGCTAGGTTGAGTTTGGCCTTGATTTTATCAAGATCCAATTCTCTCCTACCGAGTTGAGCTTCTAGCTGAGTCAAGGAGTTCTTAAGATCCTGATTTTCCTTTTTCAAGAAAACCACCATCTTATTCTCCTTTTTCCATTCCACGAGGAGAGATTTATAGAGGTTTTTTAATTCACAAATAAGTTCATCTTTATCAAGATCATCCTCTATAATCTCTTCGAATTTAAATTAGTTGAACCATGCAAATTAAGATCATTTAAAGAATCATACTCCGCTGAGTGTTGTGCCAAGTGTTGCCAATTCCTCGGACGACACTTGGGGCAACACTTTACGAAGAAGTCACCAATGTTGTGTCAAGTGTTGTCAAATCAGAACGACACTTGAAGTAACACTCGCCGAAGGTAGCTCCTCTACCGTGGCCATCATGACTACTTGCTCCGTCTGTTCTTCTTTCTCCGTTCCTTCCTCCTCTCCATCACTAAGAGATACCCACAAGTTTTTGCCCGCCTTTCTCAAGGTGTTAGCACATTCATTGGCATAGTGACCCCAACTGGAACAAGCATGACATTGAATAGATTCAATGTACTTAGGATCGGACCGGATCTTTCCGAGGATGCACGCCTTGGTGGGATATCCTTTTGATTTGGAGGAGGACTTCTCCTTGGCACAAAACTAGAGGTTTTGGCCGTTTGGTCCTTAGCCTTTACTGCACTTTGTTAAATTTTCTAACCATAGAATTATATCTCTTTGCAAGTAAAGCTACACTAGTATTTTCATCTAACTCCTCGAAGACTTCATCTTCATCGTCCACACATGTGTCCGAAGATTCGACTTTTAAGGCAATATTCTTGCCTTTAGAAGCCTCCGTTTGTTCATTGAGATTCAACTCAAAGTTTTTCAAAATACTCATTAAGGAGTTGATGTCCATTGTTGAAAGATTATGGGCCTCTTCAATAGCTGAAACTTTAATATTAAAACGTTCGGGAAGAGTACGAATAGCTTTTGAAACAAGTTGTTTATTTGTAAAAGGCTCCCTAATACTTGACAAGCATTTGAAATATCAATCAACTTTTCAAAATAAGACGAGATGTCTTCGTTTTCACCCATTCTTAATCTTTCAAATCTACTAGTGAGACCTCTAAGCTTTGTTTCTCGGACACGCCATCTCCTTCACAAAATCTTTGTAAAGTATCCCAAGCATCTTTTGCAGAGGGACTATTTTGAATGAGTTTGAACATATGCATGTCAACCCATTCATAGATGGCATTCAGTGCATAGATGGCATTCAGTGCCTTTTCATTGAAACTAGCAAGATTATTCTCTTCAATTGTCCACTCGAATTCAGGTTTGACTTGAACGTCACCATCGTCATCCGGAGGAAGCATTGGAACAGAATAACCATTTAAAATAGATCGCCAAGCCCGAAGATCAATTGATTTGATATGCGAGCGTAGGCGAATCTTCCAATAAGCATAATTAGATCCGTCTAAAACCGGTAATCTCTTTTGATTAGGGTTTGCAGGATCATAAGCCATGACAAAAGGATCTAAACACTTAGTATATCAAGTGCTAGGCTCTGATACCAATTGAAATTGTCTATGGCTAAGAACTTATGAGACGAAACTCACAAGGTGAGATAAAACTCACGGGTGTTGTTCTTAGTGTTGATGACACTAACAACAACACATTCACCAATTCTAGAAAAAGCACAAATCAATAGAAATAAATATAATTTGCAGCGGAAGAATTAAAGCAATACACAAGAATATAATTTTTATCAAGTTATATAAATATATAACTTGATGGGTGCCTAAAAGGCAAGACCTTTCTATTAATAATATGAATTCAATACAAGGTCGAGGTTGTTCCTTAATGATAAACGAACCCTGATATAAGGAACAACATACACGAATTCTCTCAGTAAATAAACACTCAAAAACCTCACAAAAATATAAAAATCTATATGAAATATTCGAGTGTTGGACAAAGTGTTGCCGATCGAATGGCAACACTTGAGAGCAGAATTCTACTTTTCTTGTGCAGATTTGCGTTTTCTGAATTGGATGATCTTCAATGAAGATCCACTGCATTATTTATAGGCCACAAAGTCTTGGAGCCTACTCAAATGATCAGCTAACAGCCTTGGGTTTGTTTCCTCCAAAATAGCCTTCTCGCCTTCATTGTAGAAGACCTAGTCTTCTCTTGCTTCTCTTGCTTGTACCTCTTAGCTTTGGTTGTCTTGTACTCTGACTTGTTCTCCCCCAGAATAGCTGAATAAAATATCTCCTGGCTTGGTCATCAATTAAACAAATAAACACATGTTTATTTGTTAACTTCTTCTTCTCTTCGTGATTAACGCACGGGTCATTTACATTCGATTTTAAGCTCATTTTAAGGTGACTAACTACTGTTATATAAACATTAATTTACCCATTAATATTTGTGAAAAATACAGTAACTAACTCAGTGTCGCCAATTCCAAATGGCAACACTTTTGGCAACACCAGTGGCAACACTGGTTTGCAACACTTGGGATGACATTCATGACAACACATGATCTAACATTAACACTAACACTAGCACTCTTTTAGTCTGGAAATTTGTTACACTAACACTGACACTTTTTTACACTGGCACTTAATATACATGCACTGGCACTTTTTTACACTGGCACTTTGTTACACTAACACTGGCACTTTGTTACACTAATACTGACACTTTTTACACTGATACTTAATATACATACATTTGCACTTTTTTACACTGCCGCTTTGTTACACTAACACTGATACTTTGTTACACTAACACTGACACTTTTTACACTGGCACTTAATATACATGCACTGACACTTTTTTACACTGACACTTTGTTACACTAACACAGACACTTTGTTACACTAACACTGACACTTGTTTACACTGGCACTTTGTTACACTAACTCTGGCATAGCGGGGGAAACAGAACACGTTTTTTCTAACCTTAAGAAAAAAAATCATTTTTGTAAGATTTTGGCATACATTATATTGTTCAGGGTGAAAAAATTCACTCAGCATGTTTCACGTCTTGATCATCCACCTTGAGGTAACGTCTTGAATTACATCTTAAACTAAAGACTTGAGTTGTTTGTTGTATATCTTCCTATTTTTCAAGAACCAAGTTACGCATAAGAAAAGGATAACTTTATCACGATTGAACGAAGACCTTGTCAACAATGGAATAATCCTCATAAAGGCCATGACTCCCATAAATAGATAACGGCTGCAAGTCATTAACAAGGGGCGTGATTCTAGGCGAGAAGGGAGGGATCACATTTATGTTGTTATTTTGGTTACATCCTTTGTATATAAATCTCTAGATAAGCACCTGAACGTACGACACACATGTTACACTACGCTCATACTGCACTTTATAATCAAAACACTAAGCTCAATAACATTACTTTTTTGGTTAAGGTATGCTTTTCCTAAAGCCTCCCGAGGTTTTTTCCGGCGAATGATTGTTCAAAGGTTTTCCTCGTTACATCCTCGTGTTCATCTTGATTTGTGAATTATATTCCATTTGTGCCCAATATTCTTGATAGACAAATTTACTTGTTGAAATTTGTCCAAAACAATTTGGCGCCGTCAGTGGAAACTTTGGTTTTTTAGATTTCAATCAAGATGAGCAATCCTACTTCATCAATGTCTACACCCGTTGTCACGACTGGGGCAAGAACCGGCACGTCAAGCTTACCCATGACTTCTGGTATTCCTTCAACTATTGGCTTCTGTGCTATGACACCTCAAAGTCAACAACTCAACTTGGGAGATTCCTCATCCATGACGCTGCATGGGATCTCACTGGAAGTTGTGACTGCTATGACCACCATGATGCAACAGTTGAAGAATCAGATAGACGTGCAAAAATATACCAATCAAATGATATTCAATTCCGTCGATAGGATGCAACAGGATATATCGGCTTCAAGGTGTGGTGGTCCAACAGTTAGCATGCCTGAGACCTCACCCCTGCATCCTAGAACACTTTTCTCAGACACTGGACCAAGTGCGAGAAGTGGTCAAGGCATTGTCCCGATGGTCAGCACCGTTCAGACTGAAAGCACCATTGTTGCTTCCAATCCAATTCCGTTGTCAACATGCTTCACCTTATCAACACCACCTCCTATGGGGCAAACAGGGAGTTTTAATACGTGTGGTACTCCTTTCAATCCATTTATTGCTACTAACCCTATTGTAGATAATACCCTCGCGAGAGAGGTGCAGCAGATCAAGGATATCCTTATGAAGGTTCCAGGAGTCACCTTACCCTTCAATCAAGCCTCTCCAACCAGCCATCATGATTCGCATTTCGTTCCTGCCATAGCCGCTGTGGAGATACCTAAAAGATTTCAAGTATCTCTAATGAAACAATATGATGGCACCACGGACCCTGCAGAATATATAGCCCTATACCAAGAAAAGATGGACATCATCAGCATTCCCCACCATCTTAAGGAAGTTTGTTTGTGTAGAGGCTTTGGGTCCACCCTATCCGGTCCTGCCTTGATGTGGCTGACTAATCAGCCTATGAATTCTATTTCTTCTTACTCACAATTACTTAACATGTTTCTTAATCAATTCTCTTGCAATCGCGTGTTTGAAAAACTAACGAGTGACCTTTATAGGGTGGTACAACAACCTGATGAAACTCTAAAAGACTACGTGTTCAGGTTCAACAAGGAAGCCGTGAGCATCCCTCATATTGATGTTTCAATGGCAATGGAAGCCTTTCGAATGAGCCTGAAGAGGGAATCACCATTCTACTAAGATTTGGTCATGTACCCGTCTAAAAGCCTAGAGAAAATTAGAACGAGATCTGTTCGCTTCATCAGGTTGGAAGAAGATGAGATGGTTCATGGCAAGGCGTCAAAGAAGACACCTACATATGAAAATCCTGACAGGAAGGCGGACTCCTCTCATCATCGATCCAATAGGGGAAAACCCTACTCTAAAACTGACTCTTCTAAAATTAATATTGTAGATGAGGATGACGATGACGATGACGATGATGCAAATTATCCTAAGATTAGTGACTATTGCTTTTCTGTTGACGTTTCAGGACTCTTGTACGCAATGGACAACTTGGATAGCAAGGCTAGATGGCCAAAGGCAGCTGACAGACCTTCATCTTAGAAAGACAAATCTAAGTGGTGAGCTTACCATGAAGATTTCGGCCACATCACTGACAACTGTATCGCCTTGAGGAAAGAGGTCAGTCACTTACTCTCAAAAGGACTTCTTAAAGATTTATTTGGAAAAAGAAAGGGGCGTACCGAGGTGAAAGAAGCTATGTCCGAGGCCCCACCTTCGCCTCCTCCTACGACCAAGGTGATCAACTTCATCACGGTTGGTTTCGACATCTGTGGCACCACGTATTCCGCGGAAAAATGTCATGCTAAAGATTCCAAGGAAGATAAGGCAGAACTACCAACTAGATGCCTAGATCAGTCTCCTTGTCAGCAAGTTATTTTCGATCAAGATGACAAGGAGAACATCCAGGACCCTCATCACGATGGATTGGTTATCACCCTGCTGATTGCAAACTGTAAGGTGAAGCGTATCCTGATTGACAACAGAAGCTCAGTTAACCTGATCATGAAAGGCACCTTGGAAGAAATGTCAATCCCTCTAACAGAAGTCGTGAAAAATTTGTCCGTTTTAGTAGGGTTCAGTGGGGAAACTAAGCTAACAATTGGTGAAATTAAACTGCCAGTTTATGTCGAAGGATTGAACTCTATGGAAAGGTTTTGTGTAATTGATTGTCCGTCAGCGTATAATATCATTCTGGGAAGGCCTTGGATACACAACATGAAGGCAATTCCGTCTACGTACCATCAATGCGTCAAGATGCCGACGCCTTAGGGGGTGATCAGAATAAAAGGATATCAACAAGCCGCCAAAGAATGTTACAAAATGGATATGAAAGCATGTGCCACCTCTCGTCCAGCATAGCAATTAAAGAAGAGCGTCAGGGACATCCTGGAGGCTGTGGAGTATGACGTAAGAGAAATACCCGTAGACGTTTCCAACCCTGAAGCTAAAGTCCTAGTTGGAGCTGATTTGCCTCCTGAAATTGAAGAAGAGTTAATCAATTTCCTGAAAAATAGAAGGTTATGTTTCGCTTGGAAACATGAAGACATGACTGGGATATACAAGAGTATCATCACCCACAAGTTGAATATCGACCCTACTATTAAGCCGGTCCACCAAAAAAGAAGGAAATTTGCTCAAGAGTGGAATCAAATCATCAAAGAAGAAGTGGAGAGGCTGCTGAAATCTAAGATGATCAGGGAGGTGCAATACCCAGATGGCTCGCTAATGTGGTGGTCGTGGAAAAGAAGAATGGGAAATGGCGCGTATGTGTTGATTTCACGAGACGTCTGGCCATGACGTCTTGGCTTTCATGGATGCTTCTTCAGGCTATCAGTAAATTCAGATGGAGCCATCGGACCAGGAAGATAAGGTATATATTGCTATATTGCTATGCCATTTGGACTAAAAAATGCAAGTGCAACTTATCAAAGACTGGTAAACAAGATGTTCAAGTATCATCTCGGCAAGACGATGGAAGTATACATAGATGACATGATAGTGAAATCCAAAAATATGGAAGATCATGTGCAACACCTTGCAGAGGCATTTGACATCCTGGAAGCATTCAACATGAAACTGAACCCTTCAAAGTGTAACTTCGGAGTTAGAGCTGGAAAGTTCTTAGGCTATATGGTAACTAAGAGAGGAATTGAAGCTAGCCCAGAGAAAATCAAAGCTATCCTCAACCTGCAGTCTCCCAAGTAAATAAAGGACGTACAAATATTGACAGGACGGGTAGCGGCCTTGAACCGATTCATTTCCAAATCCTCAGAAAAGTGAAAATTGTTCTATGACGTCTTGAGGAAAAATAAGTTATTTCAATGGACTGAGCAACATGAAGAAGCTTTCTTAAACCTCAAGAAATACCTTACGTCTTCGCCACTCTTAGCTAAACCAGAACCCGGTGAACCTTTGTACTTGTACCTGGTCGTATCAGAAGGTGCGGTAAGTGCCGTCTTGGCTAAAGAAAATCAAGGTGAACAATGTCCTATGTATTATGTAAGTAAATCCCTTTTAGATGCGGAAACCAGGTACTCCCATCTAGAAAAACTCATTCTTGCTTTAATTACTGCATCTACTAAGTTACGCCATTACTTTGAAACGCATCATATTATTGTAAAAACTAACTATCCTATCAGGACCGTCATGAGAACCCCTGAGATGTCAGGAAGGATGGAAAAATGGTCAGTCAAATTAAGCACTTATGAAATTTCATACGAGCCAAGAAGCGCAATCAAGTCGCAAGCACTTTCAAACTTCGTAGCAGATTTCAGTTCCACCTTACAACCTGAGGTAGAGTTAGAGGTACAACATCTTGAAGGTAATGATTCCCCTAGATATTGGACTTTGTTCACAGGTGGGGCATCCAACTCAAGGGGAGCAGAATTGGGCATCCTACTGAATTCACCTCGGGGTGAATTAATCCCTCAGGGCATCTCCTGCGAATTCAAGGCGATAAACAACGAAGCTGAATATGAGGCTCAAATCATGGGTCTATCTACTTTAGCATAAGTATCACTCATATTAATGTTTTTACTCACTCCTTGTTATTGGTTAAACATTATAATGGGTCCTATGCAGCTAAGAACTCCAGAATGACACTCTACCTCCAACATGTTAAAGCTCTGGCAGCACGGTTTGTTAGTTTTTCTTTAGAACAGGTACCTCGCGAGGAGAACGCTGAAGCTGATGCTTTAGCCAACCTGGGATCAGCATGTGGAGCTATGATGAATACTAACATTCCAATCATCTACGTCCATTAACCAGCCATTGATCAACCTGAAGAATGTGTGGCCCTAAATCAGTCGGACGCGTCTCTTCCGAGTCAAGATGCAAAACCAACATGGATCCACCTGCAACATGGAATCATCCCTCCAGACATCAAGAACCAAAGGTCATTCAGGATGAAGGTATCTAGATTCCTTTTAATCGATAACATCTTGTTCAGAAAATCTGCAACAGATTTATACATGAGGTGTTTAGAGCCAAGTGAAGTCAATGAGGTTTTAAGGGATCTATATGTTGGCGAATGTGGGAACCATTTTGGGGGTAAATCGTTATCCTCCAAAGCACTCAAGACGGGATATTATTGGCCGACGATGAGGCAAGACGCAATGGATTTTGCCTTGAAGTGTGACGCATGCCAGAGACATAGCAACATCCTACATCAGCCTGCAGAGCCTCTACATCCTGTACTTTCATCTTGGTCGTTCATGCAATAGGGCATGTATATAGTTGGAAAATTGCCAAAAGCTTCAGGAGGGAGAGTATTCATATTAGACATGACAGACTACTTTTCTAAATGGATCGAGGCAGAAGCATACGTACAAGTGAGAGACAAGGAAGTCATTTCGTTCCTGAAGAAAAACATCTTGAGCAGATTTGGCGTCCCTTCAGAGATCATTTGTGACAACGGTTCCCAATTTATCAGCAAAAAGACTAGAGATTTCTGTTCAAGATGGGGAATCAAATTAATAACTTCAACGCTTGTACATCCTCAAGCAAATGGTCAAGCTGAGTCAAGCAACAAGTTGATCACCAATAATCTGAAGAAACGTTTAGATCAAAAAAGGAGAAGATGGGCTGATGAGTTACCACTCGTACTATGGGCTGACAGAACAACGTCTAAGAATGCTACTGGACAAATGCCTTACTCATTGGTATTTGGCATTGAAGTTGTACTCTCCATAGAGGTAACAATCCCGACCGCAAGATATGGACTATTAACCCTAGACGACAACAATCACCTCTTGGCCCAGGATTTGGATACCATAGATGAGCTCAAAGACATAACAAAGATTCAGATGGCAGCCTATCAACAAAAAATAGCCAAGTTGTACAACAGAAATGTGAGGATAAGGTGCTTCCAAGCTGGAGACATAGTGTTGAGGAAGGTGTTCCAAAATACTAGGGAATTAAATGCAGGAAAACTGGCCCCAAAATGAAGGCCCTTACCTCATTGACGCTGAAGCCGAAAAAGGAGCATATTGGTTGTCCACCCCGGATGGCGTCAGAATACCTAGAAGCTGGAACACTATACATCTTAAACACTACTACATGTAAGTTAAAATTTATTACGAATTTTAACGCAAAGGTATGAATCCCTTCTTAAATATTCTTTTGATTTTTTTCTTTTTATTTATTTACCTAAATTCCATACTAACTTAAGCATCAGAGGGGTGTTAGCTAAGCTAACACCCAACCCTAACGTGTTTCTGTGTTGCAAGATGGAAACCCTTCGCATATTGGATAAGAGGTATCAGAAGCAAGAGGCTAGATATCCTGAAGGGCTAAGCTTTCATCAGGTACACCATCCATTCAAACGCAAAAGTCATGTATAATTTATTTGTGAGAATTATGACTACATTATCGCCTGGGCGCATGATTTGCACACTTGATTTAAAATGGAAGACATCATTCCTCTTGTTGTATGAATCACGTCTTCCATATCTAAATCAAGTCATGAAACTAAGGGTTGTGACATCATACATGTCACCAAAGGATCAATTTGGTTATAACATCGTTGCATGTTATCTTTACAAATTGGTTATAACATCGTTGCATGTTATCTTTACAAATTGGTTATAACATCGTTGCATGTTATCTTTACAAATTGGTTATAACATCGTTGCATGTTATCTTTTCAAATTGATTATAACATTAACATTTTATCTAAGATCAAGTGGTCGTAACATTTACATGTTACCAACGAACTTAAAGAAGCGCTCATTATAAAGTAAAATATCATCAAACTAAAGAAAAGGGCAAAAACGCCCTACGAAACTAAGATGTTGAACCAAACCAACATCTCCAAAAACAAATGTGCCGACTCTTATGAGTCCATTACAAGCCAAAAATTCTTATGAGGACGCACCCTCACCAAATTGATTGATTTTGAAAAAGGAAAACATCTCATCCTTCTGAAGATTCTCATTATGTGTTACTATCTCGAGCATCTCCAGCCTGCTCAATTTTCTCCGCATCTTGAGCCCTGGAATTGACTTCTCCTGCCTTTATTTTGGTGAAAAACAATGGATCAATTTAAAGATCAAAATGTGAAAATAGGAGGGCACAATGGAGTAAAATCGGTGTAACTATGAAAAGAAGATGACACGATCATGTAACGAGGAAAGCCCTTGAGATAACTATCTCGCTGACATAAAACCTCAGAAGGTGTTTATGAGCACCTTCGTCCCAAATGATAGTATTGATACTTAGTGAGCTACGAATGGTGGAGCTATGGCGGATTACAAAAATGTATGTGTGAACAGTGTGTGTCAAGTGTTCCGGCCATGAACTCTATAAATATAAACAAGATAACTGAAGAAAACAAGACGTAACAAACTATCCTAAAATCTCGGCATGATAATCTTGATCCTTGACTTGGCCTTCTAACCGTAGAAGTGAGTCCATGAAAAGATATTCCCACGTTCTATTTTCTTGTATTTAGAGATACAATAAAAATAATTAAATAATGATTTAATTATCTAAGTAATTTTACCTTGACTGCTGGTTCGAAGATGATGACATGCTGAATACTTTTCAAGACGTCGCAATCCTGAATTTTTACCCACAACAATTGTCCCCAAAATTGTCTTTTAAATGAATTTAAATAGACGGTTTTTCCACAACCTTCCAGAAGCTCGGCGGTTTAATTAACTTGATTGGATGTTGCAGTTGTAGAGTTTTAATCTCCTTAATTAGCGTAATTTATGAGGATCTAGGGTTTTTAACTGAGGCTTTTTCGCTTTCTTCATCACATTTTCTCTACACTTTCTCCATCTTCTACCCTGCTCCACGGCGGTGAAAGCATCCCAAGGTAAATTTCTTCCCTTTTTCTCTCTTTTTCAAACATGGTCAAGTCTAAGTCAAGAAAAAACATGGCGTCAAGAAATCCCTTGAGCTTGAGCAAGGACGGAGATTTTTCTTTTGAAGGCCTATAGTCAAACCTGACGAGGAGGTTTGCATCTTTAACAATGAGCAAATCGAATCCGTCAAGGATCGTAAATGCTTTCCAAATTCCGCTATCTTTAGGCCTTTTGATGTCTTTATCAAGGCCGATTTCGTGTCTCCTCATTGGATTTGCTTTTAGGAATACCCTTTTGCCCTAGGTTTCTCTTATCCCTTTCCCCTGTTAGTAACTGAGTTTTTCAGAAAAAACAAATTTAGCTTTTGTCCAAATAATGCCTATGATCTGGAGGATCTTTTCTTGCGTTCTAAGGGTAAATAGAGAGTTCGGGTTAAACATAGGTTTGAGAGAAGTAGATTTTGTGTATGAGCTTCAAACCTTTGGCTTGACAAGGAATCTTTTTAAAACTAGGTCTGGGATGAAACCGTTGTTTGCCAAAGTGACGGTAAACGATAGGGGTTGGAAATCAAGATACTTCTTTGTTGAGAATGATTCTTTGGAAGAAGGAGATTCTTTGGCAACGAGGTGGAATAGGGAAGGTATCCTCTTTTAAAATTTTGATTTTCCTTTTTCCCGCACTTACTTGAATTTGTAATTTCTTTGTTGTCTTTGCAGCCATTGATTGGGCAAAGCTATTTCCTCCTTCTGCCGAAACTGAGGATAAAGTGAGAAGGTTGCTGGAATTTTCAGAAAAAGAAAGATCATTCAGGTCATTCGAAGCAAGGGTTGTTTCAGAAGTTCTCGAGATACCGCCATCCACAGAAATGTCTACTGGTAAGAATTTATTTGATCATTCAAAAATTATTTTTGCGTTTTGACTGTCTCTAGTTTATGCTTCATACTCTCTGTTTTTTACAGTATCCAAGTCCACAGCTGCATTCTCTTTGAAGGACATGCAAGATTTTGTAGGACAGACCCATGTTAACCAACAATTGGTGATGCCTAAGAAAGAGATGGAGGCACCATCTGTTGGAGCGAGAGTGAAGAAGAGAAAGAGCAGTTCCAAGGAGATAATAAATGTTGAAGAAATGGGTCTAGAGGACATTAAGGAAGCACTTATCAGGGTGTCAGTGGTAAGTTTCTGATTTTCGAAATAGAGTTTATAGGAATTTTGAATAGATTCCCTAGATTGACTATTAAATTTATTTTTGCAGGGTGTTGATGCAGCAGAGATGAAAATGAACAGCCTTGAAGAAAGAAATAGGAAGCTGGTCCTAGATGTATTGCAAGGGAGGAAGCAAAAATATGTTCTGACTAAGAGGGTAGAGGACTTACAGAATGAAGTTGAAAGTTTGATGAAGGGGATGTCCTCAATTCAAGATACACAATTGCAGGAGATCGAGGAGGTGAAGAAGAACATGATGGCTTCAGCCGCTAAGAGCATGATAGAGATCAAAATCCAAATGATGGAAGAGTTCCAAGAAGGAAAACATACGTAATGGGATGTCGAGCAGCAACGCTCACTCCTGAAGGCGCTGAATGGAAGGAGATGAAGCAGGAGAGGTGTCATCTGATGTGAAGGATGATGACATCCTGGAAGAAGGTGCAACAACATCTGCGGCAGTAGCCAGCCCATGAAGGTAAAAATGGTTCTTTTGTTTGATGACGGGCTACGTCCCAAAGACAATGTATTAAACATTTGGGTTTGTAATCGGTCCATAAGGGCCAAAGACAATTTGCTTTTTTAAGTGTTGGGTTGGTTCAACACTTTTTAGGTTTCTAGGGTAAAAACTTTTTTCCTTGCTTTGCTTGTGTTTGAAAAACTTTAATTGGTAGGGATAACCTCTTTTGAAAAATGAAAATAGAAGGTTGATATGCTGACCTATTCGGAGACGTTGTCAACTTGCGAATGGATGTATGAACCCTTGCAATTACTTTGATTGACATGTTAATGTCAATAACCTTTTGTTCTTAGGTGACATGAATATGCCACAACCAATTTGATAAATTCTTAGGGTCAAAACACGTTGATTGAGTGGAAATGGGTAATTCGTATATATTAAACATACGGGCCCATCACACACCTCAATCAAGGTTGACATTGTGCACTCCAGGCGAGGTATTTAAACCTTATTGAGACGAAAGAAAGTAATTTCTTTAAACCTTTGAAGGGATTAAGTACCTTTAACGGAGATGAGATGGCCAGTCTCAAGCGGTTGTCTTTATGAAAATTTATTTGAATCGACGACCTCTTGCAAAATAATAAGACAGTGAAAGATTTCGACATCTATTCTGATGCCATTTTTATTATGATAAAAGAAAAGTAGAAAAAGTACTAGAATTTCGCAAAAATTCTCATTTAAACAAGAAGTAAGGAAATAATTTAAAAAGCAATGAATGTACCTGATTAAGATGTTAGCTTCCTGGAATGATGTTAACATCTTCAATGTTGCATGGTTTATTCGAATGTTTCATGTTTCCTTGCAAAACAGAAACACATTAGGGGTGGGTGTTAGCTTAGCTAACACCCCTCCGATGCTTAAGTCAGTAAATGTTCAAAAGATAAACAAAATTAAAAAATACTTTTATTGGAAATAAAACTGTAAAATTCATACCTTGATTTTATTTGCATTGGAATGTAATTATTGAAACTTACATAAAATAGGACTTAAGGTGAATGGCATTCCAGCTTCGGGGGATCCTTGTTCCATCTAGGGTTGATAGCCAATATGAACCTTTACCTGCTTCAGCATCAACCAAGTATGGTCCTTCCCATTTGGGGGCCATCTTTCCAGCATTGGGCTCTCTTGCATTTTGAAATACTTTGCATAGGACTAGATCACCAACTTGGAACTTCTGCAATCTGACATTTTTGTTATAGGACTTAGCAATCTTCTGTTGATATGCCGCTATCCTGATCTTGGCTAAGTCTCTTAATTCGTCAATGGTATCTAGATCATGACTCAGGTTGGCGTCGTTCTGCTCAGGTGTCAACATCCTATATCTGGCAGTAGGGACGACGACTTCTGCAGGGATGACCGCTTCTGCACCAAACACTAAGGAATAAGGGGTCTGACCTGTTGCGTTCTTTAGTGTCGTTCTATCTGCCCAAAGGAGAAATGGTAGCTCTTCTGCCCATCTTCCCTTCTTTTGATCTAGCCTCTTCTTTAAGTTGTTGATGATAATCTTGTTACTTGATTCTACCTACCCATTAGCTTGAGGATGTACTAGTGATGATGTCACCATCTTGACTCCCCACTGTGAATGTGTGCCCAAAGATCGCGGCATTTTTCTTTTGTTGAACCGCTTTCTCGTGTGAGGGGTCACCGCTTCACATCGGTTTGAAGACATCCGATTTAAATTGTAAAATGGAGTCGCCACGCCATTTTGATTTCCTCAAAACTTTGAAAAAAATGATTAGGGTCCGGAGGTTAAGTTACTCCTTGGCAAGAACGTTTGGCATTCACCCAAGGAGCCTTGCCGAAGCAAGTCTTCCAAGGTCCAATTTTCGTGCTTGCTTTGTGATTTCGTGTGTGTGTGTGACTTGAAAAAAGGGGTGATTGTGCCAAGTTGTCTTTCGGGCGTATAAACCATGAGTTGGTTATCGTTCGGGATTCCTTGGACTTTGATATGTTCGGGACTTTGATCCCGTACTCATCTTGGACTTACGATCATCATTAAGTGACCTTTGATCATATATGATCGGAATAGGGACACCTCTTTTATAGTCCAAAAATGAGACTCTTTAGAAAGGAAGGACCTTTGCCCATCAATCCTACATCTTGAGACGATTTAAGCTTGATAGGAACATTTATGCTCGTCTCAAGTGATGATCGGAGATGTAGGGGCTTAGGTTCGTCCATTTCTAAAGGGACTTCGACTATGGCATCTTTATGCGGAGGAAAAGATGTAAAGATGAGACCTTTACACCGCTACGCCCCAAGAGATGCTTTAAGTACCAAGAGGGACTAAGGGGAGGGTGTAAGTGCTCCAATTTGAGCTTGTTAGAATTTTCGTTAGAAAATTAACGAAAGTTATAACATTTCTAACAATTCCTAACAATCCTAACTTTTCTAACAAAGTGAGGGTAAAATGGGCATTGTTATTTAAGGTTAAACCTTAAAAAGAATCTTAAAAAAGAAAAACAAAAGAATAAAACCACAAATAGAAATGCTGGAAACATAAACTGGCTGTTTAATTTGAATTTCAAAAAGAAATATTCCTCTTGTCCAAAGCTGGAGCTGCATTTAATGAACAGTGCACGCTGAAGGATCCCATCCGCGCGGATGAGTTTGCATTTTCCAGAGGGCTATAAATTGAGCCCTCCAGTCACAAAAATAAGGAGGAACAACACATTTTGCACCGAACCTCTGGCGAAATATAGAGAGAAAACAGTGAGAATTCACTTGAATTGTCACCATTTTCTCTCCAATCTTTCCCAACTCATACTCATCCACTCACTCTCATATTAAAGCCCTAAACACTCATACACTCAAGCCAAACACTCAAGAACACAAGGAAGATTGGTAAACCCTCCTTCTCCTAACCCTAAATCTCATCCATGCATGCATCTTCAAACTACAAAATGTAGTTCTTTCATCTTCTTGCTCTAGATCTAAGAAGATCACCATGGAAGACCATCTCCATGGATGATCTTCTACAAAGATCAAAATTATTTTCAAGTTCTCTTACTTTCTTGCAAAGAAAACTCATTTTCAAAACCCTAAAAACCATTTTCAAGCATAAAATCTCATTTTCAAAGGATAAAAATCCCCTTCCCAAGCAAATGAAATGCTTAGTCCTAATGTACCCCAAGGATGGTTTGGTATAGTTGATTCACCACTAAAATGTCTAGTGATCACTAACCAAAACCTAGGGAAATGGGGACAAGCATGGATGCAAAACCCCTCTTAAAATCATATTTTCTCCTTCTTGAGAAGTTGCTGTCCAGTAGCAATTTTCCCAGACCTCAGTCCATTGTCTTAATTTTTGGACACAGATGAACTTGGAATTTGGTGTTGACTACAAAACACTTTTTGTAGCCAACATCCAGAGCTTTCCAGACATATTTTTACTTTATTTTTTGGGTGAGTAAAACTCCTCTTTTCAAATTTTCTTTCAGAGGCTAGTTCATCAGCTTCTGGGAATCCAGATCTCATATCTGAGGTTTCCAGAAGGTTTTGACCCCTCAAATCTTCTCCAAAATGGAAAATTCCTTCGCACAAACCTTATTTAAGGTGTCTAGAACAACTTTCATTCTCTGAGTTTATCCAGATTATGAAGTTTTAAGACCCTTGAATACATTTCAAAATCAAAGGTCCACTGCCTTTTTCATTCTGGCAGAAATGGCTCTCAACTTCAAAAGGTCTTTTGAGTACCAAATCTCAATCCAAAATTCCCCAAAAATCATGGGATCAGTTTAAAGTCTTGAAAAGATATCCCTATTTTTACTTTTCTGAGTTTCAAAGTATTTTGGCCAAAACATACACACACACACACACAAATGATTTTCAGCTTGGAAGACTCGTTTTACGAGGCATTCCGGGTGCACACTAACGTCCTTCCCGGCGTGTAACATGACCTCCGAACCTAAATCTCTGATCTCGGGCTTTTTTCAAAGTTTTGGCCCTCAAAATTAAAATGGCGTGGCGACTCCGTTTCGTTGATTTTTTCAAACAAAAAATGGGAAAATTTTCGGATACATTCACACATCATCACAAAGGGCGACTCCTGGGGACTTAAGCTTTTTTAAAAAAAAAATGGTATTTGGTATATTGGTGGAAACCACTAAATTTCCCGTTATCGCCTCCTAACACGAGTCGGGGATAAATTGTGGTCTAACAATCCCACGTACCGGTATCACCGTTTTCAAAAAAAAAGCTTTTGAGGGTCAAGCTTCCGTCCCGGCTTTGAAAATCATTTTTGTGTGTGTGTTGATTTTTGCACAGTTTTCATGTTGTTTTGGCCGCCTCGGAGAAAGTCAAAATTTTGACTGTCGAAATAATGTCCCTAACTCGTCCGGAATTTTCGTGCTTACGTGCTTATGTGCTCATTAAAATTTCAAAAAAAATTCAAAAAAAAAGATTTTCAAAAAAAAGAAGAAGAAAATTCTCAAAAAAAAAAATCATGCATCATATTTTTAAGACTCATAAAAAATCTCTATTTTACTCGTAAAAGAATATAGATCGCTTGCACACTACGCGCACGTGACCGTACACCGCACACTACGTCCCTTAACCCGGGGAAATCCTTGTCGCGGTCCGTTTGGTCTTATTACGCCTCTCGGATGAGCACAGACTACCCAAACATCCCATGGAGCCTCGTGTCGACCATGCACTTGTCCGTGACACACTTTGTCCGAGACCCGTTGGTTTTTAGTCCGGTGTGTCATGCCCCGTCCGTGTATAGACCTTTCCTTTCAAGCCTTTGTCGGCATACCGACTCAATATCTTTCGGGACCCTTATCGCCGAAGTTCTCGCCGGTTTTCCGCCGCAGACTTTGACCAAGATATTGACCGGCGCCTTGACTTCGGCTCGATCGGCACAAATTATACACCGACTCCCAAAGCATTGACACCGAGTCATCAAGGATTAATGAATATTCCATGCCTAATTACGGCTTAACCGACGACAAGTCAAGATCAATCGTGGACGCTTATCGCCCAAATCATGCCGACTTTTCGTCGAGCCCTCGGGACATGATCTTGACTTTTGACGTCGCCTTGTCCGTAATTTACATCGAATGCTCGTTAAGACTCGATTACCCGCCAGACTTTTAGGATCGTTTTTCTTTCGGCCGGTGGGACCCGCTTGCCCTATAGGACCCTCGCCCGGGCCGTCCACCCCGGGAGGTCGAAATACTGTGTGGAATACGAGGGGCTTATAGACGTAGTGACGGGGCCCACCGATCCAGAATCAGAGTAGTTTGCGAAAAAGAAGAGCAATCTTTTCCAACCGATTAGGTTAATAAAACATGTTTTAAGTAAACGTGAACAAATAACCGCATGTTGCATGAGCCTAAAGCCCAAACACCTACCCTCCTTCCATTCCTGCACATCCGAACCTTCGTGTCCTTTCCCCCGCAGCCTCCGCACAAAGCTTGGTTTCGGCACCGGGTCACCGTTTGATCGCTGGGAAGAGTCAAGCGCGTCATCGCCTTCGCCGTTTGTTCCGACTCCGGGTTTCGTAATGTCTCGCACGCCCGGTAATGATGGGGATAACGTTGCTCCGTCCTCCAAAATCCCTCGCATGTACTCCGCATTGGATCCAGCTTGGTAGAACAGATGAGACTTCGACATGAGGCTCAAATTGATAACCTTCTCGGGGATTGTCGCAAGTCATGGTTTGACTATCGCCCCAATTCCGATGGCACTTTTACCGCAAAGAAGGAAGAGGGTTCTCCTCCTCTTCTTAATAGTCCCTGATACATCAAGATGCTACCCCAAGATTCCTATGTTTCCACCGCCGGACTCCCGCCCGTCCGACTTACAGGCAACCGGCCCCCAAACAAAGAATGTGGACGAAAGAGTTCGGTATACCGTCGCTGTCCCCTCTCAAAGTGATGATCCCACAAATATCACCCGAGTGATGAAAATCGTGGAACAGCTTGAAGAAATATGGTCGCCCATCAAAGCCCCGGAAGAACGCTGCATCGCATAAAGCAGTTCCCGGGATCAAGAGGCCACACGCCACTTCGGGACCTTAACAATATCCCAACCGACCGGGGCTACCCCGAAGGACAAACATGTGCCCGTTCCCCGGGACCTCAATATCTCTCATTATCCGGCGGAGTCCAATCACTCGCTACCAGCACGAGCCCAGCAGCCAGATCCCCGACTCAGCCCACTCAAAGTCATTCCAAAGACCGCCAACCCGAGGTCCCAAATCCGCCACCACCGTAGAACACATTTGGTGGGATATTTGTGATCGTCCCGATTGCCTTGAAAGGGACTATCAGATCGGATACACGAGGACCGTCCTCCTAAGAAAAAGAAAATTTCCTCCCAAAGAAAATTGGAAGGAGAGATTCGAGGCCGGTGATAACAAAGGTGGGAACGCCGGGGAGCCATCTGGGGATTTGATTATTATGTACTCTACTCCGCCCGCCTTCCCCAAAGCAAAAAGGGGTAAAAGAGCGTAAAAGCCTTGCCAACGATAGAATTGAGACTTTCGGATACCGCAGAGTACCGTGCAACGTAAGTCCAACCCCTGGGTCGCCCAAGGTTCAGCTTTGTCCAGCCTCCCGAGTATACACCGATGAAGAAAACCGACGCTGGGCCCGCGCTCCCACTCAATCAACATGTTGACCGGAGATGGCAACCGCCACAAAAGGCATCAAGATAACCTGTGGGCTTCGGCAAAGGCTCTACCTCGCAAGAAAAAGGCACGAAGCGATTGTGTTTAATGACTCTCTATCCCGAGACAAGGACCAAATCTATGATCCTCACCTATATGGGAGTATGATCACCTTCGCGATGAAGATTTGCCAAGAGATGTCTCCCAACACAATGAAGCTTTGTACATCACTATTCGGCTCAACACCATGTCACTCCCCGGGGTATTAGTGGACAATGGATCATCGGTAAACGTCCTTCCTCAAAGCATGATGAGGGCCCTCCGCATAAATGAAAGGCGCGTGATCCCATCTACCCGGACCGTCAAGGCCTACGACGGTTCGTCTCGTCCCCATTCTCGGGGACAGTGACTCGGGAACTCGGTACGAAACCCAAATGGTGCCCGCAAAGTTCCATGTAATGGATATCCCCTCCGAGTTCACAAACTCTACTAGTGGCGCCTTGGTTGCATCACATGAAAGCCATAGCCTCCACTCTCCACCAATGCGTCAAATTCATCAACCGGCAGGGAGACCTTGAAGTCATAAGGGGTGACAGCTTCCTCATAGGGAACGAAGCCGAAACAATAGCCAAGAACGCCCACAGCCAAACACCGGGCTACATCCTTCAAGAGGCAAGTCTCGCCAAAGATCCTTTGGAATCCAATGATGCCAACTATGTCGACACACTCAAGCGAGCGTACTCCGAAGAAGTTCGATTCATCAAATTTAATTGCTATTTCCAACACTTGGAGGCGTATCGGAAGGAAACGCCGAACACCGCCATGATACAGCACACAAGTCCCCGGTCCTCAATCACGCATTTGTCAAAGATTCTCGCAAACCCATTCTTCGCCTCGCCAGCGAGGAGATTTTCATGATAAAAGTCGACAAACACCGACGTACTCGGCTCGAATCTATGAACGTCGTGTGGGACGTCCTCCTTGCCGAACTACCCGCCAAGCCTTTCCGCTCGAGTATGGGACATGAGATTTTTCTAGCAAGACACCGAGACGCAATACGCCCTTACATCCGGATTGAGCGGTCGATTGTGACGAAACGGAAATCCCTGTGATTGAGGAAGATCCCTACATCCACATGCTCAGCCTTTCGACGCCAAACACAATTGATTCTCGGTTCGTACAAAGAGATAATAGCAACGATCAAGAGGGAGCACAGAGACCATGCCTTTCCCGAGTTGTGAAGCCACCGACGCCGATGCCGCTAAAGAATTGGGAAACTCTCTCGTGCCCGTCCGCGACCAAAGAGGAAATGATCACCAAGCTTGGATTGGTCCCCCGTCCTTTCGTGTCAACTCAGTAAAGTCCTCCGAGTCTCTCATTGTTGAAGTTCGAGTCTCTCGAGTCGTCCGATGGCCTTACGCCCGAAGACTACGAGTCCGTAGCGAACATTGTATTCCCTTCGTCTTCAATGAAATGATGAACCTTTCGAGTATCCCTTAATTGCAACTTTAACTAATGATGAATTAACTAATAATCTAAAAACAAGCTTAATAACGATTCACTAGATGAAGAGGCGTACACATTAAATGAACAATATATCAAAGAAATCTTTAAGGTGTTGTCCTGAAAGAGGAAAATCGAGCCCAAGCCGCCGAAGAGATTTTGACGAGTGTGAATCTGGGAACCGCGGAAGAGCCTAAAGAGACGCAGATTGGTAGTTTCTTCGAAGGGACCGAAAGGGATGCCCTAATCGAGCCGCTAAAAGAATTCGTGGATGTGTTCGCATGGTCCTATAAAGATATGCCAGTGCCTCGATCCTTCCATAGTTGAGCACCGAATACCGCTCGACCCAAGTCAAGCCGCAGCGTAAGCTAAGAAGAATTAAGCCCGAATGGTCCCTACAAGTGAAAGAGGAAATAGAAAAGATGCTCAGAGCAGTTTCATCGTGGTCATTGAATACCCAACATGGCTTTCCAACATAGTAACGGTGACCAAGGCCAACGGAAAGATCCGATGCCGCGTAGACTTCGTGGATCCGAACAAAGCCACCCAAAAGACGATTTCCGCCAAACATCGACATTTTGGTAGATTCCACGGCCAACCATGAAGTCAAATCCTTCGTCGACGGTTTTGCCGGCTACAACCAAATCAAAATGGCGTAAGAAGATCAAGCCAAAACAGCCTTCACAACCCCTCGGGGCACCTACCGCTACACGGTCATGCCATTCGGACTAAAGAATGCCGGGGCTACGTACCAAAGGGCGCCATGTACTGCTGCTCCATGACATGATCCACAAAGAAATTGAGGTCTATGTGGACGACATGATAATACATTCCAGAGGATCGATGGCCGCACTTTGTTGATTTGAGAAAATTCTTCGGCCGCCTCCGAGACCACAAAGATGAGACCGAATCCACCCAAGTGCACTTTCGGTGTAAGACGAGGTAAGGTGCTAGGATATATGGTGACGTAACGGGAATCGAAGTAGATCCCCGTAAAATCAAGGCGATAGTTGAAATGAAGCCACCCCTGACACCGATGTAAGTGAAATCCTTCATGGGAAGACCGCAATACATAAGCCGCTTTGTAAATCACCGACCTCGATCCGCGAGCCGATCTTCAAGTTGATGAAGAAAATGCCTACACGTAATGGACCCTTAATGTCGCCTTGCCTTTGAACAGATTAAGGCATACCTTGTGAATCCCCGATTCTCTCGCCCACCACATCGGCAAAAGCCACTCTTGCTATATCTAACCTGTCACTGATACAAAGAATTGGGGCTATGCTAGCTCAAGAGAAGAAAGATTCCAAAGTCGAAAACGCCATCTATTTCAGAAGCGTAAAAGCTCCAAGGAAGCGAACTCAATTACTCGCTTGCGAGAAGACTTGCGCAGTTTGGTCCGGGTAGTGGGAAAGTTGAAACACTACATGCAGCCTCACCCGATACATCTTGTCTCAAGAATAGACCCCATCAAATATCTCGTTCGACAAGCCTTCCATCTCCATGAGGTTGGCAAAATGGTCGTTCTTTTTGGCCGAATATGACATCACTTATGTTTCAAGGAAATCCGTAAAAGGACGCATAATGGCGTAACATCCGCCGATTTCCCAAGTGATGAGTCCCGAGGACTCGAACCTCAATTTCCCGATGATGGAATCTTCGCTCTAGAAGGAGAAAATCGCCGGCAACTCTTCTTCGACGGGCGTCAAACAAAAGGGGGAACGGGATAGGAATGCTTCGGTCGATCCTACCGACGAACACACCCCCATAGCTAGCAAGGCCGAACTTCAAGTCACCAACAACGCCGTTGAATATGAAGCTTGCATAGCCGGGTTGGAAGCCGCCCTTGAAAGAAATATCAAGGAATTGGAGGTGTATGGAGACTCGCCCTCATCATCAATCGTGTCTCTAACAAATGGAAGACCGTGGATCCGGGTTTGCGTAAGTATCATGCTTACATGGAAGAACTAGTGGCTCAATTTAAAGAAATCGCCTTTCATTACCTCGCCAAGAGACCGAAACAAAGTTCGCAGATGCTCGCTACACTAGCCTCTCTTGTCGAAATACCCGAAGGAAAGTCTCGTTAAACCATTCGTAGCCTGGGAGAAGAGAAAACCCCGCCTATTGCTTCGAAATTGAAGCGGAAGCCGAACCGATCAATGATCCCCGGTACACTCGTATTTACCAAGACCCGAAGGATGGCGAGGCCTCTTTCAAAAATGAAGATGGGGAATATAAAGAAGGAATCAAAGCGAAAAGTCTCTCACTCAAGCGGCTCGCCTCCCATTATGTTCTTTCGGGAAATATGCTATACAAGAAGCGTTATCAAGGCCCCCTCCCGCGATGTATCGGCAAACAAGAGGCTACCGAACTCATGAAAGAAATACATGGTGGTACTCGCGGCCCTCACATGAATGCTCGAGCTCGATGCAAATCATACCGAGAATGGGGTACTTTTGGATCTCCATGGAAACCGACCGCATCCAGCTTTGTCAAAAGCCGCGACAAATGCCGCCGATACTCAAATCTTAATCACTTGCCTCCTCACGAGTTATACCGCATGACAACCCTCGCCTTTCGTCACTTGGGGAATTGATGTCATAGGCAAAATCACACCATCAGCAAGAACGGCCACGAAGTTCGCCCCGGTAGCCGTGGGATTATTTCACCAAGTGGGTTGAAGCCAAGTCCTACAAAATCCTCAACTCAAGGAAAGTTGCCCTCTTCATCAAAGAAAACATCATGTGCGTATACGGGTTGCCACCGAAATCATCTCGTATAATGGATCCCACTTCAAGGGGAATGTGAAAATCGCCGGCGGAATTCGAATAACCCGTCACAAGTCATCTCCTTACTGTGCCCCAAACCAACGGAGCCGTCGAAGCAAAGAAACAAGACTCGAAAATATCATCCGGAAAATGGCCGTCCAAGGCGTAGATTGGCCCGAGAAGTTACACCCGGCACTCGGGGCTGCGTAACATCGCCGAACGGCAACCGGGGAAACACCTTTTGCCCTCACATACGGAATGGAAGCCGTACTCCCAATCGAGCTAGAGATCCCTCGCTCCGTATACCGTTGGAAAGCCGTATCAACGAGGTCGAATGGCTCCGCAGTCGCCATGACGAATTGGCCCTACTAGACGAACGCCGACCGAAGGCCATGGAACACATCCGGCCTACCAAGGAAGAATGGCTAGAGCCTTCGACAAGAAAGTAAAGCATCGGGAGATCCGAGAAGGTGATCTCGTTCTAAAAGAAAAGCCCCCACCCGTATCAACCCCTCGGCAAATGGGAGCCTCGTATGGGTCGGGCCATATGTCGTCCGTAAGATCTTCTCCTGAGGAGCCATGCAACTTGCACCTCGACGGAATCCCTTTGTACACCCAAGTGAATGGTGACAAGCCGCTATACTACGCGTAAAAAAAACAAAAAAAAAAAAAAAAAAAAAAAAGAGTGCTAAAAGAGTAATACCCAACTAGGTTAGAAACCCGAGAAGGGCGGCCTAGGTAAAAACAGTGGTTGCACCAAAAAAAAAAACAAAAACAAAAAAAAAAAACAACAAAAAAAAAAACAAAAAAAAAACAAAAAAAAAAAAAAAAAAAATCAAAGTTGAACTACGAAGACCCGAGCTCCTCAAAATGAGGGGAACGTAGGCACCGGAAACGGTTCGGTCTAAAGCACAAATAAAAGCCATACTTTGGCATCAATACAATTGATCGCACCATGAAAGCGTCTCGAAAAACTCTAAAGCAATTCAAATATTCATTACAAGTTAAAAGCTCTTTGATGAGTCTAAGCCCGATTCATTCCTACAACCGGCAACCTCGCTAAAAGAAAACTAAGATACATAATCAAACTAATGTGTCTCGCCATGACAAGAAAGGGATACTGGAAACCTCGTAGTCACTCCAAGCCACTCGCATCGGCCTCTCCCCTCTTCTTCCCCTTCGAGTCTTTCTCTTCGAACCGGAAAATGTCGGTACTCCTCCTACCAAGCTCGGTATAGGAACAGATCTATCAAACCAGCCTCCGTCGTGGCCTTAGTAGCCCTAGCGTCATCCCTCATCTCCTCGTAACCTAGCCGGTAGCATAGGAGCCCTCCTCTCCCCGTCTCTTGACGTAAGCCTCATAATCGGCCGCGCCGTCTCCGCTCCCCGTCATGAGGGTTGGCCCGCCTCGGCCCTCCTCCTCTCGTAAAACACTCCGGTCCTCCGCACCCACAATGGCCTCACGCCGTCTCAAAATAGCCACCCGAGTCTCTCCTGCATGCCTCTCATACCAATCCAGTACCAAGTGGTCAAGAACACCGGTCTCTGACGCTCGAGAATGACCCGAGGAGGAAAGGCATCATACCTCCATGCTCGGGAAAGAAATGGAAACACCGAGGGATCATCCATAGAAACAGGAGCCACCACCCCGGTGGCTATATCATCAAAATCCCCAAAGGAACCCGCTCCAAGCCAAACTGTCTCGTAACTAAAGCCGGAATATAGAAGCTAGACCGAGAAAGCCCCTAAGCATGACCACGGGAGACCCATCCCGAAGCACTCGCGAGTCTCCACCCGCCAATGAGGCACCGACCATCTCGATATCTTCGGGCCCGGGCGACCCGCCATCCAACGCTCCCACGAGCCCCGATCATCAAAATCTACATCAACACCTCTCCCGGCAAAAGTCCAAGGCTCGATCATATCGTAGGTTTCCCGAAGAACCCCCAAACGCTCCATCGCCCAATGTGGTCAAGAGGAACGGGCTGCCCCCGTGCATATACCGCCTTCCGGTAGCTAACTGCCGAGAGCATGAAAAGTCTCCCTGTAATCAAAGGAACGACATCTCTCGCCTGTGCGACATTGAACGACAACATCCAAAGAAAGACCGATGGCATCCCAAAGGAATAGACCATGAACAGGGTGCCAAACATACAAAGTGCAAAGGCATCCCAATAGGCATCATCCACCAAACCTAGGCCCCTAAATCTGTCGGGAAGACCGGAAATATCGAAATGATCGGGACCACGGATCATACCTTGCGCTTCCTCCGGGGAAAGATGAAGGAGGACGCACAATCTGTCAACAAAAGAAGCCCCTCCGGGCAAAGGAACCGCTATCTCTTCCACCTCCGGACCTCCAAGCAAGGCCCGAAATTCTTCCACGCCGGAACAATCTCGTTGAAGGAAAGGCAAAAGACATGCCTTCTAGTATCCCAAAATGAGGAAGAAGCCCTCAAAAGCTCATAATCCGGAATCAATTCCTTGAGAGACCATAAGCACTTCACCTTGTACCTTTCTTCAAAGAAGGACCTCCTCTCATGCATGATCTCCCGGGACCAATCCTTGAACTTGTTGAAGAATGACATTTGGGATTCTTGGGACAATTTTGATGGAGCTTTTCTAAAGTTTTCCATGGTTTTTCTCTCTTTCTCCCCGAAAATGGCTGTTTGGACTGGAGGTTGAAGAGGATATTTGAATTTGAAATAAAGCAAGACCAGATCTGAACCAAAATTAAAGGACAATGTCGATGCCCCCTATCCGCGCGGACATGATTGTTTTCCAAAAAAATCTCGCAATGTACAAGCCGCTACACCAAAAGAGGAATATTCCGTCCCGTTGCTCGAAACCCGTGCAAAAACCTCCCCAAACCACCCATATACCAAACACCCTTGCAAAAAAAAAAAACCAAGGCTCATGCAACACTGCATTCATACTGCATTGCATTCATAAAATAAAATCCTAAATTATTACATTCCTAAAAAAAAGAGTGTGCATAAAAAAAAAACAAACATTCATATAAAATCCTAAATTATTACATCAAAAAAAAAGAAAAAAATGTGCATAAGCCGTACAAATCTAAATCTCAATCTCAAATCTCAAAAAAAAAAAAATCAATCGGAGTCTCCAGCGCCCGATGTCCGCCCTCGGCCCTCTTGCGACTCGGGCCCGCTCCTCAGAGCCCCGAAAATCTCGGGCTCGTAATCGTCCTCGTCTCCGTAAAGAGGCTCATCAGACCAACCGGCACGCTCCGATAGGGCAAGCCGAGATCTCGCGAAAAATCGTATCCGAAGGTGAAGGCGTCGGACTCCCGCACGTACGAAGACGACCCGCCATGCCGCCATACGTGTCCTCGCCCGTGTGGATCCCCGAGAATGACGTGATCCGAAGGCAACACCGCGCGGGGATCAAGGAGAGGAGACAAAGGAGTCTCTCGAAGAAGTCTCTCGAGCGAATAGGGGAAGCCTCCCGTCCGACTGTGCGCCGGCCGTGGTCGCCTCGCTCTAGCTCGAGGAGCCCCGCAAGCGACCATCCTCCCGATGAATCTCTTGCCTCGATCACTTGCTTCGCGCCTTCTCGACGACCACCTCCGAAAACCGCACAAAAGCAAAAGCGTCAAAAAAAAAAAAAAAGTGATGCTAAAGATGATGAAACAAAAGAAAGAAAGGAAGAGGCGAAAAAGCCATACCTTCATACCCTGACGAGGCCGGAAAGCTCGTGGAAGCCGCTCGGCCGAGGGATTCGCACCCTCAATCGGACCCCATCCCGATATAGGAAAATCCGTCCGAGGGTACCGCGGGATCCCAAGCCCCTCCCTATCCGTAACCCGAGGCATCCTCAGCCTCCTCAAGACGAATGTCGCATATGGCTCAATCGCCACGAAATCCGAGAAGTGCCGGCCGGCTCGGTAATCATCCCAGTCACGGACCGATCGCTCGGGTGCATCATATCGGCGGGAGGCTCCACCGGTGTCCTCAAAGGCGAGTTCACGCCATGCCGGCGCGTCACCCTCTCTCCCGTATAATATGCATCGCAGTCGACCTCTCGTAATCCTCCGCCGCACACCCAAATCTCGCCGCCTTCACCGCGCCACCTCAAAGCGATCCTGTGGGAAGAATATCATCCCCTCATCCGTCTCGGCCTCCGTCAAAGGAAGGCAATCCGCGCACCCGAGAGTCGTACGCCCGGAGCTTATCTTCTCCCGGGCATGCTTGGACCAAGACCGCATGGCCGGATACGCCCGACGTACTCCGCCGGCCGCCGCCACATCGTGACGTGGAAAAACTCCAACGCCCATACCGCGAAAGGTAAAATCCAATCAATCCAAAGGCAAAAGAAAAGTGCGTGCTCAAAAAAAAGAGGGAAAGCAAAAAGAGAGCTTATACCTCCGTGGCAAACTCAAAGCAAGACAAAGAGCTCACAGCCTTCCCCGTACTCTATCAAGAGCAAAATAAAGCTCGCCAGCCCGGCCTCTCCCCACGAGACATCTCCGCCGTCTCCATGTCCTCCAAGGACCTCAACAAGGCAAAGACCGCCGTCCCTCAAAGATGCCCAAAGAGGGTGCTCGAAAAGGCAAACCACAAGAAGGCCCCGGCAATCCGATCGGCGCCTATCCTCTCCTCCCCACCCTCGTAGCTCGCTATGGTCTCCACAATCTTACCGTAGACCACGGCATACCCATCCCCATCCCCTTTTGGGAATAGGGGAAAATCCCGTGTAAGAGCTCGCAGATCGCATCGCCGTAGCCATCCCGCCACTCAATGCCGCGTCCATTAAAGGACAGCCCGTAATCGCAGCTGTAATCGGAGGGCGTAACCGTAGCCTCGCCCGTAAGAAGTGAAAGGTGTGGGTCGCGTCCCACCAATGCCGCGCCGCAGCAAACATCAAGCTCCTTGCTCTTAGGGAACTTGACCAGCCCCCTCAAGCACTCAACGAACTCCCAAAGCCCCGTCTCAACAACAACTGTCTCGGACTCGGCAAAGCTCCTCGGCCCGCATCCGGAAGCCGATCCCACAAGTCAATCACGGACTCCACCGATCCTCGAGTCTTCATTTTGTTCACCGCTCCGTCACAAAACGGTTTCCGCCCGTAAAGAAAAAAAAAGGAGAGAGAAAATGTCAAAAAATTGCATTTGCATTTACACAAAAAAAAAGAGAAAGCATACACATGCATTAAAAAAAAAATTCGACAAAGATAACAAAGCATACAATGAGCATAGCCCCATTTTTCTCACGTAAAAGACAAGCCAAAGAAATCCCAATGCATTCATCAAAAAAAAAAAAGATGCATTCCTACGGAAGTAAAAACTCCGTCCCATTTTCATAAAATAACATGCATACCATCCATCATCTCAAAAATTGCATACATGCGTATCATCCATCTTACATGCAACGGGAGGAAAAATCCGTCCCACTTTTCAAAAAAAAAAAATCCTAAACATACATACATCCCATATTGGCAAAATGCCCATTCTTTCCAAACAAAATGCATGCATTGCATCATTCATCAACATGCAATATTCAATTTCAAAAAAAAATCATCATCAACATCACAATCACAATTTTCGAATTTTCACATGCAATTTTCGAATTTAAAAAAAAAAAAAAAAATGGCGAAAATGCCAATTCTTTTTCCCAAGCAAAATGCACATTTTGGGTTACTCACATAATCATCAAGATTCAAAGACAATGAACATCAATATTCAATTTCAAAAAAAAATTCAAAAATCACCTAAAATTCAAATTTCAAACAAGAAATCAACAAAGGGATCAAAGGGTTTCAAAGTATACCGTTCGGAGATTCGAATCCGAAGCCCAATGTTGCCAAGCATCGGGTAGGGCTCCTCCGCAATCGATTGCGAAAGATTGTAATGCCTCCTCATCCGGACGAGCTCCAATCGTCTCTCCGCCACCGGGCCACGCCCTTGGCCTTGAAAAGCGCCTTCCCGTGTTCCATTGCTCAAAAATCGAAGAAATCGGAAGATTTTTGAAGCTTTTTGGCCAACAATGGCTTCTCCTCGGTTTTTTCTCTCTCTCTCGTCTGTTTCAAAACCGAATGGGGAAGAAGAAAAGGGCGTTGGCCCTAATTAATACCCCGACTTTCAGCTCCTATCCGCGCGGATAGGATTGCAAGGGTCAAAATGACCCTTTTGCCCCTTAAAATTTCGTGACTCGCAATTCACCCCAACTTGACAAAGTTAACAAAGTTAACCAAAGTCGCCCTTGTCAAGAAAATCATTCCCGGCAAGAAACGTAAGACCGAGTGCCCCGAGAAAGATAACGAGATCCCGTATCTTTCATCAAAATCATTCCCGGCAAGAAACGTAAGACCGAGTGCCCCGAGAAAGATAACGAGATCCCGTATCTTTCATCAAAATCTTCCCTGCAAAGAAACGTAAGACCGAGTGCCCCGAGAAAGATAACGAGATCCCGTATCTTTCATCAAAATCCTCCCGGCAGCCAAACGTAAGACCGAGTGCCCCGAGAAAGATAACGAGATCCCGTATCTTTCATCAAAATTACCCCTAGCCAAACGTAAGACCGAGTGCCCCGAGAAAGATAACGAGATCCCGTATCTTTCATCAAAATCACCCCCTAGCCAAACGTAAGACCGAGTGCCCCGAGAAAGATAACGGATCCCGTATCTTTCATCAAAATCATCCCCGCAAAGAAAAACGTAAGACCGAGTGCCCCGAGAAAGATAACGAATCCCGTATCTTTCATCAAAATCATTCCACGGCAGTCAAACGTAAGACCGATTTCCTCGAGAAAGATAACGAGATCCCGTATCTTTCATCAAAATCTTCCCTAAGCCAAACGTAAGACCGAGTGCCCCGAGAAAGATAACGGATCCCGTATCTTTCATCAAAATCATTCCCTAAGCTAGTCAAACGTAAGACCAATCTCCCCGAGAAAGATAACGAGATCCCGTATCTTTCACCAAAATCTTCCCCGATAGTTAAACGTAAGACCGATTTCCCCGAGAAAGATAACGAGATCCCGTATCTTTCATCAAAATCTTCCCTAGCCAAACGTAAGACCGATCTTCCCGAGAAAGATAACGAGATCCCGTATCTTTCATCAAAATCTTCCCCGGCAGTCAAACGTAAGACCGAGTGCCCCGAGAAAGATAACGGATCCCGTATCTTTCATCAAAATCATCCCCGGCAGTAAAACGTAAGACCGAGCGCCCCGAGAAAGATAACGGATCCCGTATCTTTCATCAAAATCATTCCCCGGCAGTAAAACGTAAGACCGAGTGCCCCGAGAAAGATAACGAAATCCCGTATCTTTCATCAAAATCCTCCCTAAGCAAAGAAACGTAAGACCGAGTGCCCCGAGAAAGATAACGAGATCCCGTATCTTTCATCAAAATCCTTCCCCTAGCCAAACGTAAGACCGAGTGCCCCGAGAAAGATAACGAATCCCGTATCTTTCATCAAAATTACCCCCGGCAGTCAAACGTAAGACCGAGTGCCCCGAGAAAGATAACGAGATCCCGTATCTTTCATCAAAATCACCCGGCAAGCCAAACGTAAGACCGAGTGCCCCGAGAAAGATAACGAGATCCCGTATCTTTCATCAAAATCACCCCCTAGCCAAACGTAAGACCGAGTGCCCCGAGAAAGATAACGGATCCCGTATCTTTCATCAAAATCTCCCTGCTAGCCAAACGTAAGACCGAGTGCCCCGAGAAAGATAACGAGATCCCGTATCTTTCATCAAAATCACCCCTAGCCAAACGTAAGACCGAGTGCCCCGAGAAAGATAACGGATCCCGTATCTTTCATCAAAATTTCCCTATAGCCAAACGTAAGACCGAGTGCCCCGAGAAAGATAACGAGATCCCGTATCTTTCATCAAAATCACCCCTAGCCAAACGTAAGACCGAGTGCCCCGAGAAAGATAACGGATCCCGTATCTTTCATCAAAATCCCCCCTAGCCAAACGTAAGACCGAGTGCCCCGAGAAAGATAACGAGATCCCGTATCTTTCATCAAAATCACCCCTAGCCAAACGTAAGACCGAGTGTCCCGAGAAAGATAACGGATCCCGTATCTTTCATCAAAATCCTCCCTAAGCCAAACGTAAGACCGAGTGCCCCGAGAAAGATAACGAATCCCGTATCTTTCATCAAAATCACCCCTAAGAAAAACGTAAGACCGAGTGCCCCGAGAAAGATAACGAATCTCGTATCTTTCATCAAAATCTTCCCTGCTAGCCAAACGTAAGACCGAGTGCCCCGAGAAAGATAACGAATCCCGTATCTTTCATCAAAATCACCCCTGCAAGAAAAACGTAAGACCGAGTGCCCCGAGAAAGATAACGGATCCCGTATCTTTCATCAAAATCATTCCCTAAGCAAGAAACGTAAGACCGAGTGCCCCGAGAAAGATAACGAATCCCGTATCTTTCATCAAAATCACCCCTAGCAAAGAAACGTAAGACCGAGTGCCCCGAGAAAGATAACGAATCCCGTATCTTTCATCAAAATCACCTCCGGCAAGAAACGTAAGACCGAGTGCCCCGAGAAAGATAACGAATCCCGTATCTTTCATCAAAATCACCCCCGGCAATAAAACGTAAGACCGAGTGCCCCGAGAAAGATAACGGATCCCGTATCTTTCATCAAAATCATTCCCAAGCAAAGAAACGTAAGACCGAGTGCCCCGAGAAAGATAACGAATCCCGTATCTTTCATCAAAACCTTCCCTAGTCCAAACGTAAGACCGAGTGCCCCGAGAAAGATAACGGATCCCCTATCTTTCATCAAAATCATCCCCTAAGTAGCAAGAAACGTAAGACCGAGTGCCCCGAGAAAGATAACGAGATCCCGTATCTTTCATCAAAATCTTCCCCGGCAGTAAAACGTAAGACCGAGTGCCCCGAGAAAGATAACGAGATCCCGCATCTTTTATCAAAATCACCCCCGGCAGTTAAACGTAAGACCGAGTGCCCCGAGAAAGATAACGATGAAATTGTCTATGGCTAAGAACTTATGAGACGAAACTCACAAGGTGAGATGAAACTCACGGGTGTTGTCCTTAGTGTTAATGACACTAACGACGACACTTTCACCAATTCTAGAAAAGCACAAATCAATAGAAATAAATATAATTTGCAGCGGAAATATTAAAGCAATACACAAGAATATAATTTTTATCAAGTTATATAAATATATAACTTGATGGGTGCCTAAAAGGCAAGACCTTTCTATTAATAATATGAATTCAATACAAGGTTGAGGTTGTTCCTTAATGATAAACGAACCCTGATATAAGGAACAACATACACGAATTCTCTCAGTAAATAAACACTCAAAAACCTCACAAAAATATAAAAATCTATATGAAATATTCGAGTGTTGGACAAAGTGTTGCCGACACTGAATGGCAACACTTGAGAGCAGAATTCTACTTTTCTTGTGCAGATTTGCGTTTTCTGAATTGGATGATCTTCAATGAAGATTCACTGCACTATTTATAGGCCACAAAGTCTTGGAGCCTACTCAAATGATCAACTAACAGTTTGGAGTTTGTTTCCTCCATTTATGCCACTCGCCTCTTTTGTAGGAGACCTAGTCTTCTCTTGCTTCTCTTGCTTGTACCTCTTAGCTTTGGTTGCCTTGTACTCGACTTGTTCTCCCCTGAATAGCTGAATAAAATATCTCCTGGCTTGGTCATCAATTAAACAAATAAACACATGTTTATTTGTTAATTTCTTCACCTCTTCGTGATTAACGCCCGGGCTGCTTTCGTTGCCGATTTTAAGCTCATTTTAAGGTGACTAACTACCGTTATATAAACATTAATTTACCCATTAATATTTGTGAAAAATACAAGAACTAACTCAGTGTCGCCAATTCCAAATGGCAACACTTTTGGCAACACCAAATGACAACACCGGTTTGCAACACTTGGGATGACATTCATGACAACACATGATCTAACATTAACAATCTCCCCATAGTTACCGATTTCTTCACAAAATACCAATGTGATGATCTTTTCAAAACAGCTTAGTCAAACTTAACTAAAACCACAAAAAATGCCACGAGATTTTGATAGAGGCAACATCAACCTTCGTGCAATGTTTTGAAAATATTTTTCAATCCAAAACATCAACCATTAAGCAAATGAAGTATCAAAATCTTTACAAAAATCTCCCCTTAATACGAAATTTAATAATTAAATAAACTAACTATTAAATTCTAAACAACCAACCAACCATTTAACAAAAACATCCATCATCTTTTGAAGAAAATTCCAAATTAAACAAAGAAAAAAAATGTAAATAAAATTTGTTTAAGCATTACAAACCAAAATAAAACAAATAAAATTGTTTTTGTTTCCAACCACCAAAAACACAAACCATTCGAACCAACCACCATTAAACCGCATTTCCAGCCTCCTTCACCTCCCTCACTGTCCCACTAGGCCCAAAGACCATTCCCACTCTCCATCATCATCATCATCACGCCTTGGTGGCTTATCTCCCTATTTTGGAAGAAATTAAATCCACCATTTTCATCATGTCAGTGCGCATATCCAACCATCCCCGAATTATCGAGTCAATGTGCTTCACTTGACCATTGAAAAAATTAAGAATCATCGCAAAGATCAACCATAATGTGAGCAGTGTTGCTGAAGTGTTGCCAGTTTGGGAGCGACACTTGGGGCGACACCGGTAGCAAGGGGCGTGAATGGAGGAGCATTTGTAACCAAAACCCAAGGTAAATCCCCGTGCCTATCACCTTCAGTAAAGTGCATGGTAATTCGATAATACATGTGTCTTTCAGAAAGATTATCACCATTCCAAGGCTTAAGGTTTTGGTACATTAGGACTTGGAAAATAAGGGAAGGAAAAATGAAGGAGGAGGTCTTTTTCTTTTGGCCCATGCAAAGCAAGGTGAGCGAATACAAGTCTCCCAAAATTTACTCTTTGTTTCTTTCCTAATTTATACAACAAATTAGCTTGCTCAAAGGTTACGGTGTTTTCATTTGCCGTGGGAAGCCAATTTGTTATACATAACTTGTGTAGCACGCTAAACAAAGAAGTGAGATAGGTAGACTTAAAATGATCGTACCAAATGGTAATTCTCCCTCCAGCTTAAAAAGGTGGCTAAGGCATTAGGATCATATTCCAAGCTCTCATCTTCGACATTAGGGAGGCCGAAGGCTCTATTGATAATCAAAGGATTAAAGTCAAAGATAATGCCCCTAACAAAGATCTTTTCCATAATGAGGGGTATTCCTATCATCAATATTATCCCTAAGATGAGCATAGAAATTCCTAACCACACTTTCAATATACGATGACACTCTAGTCACCGTAGGCAAAAACATCCTATCCTCCAAAAACTGATACACACCTAACTCCTTGAATTGAGTCACATAAATATTCTTTTCATTCAGAATTTTCTTCTCGTAATCTTCAACAAAATTATGAAGACTCGCATCACTATAAAATTCTTCCGAAAGAAATGGACGTTCATAAAATCCAAAAGACTCATAATCCGATTTTTCATCTTGAGAGGGATTAGGAGAGTGTACCTCGTGCCATGAAATAGGAGAATATGAAGGAGAACTCGATTGTGCTTTGGTCTTGGCAAATAGGTGTTAGCTCGTGTGTTGCCATTTCATCGGCAACACTTGGGGCGACACTTGATGAAATTTTCTGTTTCTTCTTCATTTTGGACTGGGCTTCAGCAAGAGTTTCCTCATCTTCCAACCAAGCTTCTTCATCCTCATCAGAAGTTGATGAGGGCTCCTTTGTCTCTTTAAAAGCTGGGTCCGAACCTTCCTCGGACGAAATGTTGAGCGAAGAGCTTGAAGAATCATCCACATTTACCGGATCATCACCGTATTAGATGGTATCTTTGACTCCGAACAGTAGTTTTGATCCTCTCCGATTGTCTACGCACTCCACCCCTAAAAGAGCTAGAGGCATCAACCGCCTTTCGCTTCTTGGTCTTCTTCTGAGGGGCGAAGGTGAGTTCTGTGGATGGGGTAGCTTCAGGAAGATTGATGGGAATGGGAATTTGAGAAGGATCATAGACAACAATGTCTAAGGATGGTGAGGTTGAGGGTGTGGCCGAAAGTGTCGCAGGGGATATCTCCATTGGAACGGCGACATTTGAGGCAACACTAGAGGGAGCTAGAGGCGAAATTTCCATGGGAGACGAAATTTGGGAAGTATTTTTAGGGCTAGCCATGGAAGATTGAAGAAGAATGAGGAAGACGAAGAACTGGGGCAAGGGTTTGGGATTCCGCCTAGAGAGAGAGAGAATACTAGTGAGAGAGAGAGAGGGTTTAGGAGGGGGTTTTAAGAGTGAATAGTGGAGGGATTTAATTGATTTGACAAGGTCAAATTAATTAAACCTCCACTTATCTCTAAAAATCCCAACAATACTCAAGTGTTATCCGCCATTTTTTAAAAAAAATCCTTTTTTTTTTTAATTTTTTTTTTTTTAATTTTTAATTTTTTAATAATAACTAAACATAATTTTAGTAATATCCATAAAATTGTGTTTTTCAAAATTCAAAGAGATGAATTTTAAAAAAATAGATATTACAAAATTACACTTAGATTGACAAAAATAAAAATTTTTGCTAAAAACCTTTTAAATTTCACAAACTCTAAATATAAGCAAATAGACTTTTGGAAATTTAAAATTTAATTAACAAAAACAAAAACAAGAAAATAAAAAATTAATGTAGCATCTACTAATGTGTTACTAGCAATGTTGCGTGACACACAAGGCAACATTTTTAAATAAAATCCCCTTGATATTTTTCAACATATATAACTTATCATTCCTTAGGCAATTTATAAGCACACTTTACACTTTCTTTATTTACAAGGAAGCATCGTAGTAGCGAGCTCCGTGCCCCGAGTTTTTTATTAAAGTGTAAAGCTACAATTAGTAAGTTTTATACCTTTCAAGTAGGGTACACCGTAGTAATGCGAGCCTCCATGTCCCTAATACTTAGTATAAAACACTACATTATATTCCCTTTGGGAATTTTCACAAGCTTTGCCTTTTTCAATATCAACAACAATGTGAGTGACTTCGTCACTTTTTAGCACAAAGGGTATTTTATAAAAAAAATGTTAACCTTAAGAATGTACACATACTAGAACAGAAAGGTCAAGAATGCCCCCATTTGAGATTAAACAACTATATATTTTTTATTTTTTTTTTAAATTTTAAAGATAATGTACAACTCATACAAAGTGTTGCCGATGTATGTTGGTAACACCGACAGTAACACTACCGTATTTATAGAAAACATAGACCAAGAGATTTTTCAAACTTGAAAATCTCTCATGGTCCAAGGCTTTGGTCAAAATATCAGCAAGTTGATGTTTTGTATCAATATGCTCTATTTGGATCAATTCCTTTTCTACTAAATCTCTTAAAAAATGATGGCGGATATCAATGTGCTTAGTGCGTGAGTGTTGTACAGGTTTTTGGAAATATTTATAGCACTCAAATTGTCACAATACATGGTCAAGATATTACTATCAAGACCATAGTCATCAAGCATGTGTTTTAACCATATTAGTTGTGAACAACAACTCCCCGCCGCCACATATTCGTATTCAAGCAATGAGAGAGAAACACAGCTTTGCTTGCGATCGTACCATGACACTAGATTATTACCCAAGAAAAACAACCCCCACTAGTACTCTTTCTCGTCATCTATATCCCCTCGCCCAATCGTAGTCACTAAAACCAACTAAGTTGGTATTAGTGTCTTTGGTGAACCATTCCCAATTCACTTGTCCTGCACACATACTTGATGATTTTCTTGACAAAGATTTAGGTGAGAAATTTTAGGAGCAGATTGATATCTAGCACAAACACCTACGCCGAACATTATATCGGGACGACCGGCGCAAGATAAAGAAGACTACCTATCATGGATCTATACAGAGTTGGGTCAACATCCTCCCCGCCCGATCTTTGGTTACCTTAAGAGATGATCCCATAGGTATTTTAGAGCTCTTGGCACTCTCCAATCCAAATCTTTTCACCGTACTCTTAGCATACTTGCTCGAGTGATGAAGATTCCATCATTCGATTGTTTCACCCGCAATCCTAGGAAATAATTAAGTTCTCCTATCATGCTCATCTCAAATGTAGATGTCATAGTTTCCACAAAATTTTGTAAACATGTTTTAGATGTGGAACCATAAACTATGTCATCAACATAGATTTGAGCAATGACAAGCTCTTTATTTTCCCTAAGAATAAATAATGTCCTATCGGCTTCTCCTCTAACAAATCCATATTCAAGAAGAAAGCTTGTTAGACGCCCATACCATGCACGAGGAGCTTGTTTTAAGCCATATAAGGCCTTATCAAGTCTCGTATACATGGTCTGGGTGGAATGGGTCTTCAAACCCTTTGGGTTGCTCAACATAGATCTCTTTATCTAAGTACCCATTCAAGAAAGCCGCTTTGACATCCATTTGGTGCAATGTGATTTTGAGATAACAAGCTATAGCAAGAAGAAGTCTTATTGACTCAATTCTAGCCACTGTGTGCAAAGGTCTCGTCAAAGTCGATTCCTTCCACTTGCGTATAGCCTTGAGCCACAAGACGAGCTTTATTACGAACAATATTACCCAATTCATCGATTTGTTTTTGTAAATCCATTTAGTTCCAATAATGTTAGTATTTAAAGGACGTGGAACTAAACACCAAACCTCGTTACGGGTAAATTGTTCAAGCTCTTCTTGCATAGCTTGAATCCAGAATTTATCATTTAAGGCCTCAATCACATTTTTTGGTTCAACAGAGGAAACGAAACAGAGTGTTTTACCCGAGAGTATGTGGAGGACATACACACATACCTAACCATATCTCCGTAATCAACCGGCTCCTTGTTCCTTGTTCTAACCCCTTCATTAACATCACCAATTACTTGAGTAATGGGATGATAATTTCTAATTCGAGCCGGGGATCTCTCCCGCCTTGATGGTACACCAATCCATCTTCTCCTTCCGAGTCACCGCTCTCGAATTTCCAGCCACTGTTCTGTTCTCCCGTGTTGCCTCGTGTGTTGCCATTTCAGTGGGCGACACTTGGAGCAACACTTGAATCTGTGGCTGCAATGGCCGAATCGCATTCTGTTCCAGCCCTTTGTTCGACTTCTTCTAGAAGAGTCGAGGTATATCATCACCGGTTCTCCCGTGGCACTCAAGTAATCGTTAAATTCAATATTTACCGATTCTTGAATCACTTTTAACCTCAAATTATAGACACGATAAGCATGACTGTTTTGAGAGTAGCCAAGAAAGATGGCTTTGTCACTCTTAGAATCAAGTTTTCCTAAGTATTCCCGGTCATTTAAAATGTAGCACAAACACCCAAACACATGAAAATAGTGAACCGTAGGTTTCTTTCTATTTAAAATCTCATAGGGTGTCATAGTTGTACCGGGTCTTAAGAAAACTCTATTTGTAGTGTGACAAGCTGTGTTTAATGCTTCGGCCCAAAAATCTTTAGAAATATTTCTAGCAATTAGCATAACACGAGCCATTTCCATTAAAGTCCTATTTTTCCTTTCAAAGAACACCATTTTGTTGTGGTGTTTTGGGTGCCGAAAACTCATGGTGTATCCCCTTTTACTACAAAAAGTAGAAAAGGAGATGTTTTCAAATTCTCTACCATGATCTGATCTTATTCGAAAAATAGGAGAACAAAACATGTTTTTGATTTTAGAGACTAAGTGAGTAAATTTATCAAAAGTTTCAGATTTTTCTCTTAAGAAATACACCCATGTAAACCTAGAAAAATCATCAACTATCACATAAACATACTTCTTACCTCCCAAGCTTTCTACCTCAATAGGACCCATCAAGTCCATATGTAGAAGCCGAAAACAATGTGTTGTTCCCGAGTGTTGCTCATTGTGTTGTTCAACACCGTGAGCAACACGAGTTTGCTTACCCTTCGACGCACCACACATCACGGTGTTTTTGAGGTCTAGTTTAGGAACACCTTTGACGGCATTATGTTTGATAATCTTCTCAAGATTTCTATAATGAGAATGACCTAACTTTTGATGCCATAACCTAATATCATCAAGTTTTGTCAAATTGCACACGATTTATTACCAACCGTATAGCAATTATCACTTGATCTTATTCCAGTCATAACACAAAAGTTAGTGTTATCAAACACTTCACAGGTATTTTTATTGAATTTTACCTCCAAATTGTCATCACATAGTTGGCTAATGCTAATTAAATTAGCAAGTAAACCATCTACGTGCAAGACATTTTTCAAAGGAGGAAAACCAACAATATCCAAAGTGTTCCTTTACCAACTATTTCACTCTTGCCTCCACCACCATAAGTCACCGAGCCTCCTTGAATAGGTTGGTACTGTTAGGAATGATTTTGTACCAGCCATATGACGTGAACAACCACTATCAAAGTACCAAGTTCCCGCAATGTTAGTCCTTAAGGCCGTATAAACAACATAGCATTTCAGCTTTTTCCTTGGGTAACCAACCCTTTTGAAAATCTGATTTCTCGTTCACCGTGTTGCCATAAGTGTTGCCCCGAGAAACCGGCGACACTTGAGGCGACACTTGAAGATCGGACATTTTCTTTTGTAGGAAAATGCAATCTCGGTTTTAAATGTCCAGCTTTGTGACAGATCCACACTCATTGGATTGATCGAGAGGAATCACTAGGAGTGCTACCCTTTTCCTTGACACGCTCTTTTACAAAACAATTTTTAGTTTCAACATCAAACAAGGAAGAGGTAATACTTTCAAGTGATTCTTGGAACCCAAGACCAGCTTTCAGAGGCTTACTCAATTTGAGTATTTCATCCAATTTGGATGAACTCGTGTTGAGTTTTTTGAAGGTGGATTCGGCTAGGTTGAGTTTGGCCTTGATTTTATCAAGATCCAATTCTCTCCTACCGAGTTGAGCTTCTAGCCGAGTCAAGGAGTTCTTAAGATCCCGATTTTCCTTTTTCAAGAAAACCATCATCTTATTCTCCTTTTTCCATTCCACGAGGAGAGATGTATAGAGGTTTTTTAATTCACAAATAAGTTCATCTTTATCAAGATCATCCTCTATAATCTCTTCCGAATTCTAAATCAGCTTGAACCATGCAAATTAAGATCATTTAAAGAATCATACTCCGCTGAGTGTTGTGCCAAGTGTTGCCAATTCTGGACGACACTTGGGGCAACACTTTCTCGAAGAAGTCACCAATGTTGTGTCAAGTGTTGTCAAATCTGTAACGACACTTGAAGTAACACTCTCGCCGAAGGTAGCTCCTCTACCGTGGCCATCATGACTACTTGTCTCCGTCTTTTCTTCTTTCTCCGTTCCTTCCTCCTCTCCATCACTAAGAGATACCCACAAGTTTTTGCCCGCCTTTCTCAAGGTGTTAGCACATTCATTGGCATAGTGACCCCAACCGGAACAAGCATGACATTGAATAGATTCAATGTACTTAGGATCGGACCGGATCTTTTCCGAGGATGCACGCCTTGGTGGGATATCCTTTTGATTTGGAGGAGGACTTCTCCTTGGCACAAAACTAAAGGTTTTCTGGGCCGTTTGGTCCTTAGCCTTTACCCGCACTTTGTTAAATTTTCTAACCATAGAATTATATCTCTTTGCAAGTAAAGCTACACTAGTATTTTCATCTAACTCCTCGAAGACTTCATCTTCATCGTCCACACATGTGTCCGAAGATTCGACTTTTAAGGCAATATTCTTGCCTTTAGAAGCCTCCGTTTGTTCATTGAGATTCAACTCAAAGTTTTTCAAAATACTCATTAAGGAGTTGATGTCCATTGTTGAAAGATTATGGGCCTCTTCAATAGCCGAAACTTTAATATTAAAACGTTCGGGAAGAGTACGAATAGATTTTGAAACAAGTTGTTTATTTGTAAAAGGCTCCCCTAATACTTGACAAGCATTTGAAATATCAATCAACTTTTCAAAATAAGACGAGATGTCTTCGTTTTCACCCATTCTTAATCTTTCAAATCTACTAGTGAGACCTCTAAGCTTTGTTTCTGACACTCGCCATCTCCTTCACAAAATCTTTGTAAAGTATCCCAAGCATCTTTTGCAGAGGGACTATTTTGAATGAGTTTGAACATATGCATGTCAACCCATTCATAGATGGCATTCAGTGCCTTTTCATTGAAACTAGCAAGATTATTCTCTTCAATTGTCCACTCGAATTCAGGTTTGACTTGAACGTCACCATCGTCATCCGGAGGAAGCATTGGAACAGAATAACCATTTAAAATAGATCGCCAAGCCCGAAGATCAATTGATTTGATATGCGAGCGTAGGCGAATCTTCCAATAAGCATAATTAGATCCGTCTAAAACCGGTAATCTCTTTTGATTAGGGTTTGCAGGATCATAAGCCATGACAAAAGGATCTAAACACTTAGTATATCAAGTGCTAGGCTCGATACCAATTGAAATTGTCTATGGCTAAGAACTTATGAGACGAAACTCACAAGGTGAGATGAAACTCACGGGTGTTGTCCTTAGTGTTAATGACACTAACGACGACACTTTCACCAATTCTAGAAAAGCACAAATCAATAGAAATAAATATAATTTGCAGCGGAAATATTAAAGCAATACACAAGAATATAATTTTTATCAAGTTATATAAATATATAACTTGATGGGTGCCTAAAAGGCAAGACCTTTCTATTAATAATATGAATTCAATACAAGGTCGAGGTTGTTCCTTAATGATAAACGAACCCGATATAAGGAACAACATACACGAATTCTCTCAAAATAAACACTCAAAAACCTCACAAAAATATAAAAATCTATATGAAATATTCGAGTGTTGGACAAAGTGTTGCCGACACCGAATGGCAACACTTGAGAGCAGAATTCTACTTTTCTTGTGCAGATTTGCGTTTTGAATTGGATGATCTTCAATGAAGATCCACCGCACTATTTATAGGCCACAAAGTCTTGGAGCCTACTCAAATGATCGCCTAACAATTTGGAGTTTGTTTCCTCCATTTATAGCCACTCGCCTCTTTTGTAGGAGACCTAGTCTTCTCTTGCTTCTCTTGCTTGTACCTCTTAGCTTTGGTTGCCTTGTACTCCGACTTGTTCTCCCCGTAATAGCCGAATAAAATATCTCCTCGGCTTTTCGGTTATCAATTAAACAAATAAACACATGTTTATTTGTTAATTTCTTCACCTCTTCGTGATTAACGCCCGGGTTTCTCGTTGTGCTGATTTTAAGCTCATTTTAAGGTGACTAACCATCGTTATATAAACATTAATTTACCCATTAATATTTGTGAAAAATACAAGATTCAACTCAAAGTTGTCGCCAATTCCAAATGGCAACACTTTTGGCAACACCAGTGGCAACACTGGTTTGCAACACTTGGGATGACATTCATGACAACACATGATCTAACATTAACAATTTTTGGTAAATTTTATTAATGATATTGAATGCGTATTTATAGTTGAGTGATTACTAAAAATGAAAATGAAAGGTTAAAAGTGAAACATTATCAAAATACAATAATTCAGTAGTTAACTAGTTATTTCACCCGTGCATTAAATGCACGAATAAATAATTTGACAAATTAATTATTGAGATAGATGTGATTATAAATTCATTTATTATATTTATCAAGAAAGCTTGAGAAATGTATTTGGCCAATTTTTTTGTCAGAAATCGGAGTTTTCAAAAACTCAAAATGCTTATTCACTTCAAGCTTTATATATTTATAGATCGTTTGGAAAAAAATTACCTTTCGATGGACTATCAAACGCTCTTTATATGTTAAATATCAATTGAGCCCAAATAAAAATGAAATTCTTGTAGTTTCCTTTGGTATATTTAGCTAGATTTTTCCCTTTTTTGTCACCATTTTTAGTTTTAATATTAGTTGGGGATTTTGGTTTCTTCATTTCCGTATTCTCAATAATGGTGTGTTTTTACTTAAAATACCAAAGATATAGCGTTTGAAATCATTTACCAAACAATACATTAAACGTGCTTATTCGCAATACGATTTCCCGATTTCCATTCAATCGCCAATTTCCGGAAAAAGAGTAACCATATTCACCGTATGAGGTGATTTCGATTTCTATTTCGTGAGTCGCCAATCTAATCTCGCCTAAAAGCCATTTATAAGTGCCTTTTAATATAATAAAATTGCACTAGCATTTTGATAAATTTTTGGTCCATTTGAAAGCTCGAGACTTCCGGAAACTTTTTATAAGTTTCTTGCGAAGGAAGTACGTTTTAAGTATTTTTCTCAAAAGGACCTATAAGAAATTATTCAGTTTAGACACGTTTTCAAACTGCCGAATTAACGCTTGGAATGCTTCGTGAACAACCAACCGCTTTGGTGCGCAGAATCCTGCTATCGCTTGGCAGTCCCAAAGCTGACATTACGAGCCATGGAAACAGACAACCGCCGGGTCAGCTGCGACAACAAGAAGTTGCCCATCACGAGCGTCTACACAAATTTTCAAATAAGACTCTCCCCTACTCATATTACCCTGGATCCATTTTTGACATATATCCTCAAGTCTTTCCGCGATTTCGGGTTGGTTGTTTGAGACACACACTCCAAAGGATACACACAACCCCTCTCTCATCTACTCTAAACTCGCCCAACTCCCTACGTTCAATTCAATCCAACCCACACACCAACACTAGATCGTTTTATCCACCATCAACTTCTCAGGCAATCTGGTTCTTTGAAAGTGGCGTAGTCATTTTTAGTTGGTAGGCTTCTCAAGAACTTAATTGAAAGCCTCAACGATTTTTTGAAATGTATTGGAGATTGGAAAAATTAGTGTTCACAAGTCGAGGTCACGTTACAATTCCTGGAAAGACAATTTTGAAGAGTTGCCCGCAGATCACCCAAATGCTCTATGCTTTTAATGGCAATCTTTCTAGTAAGCATCTCAAACATGTGTGCGTGGGTGTGTGTAAGGATAGTGAGCACTCAAATCAAATGGGGGCTACTAACGAATGACAATTACGTTTTAAAACTTTGTTGAACTTCAAGGCATTTTATGCAACAATACGATTTGATGCAACAATATGAAGACTATTAGAAATGCTGAATCTATCTCAAAGAGGGTAGGAAAGACTCAATTTACTTACCGTGTGTAACCGATTTTGAAATTTGCAGTTTAGGATATAAAGAGAGTTATACCGATTTTGATCTTTTCAAAGTATCACAATGTTGTCTTTTCTAAGAAAAGAGCGTTTGAATGTCACTGCCGGACGACTTTGATTTTGAAGATGACTCGCTGGATGCCAAACGTCCAAGCCGCATGGCCGAGAGTTCAAGATACTGTCGAACTCCGGCTTTTAATCGCACATTGTTAGCAATTTTACCAGAGACAGATGGGCCGAGCAAGCATTAAATGAGTTTTGAATGTTAAATGTCGCTTGCCAGTCAAGATGATCATTCGATGCACATCAAACGTCACATTAAAGAGAGTTCAAATCGAACTCTCGTTTTGAAACTTTGTCATTAATTTCTCATTCACCCGGAAATGGTTTTTGAGAAAGCATTAAATGAGTTATATATCAACGACAATCAATGGTAGATTACCATTTGATAAGTAATAATATCACGAGCCAAACTAATGTACTTTGTTAGTAAATAGGACAAAGATTAAGTCAAACTTAACTTTATCGACCCAATCAAACGACCCGAAATTGAATGACAATTCAATGCATGAATGCAATTTTGCCCAAAGTCCCGAACTATTATTACATCGGGATAAATAGCTAAATGACGAATCTTCCTAGTGATCAATATGATCCGAATTTGTAAATGACAAGAAAGTAAATGACGTTTCCAACCATTCGGATGTATACCAAGACAATAATAAGTAATAACTGGCTTCTAACGATTGCTTAACGTTGTCCATTTCTTACTGAAGAGAAGAGGATCGTGGACTAAAACGTGTTCATTTAGAGGCGCTAATTACTCTTCATTTCAACAACGTGATCTCATAAACCCGCCAGCTGCGATTCTCACTATGTAAACCGAGATCTACTTAGTATGAGAGTGTTACATCTAGGGTTTTCTCAACTTTTTACCATCGAGAGGCGATACGGATATGGATTTAGTTTTGGAACGGTGTTTCGAGGTGTCAAGTTGTGTTTGGTTGAAGTACACGAAGCTACAGCAAATCGAGGCAAAACTCCAAGCCAGGCCGAGATCTTTACATCCTGGGCCGTGGCCGTGGGAGAGTCCTCTGATAAGTTTTTTTGCTGTGTTAGACCCATTCCCTTAACGTATTTATACATTTGAAAAAGAGTCTCGATGGACTTAGCCGAATTACAGGGGGTTTTGTGAAACTTTGAACACATGGCTAGGGACTCATTGGAGATCAATTCAGATTATCTACAGTAAGTCTGTGTTGGGACCGACTCCCAGGTATGTTCTACACCTTTTCCTATTTTTGAGGTTGACAATGCCTTAGGTCATGCAGACACGTAAGTCTTGACTCACCAAAGGAATATCTTTTCCAAGAATTTATTGCTTTTAAGTCCCTTTTTCCTCAAGCTTTGCCTAATTCTATCAACTCATATTCTTTACAAGATTCTCGAAAGTTAGCATTTTTCAGAGAAGATGTACTCTAATGTGAGACGACGTGTCGAATATTCAAATCGCTGACTCTGATGCATACGGTGTAAGTACTAAATCCGGATCGTCCAAATCTGCCGTAGAAAGTTAACCGAAATCCGTTAACCGGCCCGCCCAGATAACCGAACTCGTTAAACTCTGCTGCTGTGCCAACGAGACGCCCCGGATCTGCCCTGCATCCGACGCCGAACCGTACTTAGCACGTGACATCTCACGTAAAAGTATGGCTTTTCCTCGAAAAACCATTTTCCTAAGATTTTCTCGGGCGTTTCCCTAACATTTTCCTGACCTGTTATTTTAAAACGGACAAACCGGGACCGGGGACAAAATCCCACATGGCCGGTGACTAGGAGGCACTGTGCACCCATGCCACCGCCCACACATCACCCTTCAATCAATTTCAGAGGAAAAGACCAAAATGCCCTGGGTTTGCAAGCCAAGTCCGGCCGGACTCACCGTGCACTTTTCCCTGAAATTGCCAGAAGTCCCCGCATTTCCAAAATTCCCAAAACCCCGAAATTCACCCAAGTCCGGACTCTATTGCAATTTTCACCCTATAAATAGAAGTTGTCAAAGGCAAAAGGAGGATTGATTTCATACCAAAAATCACCACCCCACGGTCCAAACCGGTTTTCACCCTTCCCGAGCTCCCGTTTGTCTCGATTCGCGTGAAACCTTCGTATTTCGGGATCAAATACGCACCCTACAACTTCAAACAACCTTTCGAATCACTTTCCGTGTCCCGTACACACCTTCCGAGCCAAAGGAGTCGACCCTAGCCATAGGTATAACTCCTCTCTCTGAATCTTCTTCGCCCGTCTTGCTTACACGCGCCACCGCTATAACCGTTTCGAACGTCGTTATCCAAAATGTAGACGCTCCGTCTAACGGGGTCCGACACGCTTTAGCCCTCGATCCTCTTCTCTTCCCGTAAGAGAAGTAATCACTGCTGTTAAAACGGCTAATGCTCCGAACCCCCCGTTCCGTTTACTTTCATGTCATTTACAATTCCCGAGCCGTTTGGCCTCGTTGATCGTCATTTACAATTCCGAGCCGTTTGGCCTCGTTGATCGTCATTTACAATTCCCGAGCCGTTTGGCCTCGTCGATTGTCATTTACGAATCCGGGATCGTTTGATTCCGTTGACACCGCTTTAAATACTGCCATTTACAAGTCCGATCCGCTTGGATTGTGATAGTATTTACTTTTCAAAAGTCCGAGTCGCAACCCGATTCGTTGATCGCATATCATTTAATACGCATTTTTCCCGTAAAATCGTTAATAATGTAATGCCCGGTTCAAAACCGGAGTTCGTCCGTCGAACTCTTTCAAAACGCGCGAAATGACGTTCGGCCTCCGAATGCTCATCTTCAAACTCAAAGTCAAAGCCGCCATTTGACACTTAAAATCATTTAATACGTTTTTCCCGTAAAATCGTTAATAATGACTCAGATGGCTTCAAAGTCGACGTTTGCCACGCAAACGCTCATTTCAAACTTCAAAGTCGATGCTTGCCACCTTCGAACTCATTTCAAACTCAAAGTCGACGTTTGCCACGCAAACGCTCATCTCAAACTCAAAGTCGATGTTTGCCACGCAAACGCAAACTTAAGTCGATGTCCACGCAATGCCATTTCAACTCAAAACCGACGCTTGTCATTCAAACGCTCGTCTTTTCAAAAGTCACCTAATCAACGTTTGTCATTCAAACCAAGATTAAGCTTGTCATTCAAGCCCCCATTTCAAAACACACACACACACACACGATTTCGAGAAAGGTAGAAAGACTCGCCATGCGAGGCGTTTCGGGCGATCTGCCATACTCTACCCGAAACGTAACCCGACCTCCGAACCTAACAATCTCTCGGTACAAAAAGCTTTTACTCGCTTTTTGCTGCCAATAAAAATGATCCCCTATTTCAAAAAAGCCTTTTCCTAAGTTTTTGCTACCAATAAAAACGACACCTTTTCACAATAGCCGCTTTCTCAACGTTTGGGCTCAAAATACAAAACCGCGTGGCGACTTTCTCATTCTGCTCCTTCCCGTGAAGCGAGGTCTCGACACCAACCCCCGCGAAAGACAACCGCCTTTCCGCCGCTCGCGCGAAAAGATCGGTAATTTCTTGGGCGACTGCCATTGGGAAAAGATACTTTTTCAAACCGCCGATGTTTTCCAAAAAGCCTTCCGTGGGTCAAACTTTCGTTTACCCTTCCTCGTTCGTGTGTGTGTGTTACTTTAAACCTCGAACGGTTTTTTTTCAAAGGCATTACATTGTCAACTTTTCTCAAAATCTTACCATGTTTGTGCATCCCCATCTCATGTTTGATTTTCATGCTTGTCCTGCTTTTCAACCGTGGCATCATAAATTCTTTAAGACACATTCCCGAAAAATCTCTGCTTTACTCGTAAAAAAAAGAATTTTAGTGATCCGCACACTACGCGTACTTGCCGCCTCTGAACACCTCGCACTTCACGTGGCACTTGGCGCCTCGGTCATACCGCACACTACAACCCCTAACCCGGGATATCTGGTCAGCAGACCCATTGGTCTCATGGTCTGGGCGCACGGGGTCGGGCCCCAAACATCCTGCCATCCTCTAGCCCGCAGAAGCTTACGCACTTCAGGTCACACTTGTCCAAGACCCCGGTTGGTTTTTGGCTTAGCTCGTGTCATAAAGCCTAAGTGTATGTTTTTCACGCTGACTCCCGCTCCGAGTCAAGCTCGAGGAGTTTTAGACCGAAGGTAATGCTCCCGACCAAGTCTCGAGCTTTTCAAATTTGACTTTGACGCGAGATCACCGAAAAATATACCCGAAGCGTTCAATGAACGCCCATGTCACCAAACCTCGCCGTACGTGATCGCGTCGCCCACAAACTGGCCAACGCTAAAAGCTAAAGGTCTCTCGCACAAGCTGCAGTGTCAGAGAGGTCATGCCTGGAAATTTTGGCACGACTCTCCCGCCTTAACTTAAGGACGTTGACTCTCGACCGTGGCTCCGTGACGCCGCACACGTCAAAAGCTGGTGTGATCTGGCCTTAGCCTTAAGTTCACTTTTTTCACTTTGTTTCCTGGAACTCGCTTGCCTTCATCGACCTCGGCCGGGATAGTCCTGCCCGAGAAAGATGATCTACAATGGAAAAACGAGGGGCTTATAGGTTTAGTGATTTAGATCCACTCCGATTAGAGCTCTGTGGATTAGTTGCGAAAAGAAGACACGCTCTTTTCCAACCAATTAGACTCTCGAGAAAACGCGCTTTAAGTAAACTTTAATTCCGGTAATCGCACATTGCACAAGCCCGAAAAACCTTGAGCCAAATACCCTTTTCCGAAGCCTCCAAACCCTTCCTTTCCTTCCTCCTGAAGTGAGCGGGAAAGTGAAAGTGTTCGCAGATTTCCGGTCAGCGCCGCCGTCACAGATCACAAGAATTACAATAGCCGTCGTATGAAGCTGGGTTCCCTCGCCTCTCACCAAAATTTCCGACATGTCTAGCTCACTGAGAAATCGTGACGGGGGAAGGACCCCGCCACCGGTAATGTATATGACATTGGGAAGAAGGTTTTCATCCGCCAGCTTGTGAGGTTCACAAGAGTTATGCGAAAAGAAGATCGCCATAGACTTCGTGGTATGCTTTCCGAATGAGCGTGGTATAGCAAAGGCCTATCCCCCGCAAATGATGGCACTTTTAGTCCCGGGTCGAGACGACTGATTCTCCCGAAACCAGGCTTCACCAAACCTTCAATCGAGTTCCTCCCCGCAACTTACTTGGATGCCGTTTTCCAACCAAGGAAACAAATTACCTAGGCTCCATGTTGCCACTTCAGTGGCAACCCTTGTCATTTTTGGTCACCTCAAACCTCAAAGGCTTACCACCCATCACTCAATCACTCACCAAGCACCGCCGGACCATCTCAGGATGCCAATATCCTCAATACCCTCCTGGTTCGCCCTCTGCAGCTATACACGAATCCCTAAACACCGGGACAAACCCCGATACAGCTTAGCCAGAAAAGGCTCCCGCATATTCTCATATACCAAGTGCCTTCCACCTCCAATCACTACCGCTCACGTGGTAAAGCACCTGCGCGAGCCTCACAAGCCCACCACTGGACGAACCTTAGCCTCGGATGGTCGAGCGTAAATGAAAGACTCGAAAGCCACCAGCGTGAGCAAATTTCTCAGCAGAAACGCTCAAATCCACCGCATCCGGAATGGTCACGCCTCTCCCCGGCCAAGTTCGTAATGCGTCGTGATGATGGACCGAGACATTCGATGGAACCGAATGTCTCAAACGCACGTCGACACTTTACGTTTTCGCATGAGCAAAAGGAGCAACCCTCCAAAGAATGGCCGACCACTTCCAAAGATACGCTCAAAAGCTCACATTACGATGGTTTCTAAGGGTCAAGCTCAAGGATCGCCACACTGGGAACAGATCAAGCAATATCTTCCCGGAACGGTACAGCATCCAACTTAGAGCGGGAAACAAGTCGCGAGGACTTAATCACCACCGAGCAAAAAGCGGATGAAAGTGTTTGGGAATTCTACAAGAGACGGAGCCGGAAACTCTCCGAAATCACGGAGCCACTCTCCAAAGACGAACAGATGCGGATCTTCAAGTCTTGCTTCGAGACCGCTCCATCGAACTCCCTATCACTACATCATTTCTTCCCTGCATCTCCGGCGCATGGTCAATGCCGGCTCGCAGCTCGAGAAGGATCTCAAGGAAAGCTTGGCTACCGCACAGCCTATACGTATACCGCTCGCCAACAAACCAGAGATTCAATCCCCGCACCGGCCCCTAGCGCTGGAAAGATACGTCCGTCAACTACGCCCATCGGGATGAAGGCCAAAAATGTAAAACCCGCCTCCCACAAAGCAACACTTAATTTCGAAGCGCTGTCGTACAATTTCTGACAAGTCGGGATATGCCACTAAGCAAGACGCTGGGAAGCGGTTAATCAAGGAGGGCCTCCTTAAGCCCGCGCCAATTACAAACCCAAAGTTCCCGTGAGCTAATGCGACAAGAGCAAATACGCGCGCTTCCATCGTATTACGGCCATACCACCGACAACTGCTTGGGGTTGCGATACGAAATTCCGTAACCGGAGGAAGAAGGCAAGCTGCAGCGCCTCGCGGCCCAATACAGCCGGAAACCCTTTTCCGAATAATAACAACATGAACTCCACGAGTGGGTGCCTAAGAAGATTGCCACAGTAATCGCTTCCTCCGCCTCTTTTCAAACTCGGATCCTCTTCTAATGTCCACATCGCCTACGACAAGCCAGGATCGCTCCGCCGCCCGGGAGGCCAAGTCTCGAGAAACTGCTTCGGAGCAATCCTCCGAGAAAATAGCAAGAAATCCTCTTAATGAAGAATCGAGAGAAAGATACGAAGCCGGAGATACCAGCCGTAGGGGTACACTGGGAGAACCATCCGGGAGGTTCGACTACTACGCACTATACTCCACCACTCTTGCTTCCTCCAGCTACGCACTCTAGAGCAGACAAAGGTGGGAAAGCCGAAAAGTCCCGCCGAAACCGACTTCAGCCCGGGGACCCCGAACACCTAATTTCGCATCTTGCAGTCTTACCGCCGCCGAAGCCTAACCCTCCGCGAGATCGCCTAAGATTCAACTTGGTCTCGCCTTCCGAGCTCGGGACTGCAAAGGAAGACCAAGGTCACCCTGGCAATCGCACTCCATCAATGTAAGCTAACTAAGGGCGGCAACCGCTGTAAGCCTCAACATACCCCGAGGTTCCGGGAAGAAAGGCTTTACCTCGCAAGAGGAAAACAGAAACGGATGGCCGGATGACTCTCCTTCTACTGACAGAGACGAGATCTACGACTCCCGCCCGTATGGCGCATGATCACACTGGGTGATTTAAGACTTACCGAGAGACGCCTCGGGGGCACAACGAAGCTCGTACATCACTCTCAAACTCAACACCATATCACTCGGGAGTATCGGTATACAACGGGTCGCCCGTTAATGTCCTCCCCTCTCACATTTGACGCGAGCTCTCCGCATCCACGAAAGCCATTTGATACCGTCTACTGGACTATCAAGGCCTACGACAACCTCGTCCCCGTCCCATCCTCGGGACAACACTCGAACTTTAGTTCGAAACCCAAATGGTGCCAGCAAAATTCCACGTGATGGACATTCCATCCGGTTCACAAAGCCTTCTTTGGGACGCCCTCGGCTACACCACACGAAAGCCATAGCTTCCACTCTCCATCAAAGCGCCAAGTTCACAATCGGACAAAGGGAGACCTCGAAGTCATCCGAGGGGACAGTTTCCTCATAGGAAACGAAGCCGAGACAAGAGCTAAGCGCGGCCCGCAGCCTCAGCACCTGGGGTTACCTCCTTCGAATCAACCAAGGGACTAATGGGCAAATCTCATCGTAATCCTCGTAGTCCGGAGATGCTAACTATGTAAACGTACTCGAGCAAAGTGCACCCGGCGTCCGATACATCAAGTTCAACCGCTGCTTCCAACACTTGGAGGCAGATTGGAAGGAAACGCCGAATATCGCCATGATACGGGCACATAAAACCCCGCCTCCAACGCAGGTTCGTCGCATTCTCCAAACCAACTCTCGCCCTCGCCAGCGAAGAGGTTTTTTGTGATAAAGGTCAACAAACACCGTCATTCTCGTGATGAATGCATGGAAGTTGTATGGGACGCCCTCCACGAGGAACTACCTCAGCCGCACCCCTCTTTCTCCAACGAAGAGCATGATGTTTTCCCTACCAAGCCCGGAAGAACGCAAACTGACGAATACGTCCCTACACCCGGATTGAGCGATCGATGACGACGAATCCGGACTCTCCTGAGTCGAGGACGCTGGCACTCGCAAGTAGACCTCCGCATTCACTTGCTCGGGCTGAGGACGGAACTCCTTCCGAATGTCACTTACGACCAAGGTTCCAATACCATGGAAATTGTCAAGCTCAACGTCCAAGACAGTGCATACTATCTCGGGATAATTGGAAGCAATCCGTGATTCGACGCAACGAGGAATCCTTCTCGATCTGCGAAGGACGACGACTTCATCAATATCATCTATTCCAGTATCCTGATGAAGCCAAGGATCCCGTCCTAAGATCGATTCTCGCAACACCAAGGTCACCCTCGACGACCGTCCGCTCACGGTAAACGAGGCACCGGCCAAGCGAGCTCGTGAGCTCATCACTACTTCCGAGTACCAGCCCTGCACCGGCAACCGGCCCGTGCCGTCGCCAAGCTTCTATACCTCAAGCGCCGCTGGGTGCCAAGTGGCAACAGCAAAGGAGACCAAGCTCCTCACCCCGCTACAAGTCGATCAACTCAGGAACGCTTCCAAGAGCCGCCCACTCAAACATCTCGCGAAAGGTCTTCTCCGCAAGGCAGTAGCCGCCCTCCGACGACGGAAATGACCACCTCAAAGCATCAACATGTTTCAGCTCGATTCTAGCCTTGGCCAAATGTCACGGCCCCGGATTCAGACATCCTCGCCAATCGACTAGCTTTGATAGGACTTGGGCGATCGAGCGAGATCACGAGACCGCTAACATTGCATCTAATTCAACTCCCCAAGGGGTCAATCAAGCAAAGTATACTGGGCAAACTTCTTGCGTAATCGAGATTATGGAAGGACGCATGGAATGTCCCAAACCGACTTCTTTCGTCAATGTAATCCAAGTGTTCCCACCATTCGGCGATTTGAATGTAATCACGGCCCGGACACTAGTCGACGACGCGCACCTACTGAGAATGCCTAGCTCTCGCAAGGAAAGCTCTCATGGAACTAGCCGCTCAAGAAAGTCGTCTCGGGATCTAAGACCAAGCTCGAAAGACCTACGTGGACCAAGCCCTTAAAGTGTCACAGTGATTTTCCCGATTGCAAAGCCAGAGGCCACTCTAGACTCTCGCCCGACCTCAGAGATTTCGCCCACTAAACTTCCCACTACCACGCCCGTTCTCATCCAACCCCTCTCGCCAAAGTGGTGGTGGTCAACGGTCCCGATGACCTAGGAGATGGAACGACACAACAGTAACGAATCCTGGCCGCCTTTACCTTTCCCGAGGAAAGCAAGTTCTCTCGTGAAAGAGACGATGAAGACGATGAAACCATTCTCTTCCCAAGCCTGTACATGAAGTCAACAAAACCGAATCTCAAGTAGTCCTTCCGGGAGCGATGGGAACGGATTATTACTGCACTCAAATTGAAAGGCCAAATCACTTGAGGAAGGTCATATTTAAAAACAGTGAGGAGGATGGAAATTGCATCTCGAGTAACCACTCAAGGAAATTCCATACCTGGCGCCCTTCGTTTTTTAAACGATCAATCGGGACAGCTAACTACTAGCATTACAGATAGCCTGGGAAGCCGTATACTCACCTTTCCAACATACCCGCCACTCGTATAAAGCAGAAGGGAAAACTCTCCCCAACGGAGGCTTACCTAGATTGCCGCACGCAGCTCAAAGAAGCAATCGTTATTCTCACATGGGAAGAAACGCAGTATTAACTCGGGACGTGTGCCCACCGCAAATAGAAGGCCGATCCGGGCCCGCAGTGGAGGAAAACCAGCCAACCACGAGCATCGCGCAAACCCAACCTGGGGATTGCCCTGGGAGTAGGCTCAAGAAGAAGGAAAGGAACGCGTATGAGGTCAGAAGAGATCAAGGAAACCGCTCGTTTGAGCCGAGAACTCTCCAACCTCCCCGTGAGGGCCGCAACGCACGCCTGGGCCAGTAACCACGGCTGTAAAACGAATTGACGTTCGAACAACTACAATCCATAAACCCGGCTACCTCTACGCAGAGGCATCCAAGCCGTATCCCCGGGACGTAATCCGCTGCCGCCGAAGCTCCCGGAACACATCTACAATCAATGAATTGAGGGAAGACATATGGCCCTACGCTACGAGGAATCCTCCTCCGACTATGGCTCAACTCAGCGCCCTATTCAAGGAACCAAGCCTCGATGTCGCCGTCCTAACCCGATCGGGTCAAATCCATGCATTACCACCTAAGGCCACCAAAAAGCCGACGGAGCGTAACCGCAACCCGGCCGCCCGAAGACGCAAGTTCCATGAAAGAGGACCCGATCCTCACTCGCCTCAAGCGCACTCAGCGAACATTTCCCTTTGGTCCCTCGCTCACATCCTCATATCCTCACAAGCTCAAGCTAGAGGAAAGTCTCGGCCCGTACCATGGTCCCCGTGGACGCAACCCCGCACGAGGTCATTCGATGATCGGCAACATCCACTACGGCAACATTATCACCTTCACGATTTGGACCTTCCAAAATTTGGGGCCGATCACAATGAGCCACTCTACATCACAGCCACTGGACGAGCGTCGCCTTCCCGCGTGTTGGTAGACGGAGGTTCCGGAATGAATGTCTTGCCCGCCAAGATGATGGACCCGCTTGACATCAAGCCCACAGATCCAAGCCTTCACCACACTGCGTCAAGGCCTATGACTCTACTTCCCGTACAGCTTCGGGGTTGCTACTCTAATATCCGGTTCGGCAAGCGGATGATCCCCACCGAATTCCAAGTGGACATTCCAATCACTTTCACAGCCATCCTGGGCGTCCCCGGCCGCATCAAATCAATGGCGTGGCATCCACCCTTCACCAAGGCATCAAGTTCATGCAAGGCAACGAGCTAACCACGCCTACGGCGACGTCACCACCGAGGGGACCAAAGACCAACGACATTCCAGTTTAGAAATCAAGCATAATGACGACATGGCATTAATCGGATTCACTCGAGACCTCCAAGATCCAAATATGCAACGTGGACCTTCCACTGTTCAAGACAAGATTCCTCCCGCCATGAAGATGATGAAACTCATGAACTTCATCCCAGACCGGGGCTCGGCAAAAGGTTACAGGCCAACACCAAGTCATCAAAGTCAAGGACCACACCACGGTCCAGGGGCTGCTATGTGCCAACACCGCCGACATCGTGGAAGACAAAAGGCTCGCCCGCACCAAGGCAAAGCTCGCAAAAGGGGAACCTCCGACGGCACACCCAACCTCCGACCTTACAGCTTTCGACCTCGCTCATTACTTCACCAAGGGAACCGAAGCAGTAACCGAGGGGACCGACAAGGGAACCGACG